>KV907500.1:1052719-1135321 GCA_001990825.1 Aspergillus carbonarius ITEM 5010
CTTTTTTCCCACCTCTCCTAGCCCTAATCTCGGCCTTACCGCTGCTTGAGTTTATTTAATGTCAATGGTTAATTTGAATGATACTACGGAGTATAAGACGGCCTCACTCAAAGCATCTCATTGCTTCACTTCCGTTGTCTACTTTCTGCTTCTTTGATCAAACTGTTTTGCACTCGCTGAAAGGTGCCAACGCTGTAATCATTGGGTTGATGTGGCTTGAATGCATCCATCGGCCTCCAGTTCGTCCGCGCCTTCGAGCAAGTCTCCGAGCATCCGACGTCCAAATGCAAGGCCTAATTCCAGAAATGTGTCTGAGTTGCCAGGAGTCGTCTACTTCTAATACGCCGCTTCCATATTCGGAATCCTCACTTTCGCACGATACATCATCGCCGGAGCCCTCACCCCTGGCGTCAATCAAAATGTCCGACCATCTAGGCCCGCATTTCTCCGTCACAATCGTGGCAGTTTGTGCTACGATCATGGCGCCTGTCCCTTACATACTTTTTAAATACGGTCATCAAATTAAAGCTATGAGTAGGAATGTGCAGAATAAGGCGTAGGGTTGGGTGGGTGATATGTATACCCTGGTTGGTGCTTATGGCTTTGTTTTGGCTTTTTTCTATATTTATGGTTTCATTTAAATATGGTTCTTCAGGTAAGTTGGGCGTTGAGTTAGGGAATAAAATGGATGGACGGATGTATGTACTACCTTTCTTTTTTCTTTTGGTTCTGCTCTTCCTTTTGGAGGTATGTTCATGGACTGAGATTCTGATCTCTCTATCATATAGCTAGAGTAGTTAATTCTCACTTCTTAGAACTGATTTTCTTTTTTTCTTTTTTTCTTTTCCTTTTTTTTTTTTTTTCCCTAAAAGAAAGGTCCTATCCCTCTTATCTTCCTCGGACGGAATTGTCCTGCCCTGTCCTGTCCGACCTTATCCTACCTCCCTACCCTGTTGCGGGACCTGGGAATCAAGGTATTGGATTAGTATAGAATGGGGATGTACAAAGACCTAGGAAGAAGAAAAAGGGAGTACTAGCTTTGGGAGCGATGTATTGGATTTCAGCAAAGAAAGAAAAATAGACGGAGAAGAACGGAGAGATTTGTTGTTGCTGGATTTGCTTCCATGTTCATCGAGGCAGCACTAAGTCGTCGGCTTCTTGATTAGATGGGCGGATCATTCTGGGTTGATTCGGTAGGGATTTGAGAGTTACTTGGTCAGTTTCTGCTACTCAAAAATGTATAGTAGGATTTGGGATAATCTCGGTACGATGATGGAGTAATACGAATTGCATAATAATATTCCATAGCTATAGGTGGATACCTTAGTATGCCCCCTTTCGGAGCTTCCACTTGGGCTGGTCAACTGACTTCACCTCTCCCAGAGCTGTTAGTACCGGGGTGGTGTAGCTCAGCTCGAAGCTCTCCAACTTGCCTCCCGCCGAGTCGAGAGCCCACAGGGTTACCGCCACCCAGTTCGTTCCGCGGTAGTTCAGGATTCCCTCGGGGACAGGGAAGTTGGTCTGAGGCCCGATGTTGCTCACGTATTTGGCGTACTGATATCCGTTCACATACAACTGCACGCGGTATGGCGATGGCGTGGTGCTGTTTCCGAGGTTGAAATACAACGGGACATCCCATCCCGTGGGCAGATCAAGGTCGAACTTGGCGCTGTAGAAGCCTACACCGGCCTCAGAAAGACCATCAAGAGGACTAGACGACTTCCACTTCTGGCTGGGAGGTTCGGGCTGGTGGAAGCCTTGACGTTCGGCATAGAGACCACCCTCGTTCAGAGGACCGCGCACCTTGTCTTCATAGTCTTCACCTCCAAGGTTACCGGTAAGCTTCCAGCTGATCGCACTGAGCGGCCGTCCAGCAAGCTTGTAATTCAAGATACCGCGGGGGGTCTTCATGAGATCCTCGCCGACAGTCCAGTTCTCCTCGAGACCCATGTTGTCGATCAGGACGGTGATCACGTACGCCTGACCAGCCTGGAGCTTCGGCAGCGTGAAAGTGGCGTTGTAGTCGGCGTTCGCATACAGACCGGTCCACGAGCCGAGGTATGTTCCGTTCAGCCAGACAGAGCTTCCGAATGCCGACCCGCCTTGCGGGTCAACGAAGAAGGTGCTCTCGTTGCCCGTGGCGACAAAATGTCCACGATAGATCAAGTAGCCGGTGTGGAACCCATAGTCGGACGAGTACAGAGAAGTAGGAGTGTCCAACGCACGGAGGGTGTTCTTGGTCTCTGTGAGGTTCGCGGCGGGCCAGAGGGAATCGTCGTACGAAGACTGGATTTCGGGCAGAGTATCCAAGTACTTCCAATCCAAATCCTTCAGGCTAGGAAGTGAGAGATCAGGGGCATCGTATTCAACCTTGGCCGACCAGATGCCATTGCTATCAACGGCATGTGCCGTCTTGTCCCCATTGATGTACAGGTCCTTGGCTGTAGTCGGAGCGCCAATCACTTCAACTGACGTGGTGGCGTTGAAGTCTGCGGTGAGGTAAAGACCATTGCCCTTCACGTAAGCAGTTCGGACGAGGTAGCCTGCGTTGACAATGATGGACGAGGCGACCGCTTCCGGCGTGCTGAAGCCAGGTGAAGTGCCGTCCGTAGCAAGTTGAGGCACCCAGTAATTGTAAGCAGAGTCCCTGTCTGTGACCGATTAGTCGATGCAAACTAGTTCGCTGGAGTAGCCTTACCAATGAGAAGTACTTTCAAGTCGCCGACCTTGATGATGCGACGAGTGGTGGACACATCCCAGCCTACCACAACCGATGTGGCGGTTTGCTTCGAAGAGAATCCCGAGCTTGATCCTTCGACGAGGGTGACATTTGACGTGGTGGCAATAGCAAGTTCGTGGTGCTCACCAGCACCGCCATAGAGGACGAGAACCTTGCCGTCAGCAAACTTCTTCCAGGTGAAAACCTCGGCCGTGGAGTAGATGATCTTTGTTCCCGAAACGTTGTAGTCGGCCACGTGTATCTTCGAATCGCGTCCATTGAGTGTCAGTGTACCACCAAGCTGAGGAATGGTCAGGTTACCAGCACTGGTGGGGAGACTGAGTTTGTACGAGGTGGAGGCCTCGCTGCTGTAGTCTGAATGCCTGATTACGAAATACGAGCCAGTGCCATTGCCAATCAGAGGAGTCACGCTCAGTTCCGCAGTATCGGCATAGCCCGATGTTGTCAGACTGCCCGGGCTAGCTGTCAGGTAAGATGGGGATACTTTGGCGAAGTTGCCAAGAAGCTTGAGTTCACTGTATTTGGCACGGGTGATGTTGCGGGATTCTGTCAGGGCCGAACCATAGTCGTAGGAGGTGTATCCGTTAGGATATCCGAGGTTACCCCAGTTAGTGCCACCGAAGATCTGTCAGAGTTAGTATTTATACTGGTAAGCTCTCAAGCTCACGTACCATATACAGGTTCATGATGGCGATCTGAAAGCCAAAGTTGTTCTTGTAAAACACCCGTTCAAACTCATTGTCCAGGAGTTCGGCACATTGAGCGAAGCCGGGACCTCCCCATGGGTCATATGATCCACCTTGGAACTGTGACATGTTAGATGAGGAATATTCTCAGGAAGAGGTTTATACCAACCTCAACAATGGCATATGGCGTCGTCGGACTCTGCTCGAGATGAAGGGTACGGAAATTTGTGGGCAAGTCACCCTCGGGCCATACCGTTGGGTTCGCCTGTTTACGTTAGCCCAAAATCACACTGCTTGTTGTAATAAACATACGCAATCGAATCCAAGCCTAAAACTGTCAGTCACGGTCTGGTAAAGCTTTGAGCGAATGAGACTCACGGGTAACTATCGTGGCCGTAGATATTAACTGCACCTTCTCCAGTCCCAGGGGCATTGTGTCCCTCCGCCGAGGCATCGTTGTTGATGAATGGGATCACGACACCGGCATTGCGAGCCTGGTCTTCCACGTATTGCATATAAGCGGGGTCAGGGAATTCAACCCCGCAGCAGCTACCAGTGTACTCATTCTCGGGCTGGTAAAGGATGATCGGACCGCCGTTGGTGATCTGATATTTGGCAATGGTTGCACCAACATGAGCAGCATAGCTGATGAGAGTTAGCATGAGCAGGCTCAGATACAAATAGTGCCATACTTATCAGTCGCATCCAAGTATGCCTTGGCACTTGTGCGAAGAGTGCCATTGACCCTTTGCAGCCAGCCCGGGAATCCACCACCTGAACTTTCCGCGTTAATGTAGGGGCCTGGGCGGGCCAGCAAATAGATACCCGCTTCCTTTGCTGCCTCGAAGAATGGCTCCAAGTCGAAGATGCCGTCAGCCCGGTACTCTCCCGGCTTTCCTTCGACAAGTGCCCAGTCGACATAGAAGGAGACGCAGTTGAATCCTAGAGCTTTGACTTTCTGGAAGACGTCCAGCTGGAGCTCTGTCACAGGTAGTCTATACAGGTCAGACTCTATGTAACCGGACCAGAGGGTGGGGGTGTAATACCGGAATGGATGGAATTCGCCGCTAAAGATCATAATTCTCTCACCATTGATGAAGAGAGATTTATCATCCCAGGTGACCTAGACATGACCGGTCAGTTGATGGCAGCGCAACCGTCTGGGAAGTGCATACATATTTCTGCAACAGCTCCCTTTTGGCTGGGTCTGGATGTTCCGTCAGGGTAAAGCCATTGAGCCGGTGCTTGATGGCAGCTCCGGATGCCTGTGCAGCCAGCAAGGCCACCCCACAAGCAGACAAGAACTTCATGCTGCAAAACTCCCTGGGGTTCAACAAACGCCAATGGGTTGATAGCACCGGGTGGTGTGGGTCTGCGAGAGCTCACGGAAAGCACCTTGCCCAGAGCTTGGGGAAATTGAACCTTTTATTTCCCTCATTCCAGGCCTCAAACGTCCCTCCAATTGCTGAATAATGGGCGGGCCTGTTGGCATCCTAGCCGAGCCACGAGTCTGATCCCCGCGGCAGCGACATCATCGCGCAATGAGGGGATGTGGAACCCTGCAGAAACGAGGTGGACTTGAGGGTGCTGGCATGATGTTGGGAGGAGAGAGCATGCCACTGAGAAGGCAATCCGACCGAAGATCCTCCACAGGGACCGCGCCTCATCGAGTTAGCGTGCCCCGTGCCCTTCGGGTTCTCCGCATCGCGTCTCCCGCCCCGGCTATTCTTCTGTCCCTCCCTCTGCTCGCCTGCACCTCGCCCATCATGCCCTCCCACCTCCTGAAAGACCTGTCTGTTCATATGCAGGAACACTTGAGGCTGACCCCATCTCTCCTGCCGATCAACTGCTGGCTGGCTTTCTGAACGAGGTCCATCGTCTTGGTCGACTTCACTGGGGAGGACCCTGATCCCGAACCTAATCAGCCTAAGCTTCCGGATGGCTGACCTGCGGGGTGCCACCGGAGAAATCTTGATTTCTTGTCCGTGTGGATATTCGTTTCTCACTAACCCACCTGCAATGTAGTCACCCAGTCGGGCTCGATGACGTTCATCATCCCCAGCCAACCGGAATCATGCCACCCGATGTGACTGGAGGAACAACTCCTCGATGCACGGACGTCCGAGGACCAGGACAAAGCATAAGTAAAACAACCACACGCAGAATAACACGCAAACAACACCGGTCTCTATGGTGCCAATATGAATCCCTCGGACTAGCCGATCAAACCTCCGATTATCCGATGGTCTAGGCCAGACTAGCGACGCATGTTTCTGCGTGTATGCCCTCATTTCTCCGACAATTACCCAGAAGCTTGACAAACAAAGGGCCTGATGGTCCATGTACAGGCTTGGCTTTATATCCGGTCGGACTTGCTTGTTAAAATGGTCCACATTCCGAACACAGCCGGTCTGGGTAATACCTGTGTGATTCTCGAGGACTATAGCCGCACGGTGTGGCTGTGACTCCATGCCCGGACTTTTCGCAACAAAATCTGAATCGGAGTACACTAGATTATGAAGGACTTGCATTCATCAGGATACAACCATTCACTAACTATCAGAAACTGCAAGTTGAACCCACAATGCATTTGCCGGCCGCCGAAGCAGAGCAATGCATTATACTTTGTCGTGCCCAATGGATTTCTTAGACTACGCATTGCATCATAACAACAGGAATGGTGCGGTTTACTGCATTCACGAGTCACTAGTCTTGACTGCCATCTCACTAGCAATATTTTTCAGCTTGACAGTTTCAAAACGAGCTGTGACATAATTAAATCAAAGCCAATAGCACTCCGACGCTCACCTCAAGCAGTCATAACTTACGGATATTTCATAACGATATGCACCGAGCTCTCCCGTTGGTCTTTAATCTGGCAAGAACTTGGGGCAATTCGCACAAAAATCCTACCACTAAAAAAGCTCGTCGCCACAAAGTTAGTGGCGATGTTCAAAAGACACCCTATTGACTATAGTGCTACAAGAAGTATCCACATGACAAAAAGTATCAAAAAGATGGACTGTAAACAACGAATGGATGGACTAAGATTGCACCAGTATGACATTTCATAGTGAGTCCAACCAGGATGATCTCTCAACTGTCCATATCTGATCGTGAGGACCAAGTTTCCAAAGCGTGCTAGCATCTTGTCCTCTGGATCCCAATAATTGGGCTACACAGATGCAGCCATCGCTATTCCTGCACACTGAATTTACACGTTCACCCGGCCCTCATGCCGACGGCTTCCAAACCATGCAATAGGGTTTTCAGCCCGGGCGATTTCACCGTTCAACAGGCCAGCAAGGTCCTCTAGCAACCTACGACTTGTGTAGTTCCAGGCCGTTGGTCGGCTCAGCCTCTCATCTCCACTCTTAGCTTCCTTCATTAAAGAATTACCTTTAAGCTTAAATCGGGAACGCCATATCCCAGTTCATATCATGGTTCGTCTTCTGGTGGAATCCCAACCTCTCAAAAGCAACCGGGATGCATCGAGGGTCCAAAAGCAGATTAAAGTCAGAAACACCACGAAACTGACATCTACTACCTCACATGAACACCACAACAAAAGTAACAGACCGACTAAGGCTACAATATCCTGATACAAATAACTAGAGCCATAGTCTTCCTTCTGAAAGATTGAGCGAGGTTCCCAAGTACATCACGAACAACCCAGCACGGCAAAACCTCGGCTACCGAAGCGACCATGCCACTCACCACTCTCAACAGTTACCATGGAACACTCCTTATCCTCCCCAAAGCCCACAACCCTCAAAACAACCCATCATCCACACCCACCAAGCACGCCTTATCCCACGACCCGATCAGAAGCACTTATCCCAACCACATCCCGAATGTACCCATCCCCTACAACCCAGCCTACCCTCCTCCCCAACTCACCCTCCAACAGGCTACACAAAATGAGGGGTCGATAAGACCAAACCCCGAACTCCCAATCAATCAGGAACGACCACTCTGCCAAAAGCGCAATGCTGCTACGTGATTGCTGCGCTGCCTGCAAGCTAGATGCTAGTCTGCAGGACTAACTTGAATAGTGCAATGCAGGTTTTGCCACTTGCTCCGGTCGTTTATACGCTCTGGATTCTGAAAAGGATATTACGTGCGTATCGACCCTAAGAGCTGGCTGGAATGATTTGCACTTGATTATCGCATGGTGCATTTGGTTGGGGATGACAGTGGTTACTACTTATTCGTTGGCTTAGGGGTTATGTTCTATAATCCGGTCGTAGAGTGCGGGGTAGGATGAACATCGAAGGTGATACCTAATGGTGGGTGTTCTGATGCGTGGTAGTGGAGTAGGTATATCGAGAGGGGTTAGGAGGGATAGAATAGGTACCTAGTCATCTCTACTGACAAGAGAAGAAAAGAAGAAGAAGAAGAAGACAGAAAAGGAGGATTAACACCATCAATAGAACGATACTAGAGTAACTATCCATCCATCCAGCATGTTACCGATCCTTCCTCCCACTCTAACCACTCATGATATCTAATAGTTCATTAGCTCAGGCTAATCATTCCAAACCCACACACAAACGAATCTAGATCCGGCGAGGCGCTATCTTGCATATCGTCATGATCATCCTAGTAGGGCAAGTGAAACGCCCTAAGGAATAGATAGGAGCCTAGATGCTGCAAGTTGGGCCACCCCGGACTGGAAGGGGGAGCTCTGTATGGTGCAGAAGTGCGATCAACGCATTAATAGGATCGCTATAGCTGCATGGGATATGAACCATCACGTGTGCGTGCGGGGAGGGAAGGGAAGGGAAGGGAAGGGAAGGGAAGGATTAAAGGCGATGCCCTTGCCCTTGCCCTCCTCCTTCTCCTCCTCTTCTGGCTTGACCTGAGGGAATTTCTACTTCGAGAATTAACACGTATCCTTTTTTTTTTGTGTGTGTGACTCTTGTGCGACACCATGACGGTCTCTAGTGATACTATTCCAACTCAGCAACGCGCCGCGGTCCGCAAAGGGTCTGGAGCATCGGCTACCACGTCTATCGAGACAGTTGATGTGGAGCGCCCCGGACCTAGTCAGATCTTGGTCAAAATCACATGGACTGGGCTGTGTGGCTCAGATAAATCTCTGCTACAGGATGATTGGGAGGATTTTGGGCTGACGATGAAACCTCAGGCTAAAGGCATTGCCGGGCACGAAGGGGTCGGGATTGTTGTGGCTGTTGGGGAGGGGATGGAAAATCGCTGGAAGATTGGAGAGCGTGCTGGAGTCAAGTGGATTGCTAGTACGTGTGGTGAGTGCGAGTTCTGTCTCACGGGTGTGGATGAGGTGCACTGCGTGAATCAGTCGAACAGTGGGTTCTCGGTCCCTGGCACCTTCCAGGAATACTGTCTTGCGGATGGGCGGTATGCATCGAGGATTCCGGACGGCGTCACGGATGAAGAGGCGGGACCGATGATGTGCGGTGGAGTGACGGTTTATGTCGCCTGCAAGCGGTGAGTCTTCCCTTTACTGTGGCTGTTGGCGGTTCTCGCTGAGAATGCTGTGCTCAGGTCGAATGTCAAGGCCGGTCAGTGGCTCGTGCTTCCTGGAGCGGGTGGTGGTCTGGGTCATCTGGCGATTCAATTTGCACGCGCAATGGGCATGAGGGTCATCGCCATCGATGGGGGAGAGGAGAAGCGGGAGCTGTGCCAGAAGCTTGGAGCGGAGGTTTTCGTCGATTTCCGGGAGACCCCCGATGTTGGAGCCGAGATCATGAAGATCACCCAGTATGGGGCGCACGGAATCATTGTGACGGCGGCCACCAAGGCTGTATATGCGGCCGCTCCAGGATATCTCCGGCCAAATGGCACATTGGTGGCAATTGGGCTGCCCAAGGATGCCACCATCCTGGCCGGTGCACCCCCGCTGCTGATGGCATTGAAGAAACTGAACGTGGTGGGATCCATTGTCGGTAGCCTCAAGGATGTAGACGAGGCCCTTGATTTCACCGCAAGAGGCATTGTTCATGTGAGTGCTTTCATAATCGCCGCAAGTCCAGTTGCGCTAATCGGAATAGCCTGTCTTGACCAAGGGCAAGTTGGATGATCTGGACTCGTGGGTTGAAAAGATGGTCAAGGGCCAGCTGGCTGGTCGTGTTGTCCTTCAGGTCACAGGTGAGCGATTCTGGACTCTCGTGTGCCACATTAAAACTAACAGACTTCAGCATGATCTCAGCGATCATAGAAAAGACTCACTTACCTTGGAACGAGTTCAAATGCAAACATCCTTCATCCACATGAGCAAGTTAAGACTCGTAACACATGTATGGCTTCATAACAAGAAGTTTTCACGTAGGTAATAAAATACGTCTCAGTAACATCCAATGCTTTTCATTCAAATAAACTGCCGTATATGTTCAAGCAAACTCCTAGATTATACAGTCGTGTTGAACCGGTCCTCCTCATCGCCGGCCTTGGTGTATGTTTCGCGCGTGTCCATTTGCTCCTGCTCGTCCTCGCCCAATGCCAAATTCTCACGTTTGATCGCGTCTTCCTCTGTCTCGACAGGGGTCTCGTCGTTGACGGCCTCGGTCGCGGGAGTGACCGGCGTCGATGACTGTGCCTGTCGCTTTTGCGTGGTGTTGACCAAGGGAGTGTCGTCGTTGAACAGACGCTGAAGCATGGCGCGACGATCTTCCTTGGGAAGCATGAGGTTGACGGAGTGCAGGGACCGCCAAAGGGGAAGAGTGATTCGCTCGCTAGGGGTTCCGTTAGCACTTCTGCAGCAGTTGTGGAGAAATTCGGTTACTTACTGGAAGCTCTCGCCAGCATCAGGTCTAATGTGCAGGATACTGCAGCCCATCGGGATGTCCCTGACCCGCTCTCCGATCTCTCCAAGTTCGGTCCAGCTGTCACCATCGACCTTCGGGAACATCTCCACGAGCAGCCTGTGCAGGGTCTCCTTCTTGGTCAGAGTGATGGCTCTGGCAGGGCCCAGCCAGGGCTGGAGGATCCTCAGCCCGTCGGTTTGGATGCGCCAACGGCAGACACCAGGACGCTGCACATCTTGGCGCACAAACATCTTAACACCGCAGTGCACAAACTTCATGCCCTGCTTCTCGTTTGCGCTCAGAATGTCGCGAGCCAGGGAGCTGGTGTAGTAGATGGTACGAGCAGGGATAGCCTCCGCGTTGCGCACCATGAAGCGGTCCCGAGGGAATCGCTTAGAGATTTCGTAGAACTCGTAGATGGGGTCGAGCTCTTCCTGGTTGACATCCAAGTACTTGAAGGGCTCCTCAACCGGCTGGCCATTCTTGCGCTTCTGTGGGGGCTGCGCCTGGGCCTCGGCAGGCGCCGGCTGCGTGGACTCCGTAGGCGCAGGGGTCGCGTCGGTCGACTCGACGTTATCGGGCTCGACCACGGGCGCAGGAGCATGAACAGGACGGTCTCCCAGAACAACCTCGGAGCCATCTTCAAGTTTCGTCCTCTTGGCCGGAAGCTCATCTTCCAAGCTCTCCGCGTCCCTCTTTGCGGGGGAGATTTGGTCGGTAGCAGAGTAAGGAAGTTGGTGGGTAGCCTGCGCAACGGACGCATTCTTCTCGGCTTCCGCTTGAGCATTCTGATCCGGAGCAACCAAGTCGTCCAATGCATCGATCTTCTCCAGGGACTGGCCGTCTCCGTTCTTCTGCTTGAAGTCGAGCTCTTCCGTGAGTGCGGCAATTGAGGCCTTAGGAATAACCTTGGAGGAATCCTCGGGCTTGGCACGGATTTCAGACAGCTTCTCAAGGACGGTGATGAAGAAACCTCCGGTGTCCTGCATGTGAGGGTAGATCCGGATACATCTCTCCAGAGGCAGATCCTCGGCAGGCGGGAACATGCCCTCGGCGACCCGGCCGAGGCCGTTGATACCCTCGCGCTCTTTCCGCTCCTCGACCTCCTTCCAGGTGTTGTACATGCGACCCTCCCGATCCATGACCTTCCAGGTGCGCAAGCCAGAGGCTCTCTTCAGTCCCGGAAGCCCATTGCTGCAGTCGAGAATCTTGACATTGGCGGAGCCACAACGCTCCAGGGCACTGGCAATAACAGCTTCATTTTCGATGGGGTTCATACTGCAAGTGGAATAGACGACACGACCGCCGACCTTCAACATCTGCAGAGCACGGACAAGGATCCGGACCTGAGTGGCGTACAATCCCAGGGCGTTGTTGGCGTTCCAATCCTTCCAGACACCCCAGTTCTTTCTGGCGGTTCCATCACCGGTGCAAGGCACGTCGGCCAGAATGCGGTCAAACTTGAGGTACCGGTTCTTGGCGGGCTTTCCGTTGGTGGAAGGCTCCGAAGGCAACTTGATCGAGGGGAACATGGTAGCATCGTGGTTCGTCACAATCAAGTTCGGAGAGCTAAGGCGCTTCATCTGGTGGATCAACATGTGCGCGCGCTTGTAATCAGCGTCGTTGGCGATCAGCAAGCCAGTGGTTCTGCCATCGTCACTAAGACCTTCCGGTCCCATCGGTTCGGCGGACGCAGTCCCATCCGCCACCTTCTCGGAAACTTGTGCCATAGCCTCTTCTTCTCCGGCGTGGATCATTTCCATAAGCTGTGCGGACTTGCTACCGGGGGCAGCGCACATATCCAGAACGGTCATGCCAGGCTTGACGTCAAGCAGAAGAGGGGGAATCATGCTGACAACCTCTTGTCTACTGATGTTTCCAACTTCGGTCTCGGCGACAAGGAACTTCTGGAACGACGCGAACGGGGCGAAGCGCCGGACGACCTGCTTGGGAGTGGTCATGGACCAGGCGAGTTGGTCGGGGTACCAGGGGACCGGGCGGGGAGGCTCGACGAAGTTGCCCTCATATTTGATGGAGGTGATTTCGGGGACGTAGAAATCCTTGAGCTTTTCCTGAACGGCCAAGGCGTGGCTTGAAGCGATGTCAGTTGCAGTGAACTATTTCGCAAACGTCCCTGGGGATTCTGCGCAACCAATGACGTACCCTCTTGACCCGGTGAAACGGAAGCTGTTGGGCAAATCTCTTCTGATAGCCTCCCAGAAAGCTTCCCTCTCCTCCTCCGGGATGAATCCTTGCGAATTGTAGTAGTTTTCGAACTTGGCGTTCTCTCTGGGGACTTGCTGCCAGTTTTGGCGTTCGCGTCCGCCGCCGCCGCCTCTACCACCCTGCGGAGGTCAGTTTAAGCCCAGGGATAGAGCAAACTGAAAGCAACCTAGGAAAACTAGTCCTGGGACATAAATGAGCACACATACCTTCTTTCCGCGCTTACCACCCATGATGAATAAGAATAATTGGGATGCTGAGGAACAGGCAAGCTTCCGCAATTTCTCCGCTGCAGAAATCCAAAAATCGCCAATCGCGCCGTCAATCCGGCCTGGATTACCTAAGCCGTCCCGCCATGGAACAATCTCGGGCCGGAGAAGCGCCCGCTCTAGCTAGTTGTGGTTAGTGCAGACTCCATACTGACCAGTTGGTGGACCATGGGACGGCCAAGTGAACTAGATATGACGAGTCTCTCGGTGACTGCCAGGTTTTAGGGTAAGTCATTATGGAAATTGAAAATCTTGCTTGGGTTTATTGGGAATATCGATGTGAGAACTACCGAACCTACCGATTTGAAGGGATGTACATGTACGGATCGCCATCTGGAGGCTGTCTCATGCCGGTGCAGTCATGTCTTCAAGATCGGGCGATCCTGCAAAGTAGGCAAATGAACACAGCAGGGCGGGGTGGCCTTTAACATGCCAGTCAGACCGGTTAAGTTGGTTCAATACTTTGAAGACATTTAGCCTTATTGAGTGTTATCGCCAGTGTGCATGAGCCCTTGCATCGATTGGCGTCAATAATCCCGATGCCAGCACAGCAATCACCGCCTCATGACGCATACATTTAGACAGTCATGTATTCTAAAGCGAGTTCAAATCCAGTCTTCATTGGAGCATACTAGATTCAGATTAGCATTTCGAAAACACCAGTGTCCTACCAACACGGTAGTGCGGTTACGAGTCGAATCGAATATGGAAGCCGAATTATCCAGTTATTATACGACTTCTGAGGAGGGTACAGAACAAGATGATACCATATACTATCCTGAAGGAGGGCTCGAGGCATGGCTAGTCGTCTTCGGGGCATGGTGCGCTATGGTTCCAGCGTTGGGCATGATGAACACCATAGGGACTCTTCATATCTGGACCAGCACCCATCAGCTCAGGGACTACCCAGAATCAAGCTATGGCTGGATATACGGTGCATATGGCTTCTTCCTCTACTTTGCAGGGGCGCAAAGTGGTGCGTTTCTCTGATTCGGGCTCTGAGCGAACCAGCGCCGCTAACAATTTTCGTTGAATGATCTAGGACCAATCCTAGACACATGGGGACCAACATACATTATCATCCCCGGATCTATTGGAATGATTGTGGCGTTGGTATGCTTCAGTTTCAGCAATGGTAGCTTTTAGGTTCCAATGAGCGAAGAGACCCACTGACCATATATAGAATACTATCAGATCTTCCTGTCCTTCAGCGTCTTGGGTGGCTTATCAGCCAGTGCTCTGTTCACCCCGGCAATCGCAGCAATTGGACACTGGTTCAATGTCCGCCGAGCATTTGTCACTGGCCTTGCTTGTACAGCAGGCGGACTGGGGGGCGTGATATTTCCTGCGATTATCTACTTCACGGCGCCTAAAATCGGATTTGGCTGGACGATCCGGATCATCGCACTCTTGAGCGCTGTTCTGTGTGTCATCGCCTGTTTCTTGATCAAGACCCGGCTACCACTCGGCAGAGAAACCGGGGCTAGTGCACTGGCAGATTTCAAGGCATTAAGAGACCCCAAATACGCCGTCACAACAATCGCAATCTTCCTGGTTGAGTTCGCTGTATTTGTGCCCACCACATATCTGTCGGCATATGCAATCCACGTCGGGTTAAGCAACACAGTCTCGTATTTGCTGGTTGTATTCCTGAACATCGGGTTGATACCCGGACGTCTGCTCCCTGGCCTAGCTGCCGATCGACTAGGACGGTTCAACATGATGGTTCTCACCTCCCTGGTATGCGCGATCCTGACTCTCGCATTATGGTACCAGTCCGGAAGCAGCCTAGGTGCGATTGTCTGCTATGCTGTGCTCTTCGGATTCTGGAGTGGGACTGCCATGAGCCTGTCCCCGGTTTGCATCTCCCAGATCTGCGCAACCGAAGACTATGGAACGCGAGCCGGCACAACGTACACCATTGCCAGCATCGGAGTGCTCACGGGAATTCCGATTGCTGGGGCGATCCAGCAGCGCGATCACGGCGAGTATGACGGGCTCATTATCTTCGCGGGAGTGCTGTATCTTGCGGCCGCGGCCGCATTTGTCGTGGCTCGAGGTATTTGCAGAGGCTGGTCGTTAAAGACCAGGTTCTGACCAGGGTTTGTTCCCTCAGAGAAGAACTTATCCAGTCATAGCCATTCCGGTTCCCCGGCTAGTGCGTGGCTGAGCAGGGCTGAAGGGAGAGCACTGATGCGATGAGTAGTATGTACACAGTCCACATGGAATGAAGCCTCTAACGCAGAGTACGTGAGCGTCAGCCTCTTTTTTATTGTTTGCTTTTGTTGACCGGTGGGAGATGCCATAGCACCGTGAAATTATCCTTCTGGTAAAATCGTGCGAAAGGCCGAAGGAGCAAACCAACGCATCGCTCCACCGACTAGTGCTAGCACTGTTAGGATTCTTGTCTGTCAGCTCGACGAATGAAGTGGCCTGGATATCTTTGTTGAGCCTCCGTCACGGTGGCCGTGTCACTGGTGGGTGGAATCCGTCAAAGGATCACTGGGATCAGCCGCACTCTAGTCCTCGCTGGAGGTTAGTGAGATCATGCAATGGAGGCACCAAATTAGATACAGCGAGCATCTGCCTGTCTCAGCCATCCCGCACGGGGGGCTAGAAAATGGCAGCTGAAGAACAGGACTAATTAAATGATGCTCAGCACTGGATGCTGTGCTTTTGTGGCAGTGGCTGAAACCTGATTTGACCGAAGAAGATGGGCTCTAGCAAAAGCTTAGATGATTGAGGAGAGAAGTAGATGGTCAAACCGACCCCATGGGAGGAAACACAAGTAAAACGCGATCAGCAAGCGAGCGGTTCCCCCTTAACAACAACAACAACAACTACTAGTACTAGCCAGGGCCCCTCCCCCGATCCAACCCGTATTCCCTTCCGCTCCACCCCAAACCATACGGTAGCCAAGCTTCAACACGAACTGACTGCCCTTATAATTTAAGCAATTACCACCGCCCATCCTGAAATCCACCTCATTTTACACCCCAACCAAGTATCTAAACACCCAATTCTCCATCTAAAAAAAGAAAAGTGAAAAAAAAAAGAAAATATTATAATTATAATAACAAAGACCCCGTCTTACTGCTTACCTGCCCAATTCCTAATAATCCCTAGGGCTTCTTGTTGGCCCCCAAGCTACTCCGCTAATCCTGGCCCATCACCACTAAACGAGGGATGCCAATCAGCAGCCTTGCCCAGGGAGAGTCTAGCGATCAACGACCATCTGCTAACGCAAGGCTGTGTTGAAAGGTGGGGACCGGGGGCTGATTTTCTTTTCGCTCGTTTCCTTTGTTTGAGGTTCCATGTGTCTGTCTATCAAATGAAGTGGGATTGCATCGCCCCCATGTCAGAGTCAGAAATGTAGGATTCTAGCATAGGGGTGGGAAGGAGTTATAAACGGGCACTGCTGACGGTTATCTTTCTCCTCCTTCTTCTTCTTCTTCATCATCATTATCATCATCTTCTTCATCAACATCTTCATATCCCATCTATCTACTTAATACTTTCTACTATTCAATTGAATTAGTTACTAGTAGCAGCACAGCAGCTTAAACACAACACAGCAACAACAACCGACCAGTCGAATTTATAATCATCACCAATTCCACCCACTCATCCAACCAACCAACCAAACGAACAGGCAATACACACACAAACCATCCAAAATGGGCTCTGGTCAAACATGGTCTTCTGGATTCTGGGACTGCTGTTCCCCCTGCGGCACATGTACATCCCCCAATCCCCAATTCCCCCCTCCTATCCCTCCAAATCTAACCGATATCCTCCTGAGAACAGGCTTCCTCGGCTGCTGCTGTCCCTGCTGTCTTCACGGCCGAACCAGTTCCCGTCTCAAGGATCCCTCCTTGAAAGATGATAGTATGATGAATGGTGGTGTACGTACCCCAATCCCCAATCCAATCCGATCCTATTCTAATCATTGAAACAGTGCTGTCTGTACTTCCTCCTCGGTTACTGCGGATTACACTTCATCCCGTTGATGAACAAGCGGGGCCAGATCCGGGAGAAGTATGGATTGGAGGGCTCGGGATGCGGGGATTGTATGCGCGCGTGTTGTTGTCCGTGCTGTACGTTGATGCAGCATGAGAAGGAATTGGAGAGTCGGGCGGGATTATTGGCCGGGAATGAAGGGTATAAGGCTCCCGGGGGGATGGAGTACGGCCGGTAGTGGTATTTTTTTTTTTCTTTTTCTGTTTTGATTTATTAGGGGGTTTTTCGTATTGATTGGCATTGGGTTGGGTTGGTTGGGTTCGTTGTTTGGCATGTATTGTGATTAGTCAAAAGGTGTTGGGTGTTTATCAATGTGCTCTGGATATGATTGTCGGGTTGGTGTATCTGTTAATAGAATAACAAACAATACATTTTGATATAGCGACAGTTGTGTACTGTACAAGACACGCTCCTCGGCACGACCACCGCTTCTATCTATTAAATCACCAAAACAACAAACACGGCCATAAATCTGAGATGCTATTCAACTTTCCTCCCTTACAGAGAGTTCCGGCTCATGTCCGCACGGATACGGTTGTAGTCCAGAACAGCCTCGATGCTGCCGACGGCGCTCATGGCAATGTCCTGGTCCCACAGCTTGCGGGAGGCAAAGTCCATCACGTCCTTCTCGGTGATCTGGCTGATCGTGCGCTCAATGTCCTCGGGGCTGAGGCGGCGGCCAGTGGTGATGATCTGGCGACCAATGTCTTCGGCAACGGCGGTGGTGCCATCCAGGGAAAGGAGGATCGAGGCCTTCAGCTGGGCCTTGGCGCGCTCAACCTCGGCGGAGGTGACGTTGTAGCTCAGGCGGGACCACTCACGGAGGGTGAAGTGGATGAGGTCCTCAAGACGGTTGGTGTTCTCGGAGGTCAGGTAGATACCCCAGAGACTGTGACGGTTAGTCAGGATCGCTCAAAGCATTAAAGACATAACGTACCCAGTGTCGCTGTAGCTGGTGGAGAAGCTCATGAAGCTGTTGGCAAGGCCGTGGTGCTCAACGAAGGAGCTGAGCTTGCTGCCAAGGTAGGAGGAGTTGCCCATGGCACGGTCCCAGTTGCCGACGATGGCCTGGGTGACGAGGGCGGTGAAGTAGTCGTCGTCCTTCCAGCTGACACCCTCAACGGCAAGGGCAATGTGAGCAGTAGGGAGAGTGTCGTCACGGATTCTGACCTCGGAACCGATGAACTCGGGGATACGCTTCTGCTCAGCGGTGAGAGCCAGGGCAGCAGAGGTCGGGGGCTTGCTGGGGAGGCCACCGAAGTGCTCCTCAGCGAGTCTCACGAGCTGCTCGTGGGGGATACCACCGGCACCAACGAGGACCATGCGGTCAGCAGTGTAGTTGGTCTTGATGTAGTCGGTCAGGTTGTCCCGGGAGATGGTCTGGATGTTCTCCTTGGGGCCGAGGATGGTGCGGCCGAGGGGCTGGTTCTGGAAGGCAGTGGCGTGGAGGTGGTCGAAGACAACCTCCTCGAGCTGCTTGTCGACCTCCTCCTGCTCACGGAGGATGACGTCGCGCTCGCGCTCGATGGCAGCGGGCTCCAGCTTGGAGTTCTGAAGGATGTCGGCGAGGATGTCGACGGCCTTGGGGACATCGTTGTTGAAGGACTTGGCGTAGTAGACGGTGTTCTCGCGCTGTGATGCGTCGTGTTAGTTGCGACCAAGGCTTCACTCTTCCATGTTTCCGGGCCGTACCGATGTGTAGGCGTTCAGGTGAGCACCCATGTTCTCAATCTCGAGCTCCAATTGGTGCTGGGAACGCTTGTTGGTACCCTAGTTAATGTCAGCAACCGTATTCCCAGCTTCGAACTTTCAGTCAATCCGTACCTTGAAAGCAAGGTGCTCCAGGAAGTGCGCGGTTCCGTTGGTCTTGTCAGTCTCTGCCCGGCTACCGGCATCGATCCAGACACCAACGGTGGAGGTCTGAGCCCATGGGGAGTACTCAGTAGCGATCTGAATCACGTTAGCGAGTTCCTCGAGCCATTGAGATATCCCTTTCGCGTACCGTGAAACCGTTGGAGAGGGTGGTGGACTGGGTGGTGGAAGGCAAGGTGACCGGGGAAGCGAAGCCACGCTTGACGGGCTGGACGGCCTTGAGGGCGGCCTTGCTCCGCAGAGCCTGGTTAAGGTTGAACGCTAGGCGCCGGGAAGCCATTGTGTGAAGATGGAGGTAGGTTGGGGGGAGAAGGGGGGAGGGAATGAGGAAGGGTGCAACAAGACGGTCAGCCCTGGAGATGCGAGGTTGAAGTTCGGGAGTCAAATTGTTCGCCCATCCGCCAGCCAATCACATGACCCGCTTTTCCAAACCACCGCATTCGATCCCGAGTGTTTCCTAGCTTACTACTACTTACTACTTATTGTACCTACTCCCATCTACTGATAGCTCTTCCAGCTCAACAACGTTCATTTTCCACGCCACAACTACAAAATTATACCAACCCCTTCACAAACTGCCGAATATTCTCCCTCATCGACACATCCTCCACAAACCCCATCTCCAACGCCCTTCTCGGATCGAAATTCGGCGTCCACGTCTGCACAATCCGATCAATATCCGGATCAAACCTCTCCTCAACCAACGCCCGTTTCTCCGGCCCCCCAATCTCCTCCAACGCCTCCAACATCTCCCTGATGCTAACCTTCAGCCCAGGCAAATTCACCGCCCTCGAATCCCCAAACTTCTCCTTGGGAATCTCCCTCGCCCTCACCAAATTCCCCACCACCGTCGCAGGCGAACAAATCCACATCTCCGTCTCCTGACTCACCGGCAACACCGCCTTCCTCCCATTAAATGGCTCACGAATAATATCGCTCGCAAAGCTACTCGCCGCCTGGGTGGGTTTTCCTGCTCTGACCGTCACAGTGGGAAGGCGAACCGCGCGACCATCCAGGAACCCGCGACGGGAGTAATCGTTGAGAAGCGTCTCCACGATCAGTTTCTGGGATCCGTAAGAGGATGATGGGATGGCGGGGAAGTTGGTCTCGTTGATTATGAATCCCGGTGGTGCAAGGCCGTAGACTGCCAGACTGGAGGTGAAGACGACTTTCACGCCGGGCATGACTTGGCGTAGTCGGTCGAGGATGTATCGGGTTGCATCGAGGTTAACGCGCATTCCCAGGTCGAAGTTGGCTTCGGAACCGCTGGACATGATTCCGTGGAGGAGGTAGACGGTGTCGAACCGGTGGGATTCAGTGAAGAGCGAGTCCACGACGGCGGGCGAGGTGAGGTCGGCTGTGATGCATTTTGTGCGGGGAGCGTGCTGGGCTGCGGATTGGGGTACTATGGGGAGTACGACGTCTGTGAGCGTTACGGTGGATTCGGGGTGAGTGGTGAGTAGAGCGGCGGCTAGTTCTTGTCCGACGTAGCCGCTTGCTCCGGTGATGATGAATGACATGGTTGGGTTGTAGATTGTAGATTGTAGATTGTAGTGGAGGATTGACTTGAAGTAGTGTAGGATTTTAGTATAGTATATAGCTGGGTGGTAATGATGTCGAATTCATATGCTTTTATAACATTCGAGTGTCTGTCAGCCTGCTGCGGGGTTGAGCGGAGACTGTACCACCACCCATACAAGAGACCCATCTCAATTCCATCAATCACCATGACATTATTCCCGGGATGGTGGGCTCCGATTAGTTAGCTCCACGCAACAAGTCCGATGCAAGGCTTACCGGGTAACGGTCCGACTAACACTAACAGGAGCGGATGGCCGGCGAATGTCCGAGATAAGTCGCTGTGGGTAGGTCGGTGATCCGAGTCCTTAAATGTTATAATATGGATATGATACAATTGGTATAGACTCATAATTCCAGCTTGATTAGCAGCTAATTCTTGAAAGACCAGAAACCGTAAACCTCGAAATTTTCTGACTCAAGAAATACATCTAAGAAACCTGGACATGGACACGAAGGAAATAAAGAGACATGGCAACAGATCACGGAACACTCGACGCCGTAAAAGAGCATAAATAATTAAGACATGAGAGAGCAAAACCACCTGATTCTTTTGTTTCTTAAATTCATGCAGAGCGCTTGTAGATACCAGACACTATACAGTGGTCACGTTCGAAGGGCTCCAGGGTCAGCTGTTCCCGGGGCTTGATCCTCTCCTCTCTCATCTTCTGGACTTCACGAGCGAACACAACCTCGGGCTTGGCGGTACTGTCGATACAGTTGGCCTTGACCGAGACAATGACACCACCGCCCTCCTTGAGGAACATGTGGGCGTTGAGACCGACAATACGGGCCTGGTCGGGCTGGGCAACATCGGCGAAGATGACATCCACCATGGGGATGAGCATACGGTAGCGGAGAGGGTGTCTGGCGTCCTCGACAATGGGGATAACGTTGGTGCGGTGGGTAGCCATGCCGATCAAGTCACGGCCGGAACGGTGGGAGAACTCAACAGCGTAGACGTTTCCGGTAGGTCCGACAATATCAGCAACGTGACTGACGGAGGTACCGCTGGCGGAACCGAGATACAGGACCTTGGAGCCAGGGCGCATGTAGATGTCATCCAGACCACCCAGGATACCGGCAGCAAGCTTGGAACGGAAGGGGTTCCAGACACGGTACTCGGTCTTGGTCACAGCTCCATCCTCACCAGCGGGGCCCTCGACAGCAATGCGCTTCTCACCGTACACGGCCTCTCCGGGGGTAAGGTTCTTGGTGACGAGCAAATCTTCCTTGCCACCGCGGGCAACGAAGACACCGGCGTGACGGTGGGGTTCCTAAGAAAGCCGGGTTAGTTTCCAAGTCCATTTCCTCGATAGAAAAGCAGGAACACCTACGATGATGACCTTAGCACCACCCTTGGCGCCAGCACCACCGCGACCACCACCACGGCCACCACGGCCACGGGGAGCACCACGGCCACCACCACCACGGGGACCGCCACGGCCGCCGCCACGGCCTCCACCGCGAGCACCAAGTCCGCCTATAGAACGTGAAAAAGATCGATTAGCGACATATTCTCCTCGGGGACATCACAGGTCCAGCAAAGGTCGACCGTGTAAACCTGACGCTGTTGGAAAAGTTTCCGTCGCTGATTCAAGGTCCAATGGAGTCGACAGCAATGCGAGCAATCACAGCCCTGGCTGATCCCAAGGGAAATCGATGGTGAACAAACCTCTACCACCGCCGAAGCCACCACGGCCACCACCACCACCACGGGGAGCACCACGTCCACCACGGGGAGCACCGCGACCTCCACCACGAGGGCCACCGAAAGCCATTGTGATATGTATTTAAATCGGAAAGGTTGGACGAAGAGATAAGATCAAAATGCTCTCAGCCAAAGATATCGGCTGATGCTCGTGCTCGGTTGCGAAGGCAATAAGGCCTGTTCGGAAGGAGAAAAAATCGGAGATCGCGGGTCTCGAGGACTGGAAAGGGATGCTTTTGCAAAAAAAAATGCACCCGCTCTGGCGTTCAGTGTTCGGTCGAGGCCTGCTGCTCGTCGTTGTTGCGGTCGAGATTTTTCAGACGGAGCCTTGGATTCTTTCGAAAATCAGACGGCGCTAGGCTGCCTGCGGACTAGTGCCACATGCTGCTGTGGGCACTCTTGTGCACGTGACCGTACGGGATAGCGAGGTCACCTGACGCTGGCCAGCCCTGCCAATCGGAGGTCGTGTCGCCATTTGCTACGACTTGCCGGCTTACAAACAAAACAGTCGGGGATTTGACAGCTACGAGCCAAGATCCGCAGTTCTTATTTGATGTACCTTGCATTGCCCTCTCTCTTAATCCCATCTACCTATTTACAGTGCAAGTGCCCTGCACCTAACCCCAATCCTAACCCCAATCCTAATCTCAATCTCAATCTCAATCCCAATCCCAACCCCCTTCTTTGCCCCGCAGACGCCATCACGCACCATAGAAATAGTAGTTGGCCGCATATTGAACAGTGAACACCGACTGCATGCCCTGGCAGGTCGTCGGGGCAGCGCCAGCAACGGTGTCTACCCGGTAGACCGCCTTATAATCACCGACGGTGCCATCGATGGTGGTCAGGTAGAGCCACTGAACAGCACCATTTGTGCCCTGAATTGCCGTCGATGGGGCATCAATCGCAGACTGTTTCTTCGAGATCGCAATCCCATACTGCCGGGAGGATGTGGTGTCGAGGTTAAAAACCGGAGTTGTCGTGTCTCTGAAGAAATGGTGACCCAAGAGCTCGAGGTTGGCCGGAGGAAGAGGCTCCTCCTCGTTACTGGGCAACTGTTCCTTGTACACGATACCCGGGAGCAATTCCAAAATATCCGGGTAATTGGCGGCGATGCAGGTAGCATCGTAAAGACGCGCCACTGCACCGATGGCCTGGGGGGTCGAGCTTGAGGTGGAGGTCGCACAGGTGTAGTTCTGAGGGTTTGTCAGCTTGAGAGGATTCCCCCTGCATGGTTGTGTGACAGAGACGGGTTTGCTCACCTGTGTGCCGCGGCCCACTGCAACGTAAATCGGGTCCAAGCCGGATGGCGATGGCAGGCTCGACGCATAGGATGGAAGGGAGATCTTCCATTTGTCGCACGAGTTGGACTTTGTCAACAGATCTCCCGCTTCCTCGATGTATGTGCTCACTTTTCCGAGGTAAGTGGCCAGATCGGTTGAATAGTCGTATACATCATCCAGGAGGGTCGGTGCTGCAACAGAGCTGGCTGTGAAGCAGCCCAGGAGGAAGATGCTTGCACGCATTTTGGATGCTTGATACAAACACACTATAGAGGGTGGCAAGATAGAGACCAGCACACAGTGTATGCTGAAATCAAAAGAAATATGAGGGGCGAAGCTCAAATATAAAGTCGGTTCGGCGAGGGGATGGATCAAGAGATGCTCTTTGCCAAAACCCGGCTGTACTGGGAAGGAAACTGCTGAAGCTTGGAAGAAAAAAAAGGATATCCCCCGTTGGAAGAGGAGTATATATAACTATTTTCCGCAAGACTGGCCGTGGGGGAGGGTTGCATGTGCAATCAAACGCAGTACTGGTCCGGCACACGAAACCCGAATCGTTGTGCCTATAAACAGCCTCGACTCACAGCAATCCTCATGCCGCCCACAGCGAGCACAAGGGATCCGTTCCTCTCATTGGTGCAAGAATGCGCCAGGCAGAAATCCTTTCGGTCTCTAGAATACCCCAAAGAAAAGTATACGAGGGTGGACCACGCGAAATACCGTCGTCCCCTTGGCGTCTGCCCTGCAGGAGATAGGGCCGCCGTGGACGATGATTGGCATATCGAACGATCGAAGCCTTCCTTTGCCGGGCAGGTTCCCTGTCAATTGACGACGTCTCATTGGCGCCGGCTGGTGAAAAATGCCCGAGTTCCTTCACCGGCTATTAATAGATGGCTCTAATATCTGACGGTGAGGGGTCGGCGCTTAGCATACTAGAAGCTTGCCGATGCTGGTTAGTCTGCAGATTCCCGCCCTCCCCCCAGTTGTGTCGACAACGAGGGGGAGAACTGTGATAACCACTGCAGGTTGAATTGGCCATCGCCGATCGCAGTAGTGCCGGGTTATTTTTGGAAGACTTAAGATTGATTATTAAAGAGGCCTGTGCTAGACCCTGGGCTACACTTCTACTAGCGCCACACCAACCACCGCCTGTTATCGTCAGTGGGAACGTGGAACAATTGACCAGCAAGCCAGTAGAGATACTCTCAGTTACAAGACTGAATGAAGTTTTGTATGTGCTTTGACGTCATCAAGGCAATTCGTGTCAATTGAGACTGTTAGATAACTCAACTGGGATACACTACGTTTTTTCATCACTCTTAGCGAAAAGCAGACTAGTGCGCGCATTGAACAAGGTTCATGTGGATAATGCCTCACATTGGATATGTCGTCATGGGGAAGTCGCATCGGTTATATCAGTGGGTCAGGTTTTAGATTAGCAATGGCTTTATCAGACTCAAGTAGCGGTCTTGTGACAAAGAAAACCCTCGGGATATGGTCTAGTCACTCTCCCTAGCCTGTATAGCGTTGCTAGTTCCTATTTTTACTGCATCAGCTCTACACCCCCTCTCGGTAGAAGTTGGATGACTATCCCTGTAGTAGAGGGTGATGGAATTCCCCATCCTGCATTTGCTATAGTGTGGTGGTATGAGCGGTGGACTACAAGCCAAGCAATCGAGCATTCCCTTTACTGATTTGGTTGCATGAACCGGGGTTTCTTGCGCATTTCCCGTAGTAATTGCTCCGTACTTTCTCAAGGAGAATAGAATATGATGATAATTCAGCATGTATCAGTTAGCCATCTTCCGGTCTCAATTGAGTTCCCTTGATGATAACTGTCACTCTGGATACTATATCCCTGCTACGACTGACTCCACCCATAACGACGTGTCGAGCATAAGAGGCAACCTTTATTCAGAGATACAGGTCCCTGTAATAATACTCATCCTGGTAAGTATCAGACCACACTGTGTCGTTGTCCCCATCCTGCCCCTTTTGATTCACATGCATCGATGCCTTAGCGTTCTCAACATCTTCGGCCGAAACAAAAGTTATCCCACCCTTCCAGCGTCCATTGTAGGCCCCCACATGTGTATAGCACTTGACCGGGATTGGCCTGATATGGTGGTAAACCCGGCGAACGTCCTTGATCTTAATATAGCGCTTGCCATTCGGGTGAGGGGGGATGTATACGGCAGCATTGACGGCATGTTCCGCTGCTCGTAAGTGTTCCTCTCGGAGAGTACTGGCCATCTCAATCCCGCAGCCATCGCATGGCCACTTGTCAATTCTTCTAATGGTGCTGTCTTTACGCTTGCAATGCACATGTCCGCTTTTCCGGTGGATCGTCATGGTTTCGCGACATTTTGGGCAGGTCCACAGTTTTTGGCCTGAATCTTTCGATGACCCCCACGCATCATGCGGCCTGCTTCGGTGATGTCCGTGTTGGGGACTATATTGTCTGGGCTGATTGTCCCGGAGGTGATTGTACTGTCTCGCATGCGTCCCTGGTGCATTTTTCGAAAGCTGGGACTGCGATTGGGGCATCCGGAAATGAGCCTTGCTGTCGAGATTAGCGGACGGTTGGCTTTGTGGCATGGTCTGGGCACAGATATTGCCCTCGTCTTTGAGCTCCGATTGGATGTAGGCCATGATGGTATAGGTAGTAAGATAATGAGCCCGTTGGGTGAGTATGTAAAAGTTGTTGAAGATGGAAGGACAGACTGTTAGAGGAGACAATCTTGGTGGAGGCTGGTAGTAAGTGAGAGTAAAGTCTGAATTAAGTGAATGTTAAGTGACTATGAAGATAAAGTGAAGGTGGAGTGGGATGGGTATCAAAACTAGGTGAATAAAGGCTTCCTCCGGCTGTTGAGTCATTCATGGTGCCTGCCATACTGGTGCAGTCCTACCCCATCATCGCTGTGTGCTACTAGACTGCAGGCTACAGCCTGAACAATCCAATCACAAGTGTTATTCTATCAGGCAATACCCTGATATATGACTCTGGCAGCTTCTGTCACTTTTGAACACTTTGGTTACCTTCCGAAACCTCATCCTTTACTTCTTCTCTGACCACTACCCAATTACTGGTCTAATAGGACGATCTCCATCTAAGTGTCTTCCTCCAGGCATAAGACTGCCATGCACATGCTGGATTATCTGCTCTCTACTTTTTAGGCGCATTCCTTCTTTTCCCTTGGGTAGACTCTATATACAAACATGTTGCGTCAAAAACGCACGAAGCACTACAGAGGGGATGTCAATTACCACCAAACAGGAAGATCTTTCATACATCCTAAGCAGTGGTGTAACAAAGTGTATGCCATCTTTTTATCTGATTTTGCCCCCGGCAAAGGCTAAGGTCTCAGAGATATCTGTTCATTCTTTGTTACGAACGACCACAGTCAACGGCAGAATCTACGCTCCATTATGTAGCAGGAAACTATCTCTCTTCGTCTATTAATTGCTCCTCCACTAACTTATGGAGAGGCTGGTACATCTACCCAAGTGTATCTGCTTCCGTAAGCATGACTGGCGGTGATATGCAATATCCGGCCTAAGTCCGAGTTTGTAATTGTCTATAATCCTATCGCTGGAACTCAATGACAGCACACTCTTCATTCTACAATCATTCTAACAGTCATATTACTATCTATTCTTCGAAAGTATGTTAGACCAAGACACTTCCTCAGATAATAGCACTCATGTTACTGTCCGCTTAGTGCGTCATTCGCGATGTCAACCGCGCAGATCATAATACAGCCGGAAGTTTACAGGCCGCGAACATCGCATCGACAACAGCCTGTCTGTCTGGCCTTGTAGAGCATCTCTATTATCAGAGATGAAAAAGCGAAGATAGTAATGTCACGGGAGGCCAGCACGCTTGCTGTCACTAATCGGATGAATAGCACTAGGGGTTAAGTCCTTAAATCCGAAATCTCACTCGACCACCACAGTATAAGATGGCTATCTTCTTTGCTATCATCCTCATCATCCTCGGTAAGATCAAAACCTAGTCCACAAACGAAACTCTAGCCATCACAATGACAGCAGCCAGTTCCACGTGGTTGATCACTGGCGCCTCGTCAGGTCTAGGCAAGTCACTTGTCTTGGAAGCTCTCAAGGCTGGACATAGGGTGATTGGAACCACCCGCGACATCACCAAGGCTAAAACGGCCTGTCCCGAGATTTCGGCCAAAGGTGGCATCTGGGTGGAACTGGATCCTTCCCAAAAGAACGCCCAAGACCGATTTGCCAAGTGCGCCCAGGAGTATGACGTGGACGTCTTGGTCAACAATGCAGGCTATGCTTTTATCGGTGGTGTTGAAGATACCAGGTTAGTCAAGAGCTTCGCGGTGCTTCTATCATGCTAGACGTCAATTGTTTACTTATCGATATTCTATGACCAGTGAGTCAGAAGTTCGCGATCAAATGGAAGTCAATTTCTATGGACCTCTTCGCGCTGTCCGAGGCTGCCTCCCCGTCATGCGCGCAAAAGGGTCGGGGCACATCGTCCTCGTTAGCAGTGGTGCTGGGTATGTTAATCCTATACTCTAAGTCCAAATTTCTCTCCCGCCCTTGACTGATGGGATGTCTCTCGAACAAAAGCTTCATAGCCCGTCCGGGACGAGGTACCTATTCAGCCAGTAAATTTGCCATCGAGGCTATGCACGAGTCGCTTTCCCATGAGGTCAGAACGTTGGGTATTAAAATCCTGATCGTGGAACCCGGTGCGTTTCGAACGCCATTTTCAACTCGCATCCTCACTCCCGCTCAGTTCAAGGATGGCTTCAGCGAAGGGTACAAGGGCACCGCGGTTGAGCAGATGGTCTCCGGGTCTAAGCAGATCACGTCCATTTCGGCTTTTGCTAAAGGAGATCCGGATAAAGCGGCGCAGGCTATCCTTAAAGCCACCGCGACGGGATATGACTATCTCCGGATGCCCCTAGGGACGGATTGTGTAGTTGCGTTGGAGACTAAGATCGGCGAGCTCCAGAGAGACCTGGAGGCCACCAGATCAATCGCTGCATCCACCGACGTTGCGTAACCGGGGCCGGTCACGGGTGGAGCCTACGGGGGACCACAGCGGCCATCGGGCTGATCCGGGGTTTTAGCGTTGGTCACTAGTCGTCCGCTGCTTCGCGTCCATTTCATCATTCTAGTTTCTCCAGCGACGCGTCTACCGGTCTACCTTAATCGCGTTGAAATGCCTCGGTCCATTGACCTGGAGCCGTACAAGGCGGAAATTATCTCCCTCTTTCGTAACAATACAACCTCGTTGGATATTGCCTTGCATCTTCAACAAACTCATCACCTTCAGGTCCGAGAACGAACCATCAAGGCACGGCTGAGTTCTTGGGGGGTCTCCAAGCGCAATCGTACAGCAACCTCCAATACTCAACTCCACACTAGGATTTCGGAGTTGTTCATTAACCAAGGCCTTGAGGAGAGGGAATTGCTCCAGGTCCTGCAATCGGAAGGATTTGAGATCTCTTCTCGTACCCTACGGCGAATCCGTACCCGGCTGGGCTTGGTTCGACGGACTAACGATCCAGTCCAACGACAGATGCAAGAAGATGAAGCATTAAAGTATCTTCGTGAGGAATCCAAGAAAGGAACCATTAAGGGTTACGGAAGAGGACTGCTTACTTCTCATATGCGTGGGCAAGGCATCATTATTGCACGGTTGGTTGTACAGGTCTCTTAGGAGAGGTCTCGCTAACTTATTGCTATCTCTAGTGACCGTCTTTATAATCTTTATCGTACGATCCCTGGTGGGTCTTCAGCTTCTACCTAGAGGGAAGATTCTTGTCTCCCGATAGACCGATCGCACACAACTTCTCTAATTAATATTCTGGCGTCTAATTTCCATCGTTCTCATCCCTTTGCGTCCATCGTGGGTTCCTTTACCATTTCTCAGGTATCTGGCGACTAGCATGTCTGAGCGATAAAGATTTACCATTTGCCGCCATGGCCGGGAATGGGTGGGGATGCAGCCTAGCTCGCATGACAGCTCGACGGGGGAAAAGATCCTGCAACTAGAGCGTGTGTTTCCAGGAAGTCCCACGGCGCGGCCCAATTCGCGAAAGAGGCCTCGTCGTGAAAGCTCCGGAATTGCACTGCCTAGTTACCGTTCTCTTTGCGACGGTATCTCTTTACCATCTCTTGCCCGATCCACATCAAGTCGACGATTCTCCAGTTCCATTCGTGTGAAGGCTCAATTTGTAACAGCCACACCTAATATAATTCTTTTGAATGAACGCTCAGATCCAGAATGCGATGCTGCTCGGGATTTGTTGAGCTTAACATCTGACGATGATGCAACCTGGAGATCCGAGGAAAGGGGCTTCAAGAAACATCAGACGCCTCATCTCACTGTGCCACAGACCTCCGCAGTGGAGGCTCATGGGTGATGGACATTGCTCGACCCTTTTAGACTCACCCATTGATGACTTGCCTCTCGAGCCGTGGTGTATGTCAATGCACAGTATCATATTCTGGATCAAGGTCGACAAGGCTAATAAGCTATGAAACTAGGCAACTGAATCCGTCAATGCTAAGTATCTGCCACGATCTGCGAGTAACATGTTCAGTCCCAGACTTAATTCAATTGTTAGCCTGCCCACTGAGCCCTGGAAATATGAGTATGAGCAAGCTGGGATTGACATCTTTGGTCAAGACCTAAGCCATGTCGACCATCCCCATACAGGGAAGGGAATCATCGGGTTAAATGTAAAAATCAAAGTCTATGATGGAAATCTGATCGAGACTCAAGTGCAATTGACAACATGGATAGCTGGCTTAGTGTCTTGGGACTTGACCAGTCGCTGTGGCCCTGCAGAAAATGCTAGCAATACGTGTACCCCTCCACCGATAGTCGGGTGCACTATCGTCAGACAGGATTGGAAGTTCTACATTGTGTACGGTATCGCTGGATCTTCCAATCAGTTTTTTTTGAAGTGGTGTGTTTAAGCATCCCTTTCCTGTCTTGTGCATTCTAATTGACATTCTCAGCGTATCTGGGGCTCTCTTTCAAACCTCAGTGGCCAGGCAACTAGCAAAAAACACACAGCTGCTCTCGCTGATACACTGAGACGTGTTATGCAGTATATTCGGGGGCCATATGCATAGCAACTGTTTTTTTTTAATCACTCAACGCCGGTATTTTTCTTATGAGGATCAAGGGAGCTGGTGTCATATACATTACTCCTCATCGTTGTCTGTCGTGGCTGCAGACTTCCGTTGATTGTCAGGCTACCTGATAGCTGTTTGCGCCTTTTGTGTTCTCATATCTGCCCGCATCCTCTCTCTTTCCAACTAGTCAGTCGGATCACCACCTACGCAACATACTATCTAAACCGACCGGCCCTCCAACAACATAATATACCTCTTTCATAAAATAACTCTTCCGCATAGCCCTTTTTGGTAATGCACACTAGCACCTTTTGCACTCTTGATTTCAGCGCCAACTTAAGCAACCACGGTCTAAATCTTTTGAATTCATTTCATCTAACCTGAATCTACGATATTCATGATCACCTTTACACTTGCCAAAATAACCCCCTGAAGCCCTAACCACCACACACCCACTAAATGCATACCAGATACTCCGTATTCCATAAGCATCAAACTAGACAGTATCCGGCCATAATTTCCGCATTAGGTGGTAGTTTGCGAGGATAATATCTTAGTCATCTCATCTTGCTCCAATCACACTGATCAATCAATCATCGACTACCTAGTTCTGTGCCATAAATTCATCCAGCCATCTATCTACTTATTCCACTTTGATAGAGGACCTAACCCAGTCTATATAAATACAGAATGAGTTATATTCACTAAATCTCACATACTCTGAGCTCCCCCCCCTTTCTCCTCCCCTTTCTTATGTACGCAGTATATCATATACTATAGGCTCCGAGCCGAAGAGTCAATATTGTGACATTATGAAGCCTCACGCATCACGAGCAAAAAAATTGGAAGTAGCTTATTCAGCGGATCATTCTAAGTATCACTATTGCCCGCCCTTCTTGCCCTTGTAAATATTAGCGGCTTTCCACCGTAAATACAATCAGGGAGGTGATGGCGAGTCCGGCAACTGCGAAACCGATGCTAATACCTGCGATTGCGCCTTTGCTGAGTTTGGAGCTGCGCGTCTAGGAGGAGGAGGAAGGGTGGTGGTGGTTGATGCTGTTGCTGTGGTGTCAAAGGATCAAAGTCTGGGCATCCATCACTGCCGCGCGAAGCTGACAGGAGTGAAAAAAATGTCATACTTGGTGATCTGAGCCTGTGGTATGTCCAATGAAGAAGCCACAAGCCTAGACTTGGTTACCACGGAGCTTTACATGTGGTCAGGCCTGATGGAATGTACTTAGAGGAAATCGTCCTTAGGATCATGGTCCATCCAAGGTAGGTGGGACTGAGCAGCCAAGACATATGATCAGATAAGATAAACCATCAGCTCTGACCCACGGGCTGCATCAGGGTTGCCCCTACGGAGTCATTTCTCCAGAAGTGTTGCCGGGCTTCCGATTTCGGTCCACGGCTTTTCCCTCAGGCCTGATTGCAATAATCCTCGGCCTAGGTGTGTCCTTGCCGGCTGTTCGATGAATTCTATTCTTGGCATCGTTATCTCCGATGCCGAGTCAGTAGATGGGACCGCGACAGACCGACGGATCACATCCCGCTACTCCGTACGCAACCGATGTCTCCTGATAGTCTCATAATCAGTTGTGGCGGAACCAAGCAACAAAGATGATGCTGTCCATGTCACTCTAGTCTCAAAGTGGCCTAAGGCACTGCCCCTTCGAGGACAAGGACATTAAGCCACCGCTATGAGGCCTGTGGGACCGTGTCATCTCGGGTTGCCCCCCTGACAAACTACCGCGCTGCTGGATAAGAAGCTTGTTCAGCATCTTTCATGTGCCAAAGGAGCCATCTTCCCTTAGATACTGTCTCCGGCATCTAGGCGCTGAACATTCAAGAGCGATGAGTCTCAAACTCAAGAGGCTGGCTTGGGCTTTACTGCCCTGGGCGGCAGCATCGAGTCCATTTCCGGCCGAGGAGCGATTGGCTGTGCCAGATGGCTCTACTCATGCCAGTCACATCTTCAATGCGCTGCATAACTCCATGAAGATGTTTGGCAGCGTTTTACAGCACAACGGCATGTCGATTTTCATAGCCACCGTGCCTGAGGGGACGGAGTTTTACCATGGTACATCGAGTCCATATCGTATCAACGGCACCGAGTGGCTGGCCTTTGAGCCGGAACATGCCATGGCCTTTGCCCATCCTCGCCGAGTCCGTCGCTCGGGGTCCGCAGGCGCTGCCGATCAGCCACATGCGGAGTCTCGCAACCACAGAAACCATAATAGCAAGAGAAGAAACACGGATGAGGGAGATTCAGAATCATTCCATCATGGCTTCTTCACTCGTCAGTGGAAAAGTCTGCCCTCTCTGTTTCAGTACTTCATATTTGAGCACGGGGATTCTCACAGGATACAGAAAATAAATGGAGGCAACTCCCAAGCTCCTCATGAAGCTCACCACAGCCAGCACAAAGCAACTGGTCACCAGAGCCACTCAGACGCAGAGGGTCACCATGGCCAATCCCCGCTCAGTCCCGATGAACTCTCGGCAGAAGAGCAGCCCAGATATTTCCACACCTACCGGACCAAACATCAACTTCGTCTCATATACTTCGATGGGCAGTCAGCCGCAAAATCCCTCAAAGGTACCCTCGACATGCAGGACATTGTCCTTCGAAACGCATCCCACTTTGACGGGAGCCCGGCAGAAGGTGACAATCTGCGTGCGGATGACCTCTGTGCCCTCGCTCGCGACAAGTGGGACAGCCGTGTGGACGGATTCCTTCGAATGGTTGGTGGATTCGAAATCATCCTATGCTCTTTCGCCAAGGATCTCGACGTGATAAGCATCCTGAGCACCTCCCCAGGGCACAGCGAGGATGGGGGATCCGGACTCAGCTATGCACGGGCACTTGCTACCCGGTTCGACGGTATCGGAGGCGACAGAGTATCCATCAACTACGACGACTTTGTCACGATGTTCGCATACCCTGACGCAATGTACTTCGACAATCACGGCCTTCCCCGAGTGATCAATGACTCCGCGAAGATGGAGCAGGTCCGCGCACATGTTGACCGGCTAGTCAAGCAGCCCGACCAGACAGATAACGCCTTTAATTGGCAGAACATGGTCGACATGATTATTACTAGATACCACTACCGGATTAGTCTAATGCTGTCATCTGCTGTTTCAACCCATCACGAACTCCGACGTGAGCTCCACCTCGCCATTGAGCCATTTATCAACGCGCATGCGCGCAATTCAACCGCAGAGGTTGAACGCTGCACCAGGCAGTTCTGGACTGCCGGAGCCAACAAGACCACTGTCCCAGGCCAGGCAGTATCTCGAGTCTCGGAAAGACTATGCTCGAGTCTAGTTGCAGGGGCGGCTGCAGAGACCTATGACGAGGGCATTGCAATTATCGAGAGTTTGAACCGTTATCTGGACTGGGCGATCTTCAGGAGGTGCACTTGTTGCGAGTTGAACGAGGTATGCCAGCTTCCTATTTGGCCTTCTGGCTCTTGGGAAGACTTTGTTCGGCCACAGTGTGGTACTGGTATGTCTCATGGCGCGGGCGGCTATTGGGATATGATGGGCAAAGTTCGGCAACATTAATGTGGTTCGGTCTTTTGATCATACTTCATATCTAGTGCTGTAATTAGAAGTCATGCCGTTGCTTGTATAACTCTCGTCTAGACACGTCCCGTGCTTGTGACACTTGGTTCACTAAGAAGCCTGCCTGGGCGTTCTCGTAATGTATGCTGCGGGGAGATGAAAGCTTCCTTGCCTGAGTTCACATCCTGAATTACTGTCCCTACTGGGATAGACTAGACTTCTAGTCATGCGTGACAGTTCGCAGTGGATGGGATGGGAGGTTGAATAGAAAAGATATCTCAATGATCTTGATCGTATGACACGATATACTAGGGCGCGATGTGGTGAAATGCCACGGAGAGATAGGTAGAGAACGGTATTGCATGATAAATGGGGTGACGCGTAGGCATAGTCACTTAAATGTGGAGGATAGCTACTACATAAAAGATTCAATAAACTAATGAATCAAGGGTTTGGGGTGGGGGGGGTAAAAGTACAACATGAAGCAAGATTAAGTATATAACTACAAAAAAAAATATAGTATCAAAACACATCACTATCCAAGCACAGATCCCCCTCCTAGGAAAGCGATCACCCATAAAGAAAAAGCAATAGTAATAGGAAAATAGTATAAATTCGAAACAGCACTAATCTAGTCAGTCCTGGATATTGATGTGGTAGAATCAAAGGCTTGAGAGAGATGGTTTAGCTTAGGAGTGAGTACACATCGTCAGTACTTAGTTTTAGGCTTATAGTATTAAATTACAAAGTGTTCTTCAACAAGTAACGCCCGGGTGGTCTAGTGGTATGATTCTCGCTTAGGGATGGCATCTCGCCTACAAACCCAAGCATATCTGCGAGAGGTCCCGCGTTCGATCCGCGGCTCGGGCCGTTTAACTTTTTTTGCTTGTTTCTTTTTTTCTGTTCCTGTATTCGGTGGTAGCTTTTTCTTATTCTCCCCGAGTCTGCCTGTGTCTATCCATGTATGATGAACATCGCCAATATGAGCATTCTCCATCCTATAGAATTAATTGTATGTGGGACCCTTGCTGGAACGTGATCAAGGTATCATCGAGGCATGTCGATGTAACGCCTAATGTCAGTAAAAGCTTGCCTTCCACCACTGAGCCATACCTGCTCATCAGATACCTTGAAATAAACACAACTGATGGCGAGACTACAGGAAATGAGTACGGCATGGGACTGGGGCTGATGTCGCTGGATGCGTACAATGAAAGGCGTCAAAGATGATCCAGATAGCTCGTCGATGTATGGAGACAAGAATGAAAAAGGATCAGATAATCGGCCACCTACATACAGGATCTGCAATGGCCCAGAGTGACAGACATTCCGAGAGTCAATTACCCGAGCACCCGCAGCACTGAGAAGTATTTGCATTGTAGAAGAACAAAGGATATTCACATAGAAAAAAGTCAGCACCAGATCGTAACCGCCCACCACCAAACGCCCCTGAATGATTCGTCGCTCCCAACGGGCTAAGAATACAATGAGTCATAAGATTAACTTGCGTGGTTAAAACCTTCCTGTTGCCAGTCATCCCCATGGAGCTGCTGGCCCCCATAGCCACCCCCAACACCGCTGCCGCTGCCACCTCCTCCACCGGCCATGGCCGCCGCCGCCGCTGCACCCAGGCTTGCGCTGCTGTGCTTCTCAATTTCCATGCTACTCATCATGTATAGCACGACGAAGAGAAGAATATGCAGAGCAAAGCAATAGCCCGCGAAAAGGTTCCGGCTGGTCCGATTGGCGAGAATGATTCGGGTGAGAGAGAATACGATTCGCTCGGGCAGGCTCATGCGCTTGTATGCACGGGTAGACTCGCGGCCTCGGAAAGCGGCAAATGGTGAAATTTGGGCCTCGTATGCGGATTGGTACCGATCCAGAGACAGCCCTGACGGCGTATCCGCAGACGGGTGAATGGAAGATGTGCTGGGCTTGTTCGCATAGGCGGAGGCCGATGATGACGCGCCTGGACCACGGTTGTATGTTGAGACATACCGCGTCTTTTCGTACAAGCTGAGGTTGTCCTTCTGAAGCGAGGCCACCTCCTGTCTCAGGGACTTCACCGTACCGTACAGTTTCGACAGCTCTTCCTCCAGCTCCGCATTCTTCTTCTTGAAGCGATCTCGCTGGGCTTGGATCATAGGCAAAAGACCAGAGCCACCCCCGACCGGCTCTCCGGCACGGATTGAATCCATGGCGTTGACGGAAGCGGCGGACTGGTCAAAGCCCGAGATGATGGAGGAGGTGGGGGAGACAGCCCCCCGGCGGGATGAGTGCGGGTACTTCGAGGTGTAGGTGCCTGCGACAGACATGGCTGACGATGGGAATGCGTTCGCAGCCTCCTCCTGTACACGGAGAAGATCGTTTTCAAGCGTGGTGGACAGCTTCTGGGACTTCTCTAGCTCCTCCTTCGTGGTCGAGAGATCATCGCGGAGCGCCTCGAGCTGACCTTGCAGGTCGCGATGGGATACTCGCAGAATAGTGAGCTCGTCTGTTAGCTTCTTATTCCGGGCCATCAAGAGCTGCTCCAGGCTGTTCCTGTTCTTGGAACCATCCGGGGCCTTGCCGGCCGCGCCGTTAGCATCTGCACCGACCGTAAGATCGGCAGCGTCGTCATCATCACCGGGAGAGAATTCAATAGACTACACAGAAGTTAGCTGACCATCCAGGCTCCGAACAGTGCTATACTCACCTTAATCATCTCCAATTCACGACGGATATCTTCGTAGTCGGCCACCTTCTCCAACTTCGAGCGCAGGTCTTCTTTCTCCGCGGTAATGTTGGTGATCTGCCTCTCAGCCTGCGAGTACTTGGACTCCCACGAGTGTCGCTCAGACTCCTTATCAAACCGGGCAGCATCAAGCTTACGCAGGAGGGAAGAGTTCTCCGACTGGAGGCGCAGATAAGCAGGATCATCTTCGACGGACGCCGGGTGACCCGACTGCGAGTGTGAGACGGCTTGAGCCAGCTCGAGCGTCAATTGCTCATTCCTCGCCTCGACTTCGGCCAGCCTCAAGCCCGTCTTCTCCAGTTCGGCGGAAACCAGCTCCAGCTCCGCCGCGCTAGCTCCATGGGCACCGTCGCCCCCCTCGTCTTCCTGGCCCAAGCGTTGGGAGACCTCATAACTTGCCTTCAGTTCCTTGACCAGGCGCTCCTGGTTCTCCACTTTCTCTTCCAAGCTCTTTTCCTTGGCCGTCCAATTGTTCGTTTTCTCCGACAGCACCGCCGACCACGACTCCTCGACTTCCTTGATCTTCGACTCTTGGTTATCCTCTAGCTTCTTTCTTGCCGCACGTTCCTCCTGCAGGCGCTTTTCGGTATCCTCCAACTGGGAGGTGAGCCGGTCGACGGAGCCTTGCAGCCGATCACGCTCCGAGGTCAATTTGGGGACAGTTTCTTCGGAGTGGACGAGGGAATCGATGGATGCTTCGAGAAGAGGGTAGGGATCGGGGGCCTCGGACAAGGACGAGTATAGCTGCAAGAACGCGGACGAGGAGGCCTTTCCCTGGTTCGTGAGGAGATCGATAAACCCCTGGTAAGCTGTCTGGCTGTTAGTGCCGGCTCCGGCGGTTGCGGTTGAAACATAACAGACCTTTCAGAAGTCCTTTATACTCGGTCAGTTTCGAGGCGTCATCGAGTTTTCGGAATTCCTTCGTCTTCTGCGCGAGGTCCTTTCGCTGAACGAGTGCATCGCGCTGCTCAGCGACAATGTCGGAAGCGGTACTGTCTAGCTTGGCGATGGTGTTGGACAGGTCAATACCTACATCCGGTTGAGTGGTTAGCGACCGGGGATGCGTGGGCAAGGCAACGGACCTCTCCAGGCCGCAATGGCACGCTGGAACTTGTTAGCTCCTTCCGGTAACTTGGCGGCGGCGGGTTCGGAGTTGTGGGCATCCTGGTTGTTCTCAGGGACGATGCCTTCCGTAATGGCGAAGGCATCCATGTTGGAGATTTCTGATATCGAACCGCCTCAGAAAGTCGAAAGTCAGCGCAACACCCCCATCCGAGACCAGACCGGCAACCACTACGGAGTATCCGGAGGGTGACAAGTAAATGAAGCCAGTTAACTACAGCGATGCGGAGGCCCTGACACGCCGACCGGGCCGATGATCTTCCGAGCGCGTGACAACAACAATAACCGTGAGTGGGATGTGAATCGCAATGGAGCGTCAGCAACAATGGTGGTGGGCAGCACTTGGTCGGTGCAAGATGAGGTTCTCCTGGCTACAACGCCGACAGGTCCAAGTCTATCGTGGTTCAGCCCCGTTCGGTATTAATAGCAACTTTGGCCACGTTCGTCTCGGATAGGACCCTTTTTAGGCAAGGATAGCCCAGACAGATCCTGGCCAGGCGGTGGCTTGCGATGCATCATATGTGCTATTGTGATACGCTGCAACCTAAAGTCTGCTCCTTCACTCGGGTGAGATGACACCGGCCAGGCTGTCCATGGAGACGGCACGAATTGGTCTTTACCATTCCACCGGCTATTCCACCCACCCGTTCCACCCCGACCAACCGAAAGAAAGGATTCCATTGAATCCCACCAGCGCGCACTGTGACCGTCGTGTATCCTACCGAACAAGTACCATAGATACTACCTAGTATGTATAATCTATAAAGTCCGTGGAAGCCTGGGCGATCGCCGATGGCAGCGGGCCCACCTGAGTCAGCAGCTAACCCCGGGCGGGTCCACCCCGACCAGCGTCGCCCGACTGAAGCGCTGAATGAAGCTCTTCCCAGTTCCTGATCTTCCGCCCCCTCACTCTTCCAACCCCGTCAGGCACCGCATCTCACACGACACCGAGCTGGCCTCACCATGGTGTCGGAAGAGGAGGGCATCAGCCCGCGCAAACGCCGGAAGATTGGCCCTCCCAAAGCAGCGCCTTACGTGTTTCGATCCCTCTTCAACCAAGTGCCCTTGAATGCTGACAATGACGACAACGATGTTCACATTACCTATGTCGAGTATTGGAGTGGGTGCTGCCGATGGCCTACAGGAAAACACTGCTAATTAAAAACTTGCAGACGACAACCTGTATATCGGTACCTCTGCCGCGGAGATCCTGCATTTCGTCTGCCTCCCACCGGACCCCTCGGACAAGTCGAACGAGCCCTCATTTATCCTCGCATCGAGACTACCAATTCCCTTCTCCCAGACCTCATCAGCGAAACTGCCCGGGATACAGCAGATTGTGCTACTTCCAACGGTGAACAAGGCCTGTGTCCTATGCAATGGGACAGCCACCTTCTACATGTTGCCGGAGCTCAGCCCGGCCTTCGGCAACACCAAGGTTAGCAGTTGTCGTTGGATTGGGGGGCTGGACTTGAACGCAGCGGAGGAGTTTGAGAATCCGGTAGTCATGATCGCGGCCTCGAATCGAATCATGCTGGTGAGGATTGGCGATGATGCTCGACGAATAAGGAACATCGAGTTTCCCGGGTGCCTGGTGGCGTCGCGTCGAGGCCCAATCGCCTGCGCTGCTGATACACATGCATATTCGCTGCTGGATGTGGAAAACCAGCAGAAGATTCAGTTGTTTCCCGTCTCATTCTCTAACGAGACGTTCGAGGCGGGTCAGATGGAGGCGCGATCCCCGTCATCACCCTTTGCGAGCTCGCCCGTGGCGGCAGAGAACCACGTACAGGACAGAAATGCTGGCCCCAACTCGTTCGCGGGGATGCTGCAGCCGAAATCCCAGCCCACCTCACACGATCGGTCAAGCTCGGTCACCCCGGAGCTATCTCCCGTTTCAGGAACTCCGAGACGGTCAATCTCGAAGGACCGAGCAGGAAGTGCGTCCCCCAGAATATCTCCCGCCCATTCGGCCCGCGACTCGCAGCCTAGCCCAGATGATCGAAAACCGCTTCCTGCCGTACCAAAGCAGCCATCTACACAGTTGAAGCCCCACGTGCTGTCACCGACCCCGTCGGAGTTCCTGCTCGTCAGGGGAACCGATGCGACCGAGCCCGGAGTGGGTATGTTCGTCAACGTCGATGGCGATGTGGTTCGCGGCACGATAACCTTTCACAAGTATCCGGAGTCGATTGTGATTGATAAAGGGGACGAAAACCACATGATACCATCGCCGGAAAATACGCATGAGGAGCTTCTTCTTGCTGTCATTGAGTCAGAAACAGATGGCCAGGCACGAAAATTCTTGGAAGTACAGCTCTGGGATGTCGATCCTGCGGAGGCCGAGGACCATAAAACCTGGGTAGAAATACCGTCCACTCACGACACGCAACCCACCCCTGTTGGCCTATGTCATACGCTCAGCCCAAGCAAGCTCGAGATATCCGAATTAGGGGACTTGCTACGCATGGTTCGTCTAAAAATCCCGTCATTGTTGCCCCATGTACCTACCCACGACCCGAGAACGCAGGCATCTATCGAACAGCTACAGAAGGAAAAGGAGCTATTCGAGGCCCAGGAGCTGACCGACTCGGACGGCTCGAAGAAAGGCGAGCATGGCTGGGAGGTCGAGCGAAATGCCGAGGAAGCCAGGTTTGCGCGTGAATTGGGCCAAACGCAGAGCAGCATGGTGATGTGGAACGGCAACCAGATATGGCGGGTGGTGAGAAACCCGCTCACCACACAGCTCAACGATGCTCTGCAGGGTGCTCAAGAGGCTGGCACTGGCGACTCAAGGGTCTTCAACAGGAATGCAATTGCCGATATTATCCAGCACGTGCAGACGACAGAGCCCAAGTCCGAGTCGGAATTCCTGGGGTTGAACTATGTGAAACAGAAAGCAAGTTTACTTCTTTTTGCGGATCTCGTTTTCATGGACCCGGCTGTGCGGAACACCACGGTTATCGATGACACGGAACGAGCTCTCATCGTTGGAAACCTGGATCCCCGTATCGCCTTGCTGCTGGTTCCTCTGCTGCGACGCGAGGTTCTCCAGGGCCCGCAGGGAATCTGGGTTCATGCCGGTCTGGCGGAAATTACGGAGGCGTACGTTCAGCAGCTCGAGAAGTCTACGGACACCAGTGTCTCCGACAGCGCGGTCCTGGACATGCTCAAGCGGTTCCTTTTCTCCTGGCAACAAAAGAGGGGTTACGGCAGTATCACGGATGAGACGTACGTCTTCGACAGCGTTGATGCGGCTCTCCTGCACCTGATTCTGGAACAAGACGCACAGATGTCGGCCGAACAGCGCTCACACTCGCCAGTCCGCGCGGAACTGAACCGTCTGGTGGACAACTGGAAGGGCAGCTTTGACCGGGCGGTGGCGTTGCTGGAAAGCTACCGGCGCCTCTTTGTGCTGAGCCGACTCTACCAGAGCCAGAAGATGTCACGAAACGTCCTCAAGACGTGGCGGCGCATCATCGAAGGCGAGGAAGACCGCGGCGGCGAGGTTACTATCGGTGGGACGGAGGCGCAGATGCGCCGGTACCTGGTCAAGATTAAGGATGTGCAGCTAGTCGAGGAGTACGGAGCATGGCTGGCCCAGCGCAACCCCACCCTGGGCATCCAGGTGTTCTCGGACGGGACGAGCCGGGTCAAGCTGGAGATCCCTGACGTTGTCCGCTTGCTCAAAGAACACGCGCCCAACGCAGTGCAGGTGTATCTCGAACACCTCGTCTTCGTCCGAAATGTAGGTCCACTCACCACCCTTTCATGATATCAGTCCATGCTAACAAGCTCTAGCACACCCAATACGCGGATGACCTGCTCTCCTATTACCTGGACACCGTGCTTTCCGTCCTCGAGTCCTCTCCAGAGGCACGCGCCTCGCTTGCAGAATCGTACTCTACATATCGCGCGCTGCAACCACCCAAGCCAACGTACATGAACTTCATCACCGAGAACACGCCCGCAGAGCCATGGTGGCAATCACGGCTTCGACTTCTACAACTGCTCGGCGGCGGCAGCGGCGGGCACTTCTCATCACTGCCGTCACGCAACCTAACCTACTCCATCCCCGCGGTCCTAGCGCGCATCGAGCCATTCCAGAACGAGCTCGTGTCAGAGTCAGTGATCCTCGATGGACTGCAGGGCCGCCACCGCGAGGCTCTCCACCTGTTGACGCACGGACTGGGCGACTACGACTCGGCGGTGCGGTACTGCCTCTTTGGGGGGCCGCGTAGCACCAGCTCGACGGGGGCGCTGACTGAGTTCGCGGACCGGACCCTACAGTCGGAGCTCTTCCGCTACCTGCTCGACGAGTTCCTGCACATCCAGGATCCGTCGGAGCGAATCGAGCGGACGAGCGACCTGCTGGGTCGGTTCGCGGCGTGGTTCGACGTGGGTGAGGTGCTGCGCGTCGTGCCGGATGACTGGAGCGTGGATATCCTGGGTGGGTTTCTGGAACATGTGTTCCGGGTGCTGATCTCGGAGGGTCGCGAGGTGCGGATCGAGCGGGCGCTCAGCGCGGGACTGAACCTGCGCATCGGAACGGAGTATGTTGCCGGGGTGGAAAAGGTCGGGGGCTGGGTGGAAGATGAGGGAGGGTTACGACGACTGAAGGAGGGCACTGCCAAGGAAGAGGCGGCAAAAGACCCGGGGAGTGACTTTGGAGACATGGTGGGAGCGGATGCCGCCGCCTGACGGATCATGAATGATGTATATACAACAACCGCATAAGATACTTCAATACCACCTTCTAATGGACGAATGATATATGAAGAATAAGACCTAGATTAATCCAGATCCGGCACCGGCAACCCATTGACAATGCGCACCTTCCGGCCCAATTTATCCAGCGCCTCCTTGGAATTCCTGGCGCGCAGGTCGCTCGTCTCTTCGTCAGACACCAGAACAAAGTCGTACGTGAGCAGGGCATGGTCCTCAGCGACGCCGTATTTAGCCGCATGCTCGGGACCCGCACGACCGATATCGACCACGAGGGAGTCTTTGACGCCGAAGACAGCATCGGATGTTTCGTAGGGATCGTTGCGGAGATAGAGTGCTCTACACATACACCAGCAGTTAGCTCTTATCATTGCCGCCCTCCAAACCTCGATAAGAAAGGGGAGACCCACGTAATTAAATGATCGAACCCCTCCCCCTCAAACATAAAATGCATATGCGACGGCCTATACGGATGCCTGCCCAGTTTCTTCAACAACTTCCCCACCGGCCCATCATGGGGAATGGGGTATGGAACTGGTGTAATCGCACGGAACCAAAACACGCCCTCGGTGTCACTGGTCATCACGCAGCGGCCATCGGGCCCCTCCCGGCCCGGGTACTGCACATCATAGTGGCCCGTGGAATCGGTCTCCCAGATATCGATCTTCACGTTGGGGATGGGGTTGCCGTGGGTGTCGTGGATGGTGCAGACGACGAGGAGGGGTTCGCCGGCGGGATCGTGGGAGATGGAGGCGCCGGGGGCGAGGGGCGCGGCGTCGTGGGTGTGGAAGGGGCCGAGGACGGTGCCTTCGGTGCTGTGGGGGGGTTTGGGGTGGTCGATTGAGTCCACGAGGATGGAGAGGCCGAGGATGTCGGAAAGGAGGATGAATTCCTACCCATTGGTTCATTTCCGGTGACGTGAAGGGGGGCGCGAAGGCATGGGGGACTTACCTGCCTGACATCTGAGCAAATCTTCCCCACGTCCGTGAGGAACCGTAATCCCGTCATCCACTCGTCTGTGCTGAGGCGCGTCTCACGCGCAAAGTCGTGAAGGTGGGTAACCAGGCGCTCGAGGACATACTTCATTCGCTCATCTTGACAGAGGGAGTTGATCCGGATGACGTTCTCGGTGATGTTGTCGACCGTGAGGTCTTTCATGGGGGGAATGGTGACGTCGCTGGGGTCCATTTTCGTTTTCTTTGCGGAGGATGATAGATGGGGGGATGATTTTCTGGAGTCAATTGAATGGATAGAGAGAGAGAGAGAGAGAGAGAGAGAGAGAGAGAGAGAGAGAGGGGAAGGGAGGGGAAAAGAAGAGACCATTAAGAGGGATCGTTGATGTGGGGAGGAAGGCACGACGGAGGGAGATCGAAGTCATCAAAGTATAGCAACTAGGAAGGAACGCCCACCTGCGGGGTGGATGTCCCCCACATTGCTGCCCTCCGGCCCAGGCTAGGCAAGGTGGGTGACGCCCGCCGACTGGCTGGAACCCTCCGGATGGGGCCCTACGTAAGCATCACTCAGCCGATCGGCTATGCCTATTCCCGACCTGTTCATCTAGATGACTAAGTTGCGATAGGCGAGTGGCCGAAAAATGATCGATAGGTGGGGTGAGGCAGCATTGCAAGCACGGTTGACCGGTAGATAAGAATCCATCCATCCATGTACTACTCCGGATGCTGTCTGTCCCATCCGCGGGGTACCAGCGGATCGTCCATCGGCAGTTCGCGCCCCTGCGGCAATGATTAACTCCGACATGCAACCAACTCCAACTAGCCAGCATACAGGTATGCAATCATCAATTCAAACCCGGGATATCCGCTAACTCGCTCAATCAAAAACCTTAGATACAACTCCTCCCAATATACACCCCAGCTATGCCCGCACCAGCTTCCGCTCCCGTTCGCGCTCCTGTTCGCGCTCGCGCTCCCGCTCGTTGCTCACCTCATGTCCTTCCTTGACTGCCGCCGCTACTCGGGAGTGGTGATCCACTGTGTCCAGGATCGCCTGCATCAGCCGCTGGTTCGCATCCGGGTCGTCATCCTCTGCCTCCGCGTGCCGATGCAGGCTGACCCGCCGGTCATGGCTCACCACGCCGCTCCCATGCATCTCGCTCATCGCCCGCCGCGGCGACACCTCCTTCGCCAGCGCCATCCCCGCCACAGGGCCCGCCGTTGGCGCAGATTCGCGACGCACATTGAACTCCGACGGGCCCTCGTGCTCGTGCTCCCGGTGGTGCTCGCGCTCGCGCTCACGCTCACGATGTCGCTCGGCCTCCCGGTGCCGTGCAGCCTCTCGATGCCGTTCCGCCTCCAAAGACATCGGCCCAGTGACGGGCGTCGGGGCCATAGATGATGGTGCTGGCACGGGGGTTGGCATGGGGTTGGGCGAAGACACCTCCTTTGACGGCGGGTCCTCTGCCCGCTCCCGGGAGGTGCGGTCCACCCGGGTCTCGCGCAGCTCGTCTTCCTTGACATCCTTCCAGGAACACTTGGCGTGCTTCTTGGTGCACCCCATGCACGCCGTCAGGTTCTTCAGGCAATCCATGTGCAGCCGGCGACACCGATCGCAGGGCGGGAGGATGCGCTCGCCCCGCTGCAGTTCCTCCATGCGGGCCACCATCTCCATCTTGTGCGGACCCCCATCATCCTTCTCATGGTGGTGGGACTTAGGCGGGGGCAGGAGCGAGGACGGTGTGTTGGGGATGGCCACCGTAGCCGGGGCCGGGGTGTACAAGTTGTAGTCGGCTGCATCCGACGCTCGCGGCCGGGGCCGGGAGGACTGTCGGCTGCTGGAATCGGGCCCCTCTTCGTAGCTGCGGGCCTGGCGGTCCTGGGTGGTAAAGAATTTTTTCATCAGCTCGGCGCGCGTCGTAGGCGAAGCGCCCTTGATGGAGGTGCCATTGATGATGGTGACATTGTCTGTATTGGAATGCGAAAACATGAACTGTGACGACAGCGCATTCTCCTCCACGGTGACTTCGCCCGCGCCGGGCCGGCCGGCATTTACGGCGACAAAGCCGGTGGAGGGAGACTGAGCGCTAGCCGGGGTGCTGCCGTTCAGCGGGTTCTGACCATGGCCATTGGCCTCACGCCACGCCGGGCTAATGGAGCGATGTTGCTGCTGCTGCTGCTGCCGCTGTGAATGGAGAGACGTGTCGTTCTCCCGACGCGTGACAATCGCCGTGCGGCGGTTCTTCAGGCGATGGTTGAGTTGGCGGGCGCGGGCGGACACTAGCGAGCTGGATTAGACTTTGGCTTTAGCGAGACTAGACGAAGTGCCTACCCTGGTCGGCCACCTGGATGATCTGCTGGAGATTCTTCTCCAGGATCTCCAATGCGCCCAATTCCTTCTCTTCGTCCTCGATGATCGGCTGCGGAGGGATCATCTTCTGCGGCATGCCCGATGCGATCAACACAAAGTCCTCCTCGCTGATCTCGACCCGACACTGCTTGGTGTAGAATTGGCAGACCCGCACCCCATTGCGGGACTTCTCCAGGTTGAACTGCTCGGGCTTGTTCTTGGCAAACTCGACCACATCCAGCCAGGTCACGTTGGGCGAGTCCTTGCCATGCGACTTGAGCACGCGGGGCGGCCCGTCGAACAGGCGCTCGAAGCGCTTGATCAGGATGGGTCCCAGAGGACACGCGCCCAAGTTGCCGGCGATGCTTTCGTGCCGGTGTAGGACTCCATCGTATTCGCCGATGAGATGAATGATGGCGGGCATGGTGTCATCGACGGAGACGAGGGGGAGGTTATCCGGGTATTGCCGGGCCAGGTAGTTGATCTGCAGGTGGTTGGAATGGGTTTTGGGGACTTTGGATGCGATAGGAGGGAAGTCGCCGGAAGGAGAGCGAGGCCGTTTACTGGACGGCTCAGCCGTCGCGGTTCTGGACTCCATGGCGATGCCAGGCGAGAAAAGCGACCAGAGAAAGGGAAATTGCAACAATGCGAGGAGTCGCAAAGAGAAAATATGGGGCGGGGAGGGGGGGGGAAATGGGCAGAGGAGAACAAGGGTTTATAGAATTAGAGGGAATGAGTAATGGGAACGCTGGCGAAAGACGGGCTGCCGATGGCGGAGCATCAGGCTCCAGAGTGCGGGTTCAGGTTCAGCCACTGGGCTGCGCGTGCTACTTTCGAGTTAGGTAATCGCGACCCCAACGAAAATCTTGGGAAATGAGGCGGGGAGGGGAGAAATCAGTAGGTGGGAAATTGGAAAACGTGGGGGAGGGGAGAGAGATGGAGGAAGAATCCAGAGGTTGGGAAGAGGAAGGGTGGAAATGGGGGAGAGGGAGAGAGGGAGGGAGAGGAAAAGAGAGAAGGACGGGGAGGAGAGGGCAGGACGGAGAGGAGAAAGAGGAGGAGGAAGAGGAGGAGATGGGAGGGGGGGAGAGGGGGGGAAGAGGCAAGAAGGAAAGGTAGGAGGACGAACCAGACAAGACAGACACCGGGTGGACAAGGGACGAGGAGCCGTTAGGCGGGTTAGTACGGGAGTTGGTGCCCTCGTTGGGGTCGGAGGGTTCTGGTACGTAGATAATCGGAATAATAAAGGCAGGATAAGAGGGATTGCCAGTTGCTAGTCAAGGCTACAGAGAGTAGAGAATACGGAGTAGTACTAGAACGATTAGAATGCAGGGACGGGACGGTGGAAGGGGTGGCCAATGATAGTCCCGAATGGCTGCTGGTGACGCTGCGGATGGCGGAACGGGCGAGAGGATGATGGATCAATGGATGGAGATTCCAGGCAGTTGGCCCTCCTCGCCCTCATTGGGTGCTGGCAGGCCGAAGCCGAGTGGACCGAGCTAAGCTGCTCAGGCAGGGCCTGCAAGTGGGCGATGGCGATCTTCCGCAAAACAAATGGTAGCCTGATCACGCTGTGACGATAGGGATGGCTCCCCGCGGGTGTTGGGTTTGATTAGCTGGGACCCGCGCATCGGTGGATGGTACCTAGTATTGCACCGTGGACACCCTCCCCATATCCAACCCGACTTGGACTCTCCCAGAGACTGTGTTCACGGTGACTTGTGAGCGATCAGAATGAGGCGGGGATCAAACTGCCCGACTTCCAGTCCTGATTTCTGTCTCAGTGTCTCGAGAGGACGACTGGCCGGCTGCGGCTTACCTAAGGGAGGGCGGAGTCCCGCCGGGCTGTTCCGCTGGCCATTCGGTGAGCGTGACCCGTCATGACCATACGGTCATGGTCATACACCGCGCCGTTATCAGCCCGGGGCCAGACCAGACCGGGGCAGCAATGGCCTGTCCTACCCTCCTACCCTCCTACTCCGTACTCTGCTACAGGTACTCCCATTACTAGTAAATATTACACCTTAGGGTCGGGGAGATGGCCTTGCAGCTATTGATTGGCCTGCAGACGACAGACGCAGAGAGAAGCACCGAAGCAGAGCACCCCCGAAGCTGCATCTCCGAAAATCCTCCCTTATCAGCATTGCTCCGACCCCAAGCGCATGCGTCTGGGGTTTCAACCCCCCCCTTGCGGACGGACCACTAGGTAGCTAACTCGACCACTATCGAGTATCGACACGTTGTCCTTTGGTTGGGGATGGCGATGCCCCGTCTTTGCCGAGACTGGTCCAATGGGTCCATTTGGCTGGCGTGATGGCAAGGCCGACCTGAAGGGTTTGCACAGGGGAGCCGCCCGGAAGCCGGCCTGGGCCAGCTCATCCTTCGGACGGGGGTCGCGCTCCGCCCGTGATGAGCCGAAGCAAGAACGAACGTTGAGCTCGGTCTTCCGTACCACCACGCCGTCCTACGCGGTCATTTTTGGACGCTAGGCTGACCGGGGGTAGGGGAATAACCAACGGGAGAGTTCCCTTGTGTAAGGTACGGCAGGGTGAAGATGGCTGCCTAAAAAGCGCTCATAGTAACCGGTCGCAAGTAACAATTAACGAGCAGGAGGGAAGGAGGAAAGTTGGCGCGTGTCCGACACTGGCCGTGTTCCAGCCACTCTCCCCAGGCCATGATACACGCTAGGCCGGCCCGGTGGTCAGGTACGGTCAGCGTCAGCCGCGTGACGGGGTCCGGTTTGGTACCGGGTCACCCGTAAAGAGTTTTCCTCCCAGCGTTGACCCCGTGACCTGAGCACCTCATGAGTGAGTTGCAGCGGTGGTTGTCTGGTATTGCTGCTGCTGCTGCTGCTGCTGCTGCTGCTCTGCTCTGCTGCAAAAATCCCTCATACATCCATCCATCCATCCTTTCCGCCCCCGTGAATCCCCGTCGGGTCCAATCTAGTTTTCGTCCACACCGGTGCCATTTCTGACCCCAGGGACCACCGGCAGTCACCACACAGTAACCGATCAGTTTCACTTCCCAGTCCCTCCGACTCTGCCATCCCCCGTCTGCTTCCCCTCCTTCCCCTCATTTTCGCCCGACATCGCATTATCTAATCAACACCACTTTAATTGGGCCCAACCCAACCCACACATATACTCCCACAACACTCTAACCCCAGCCAAGCATGTCCGAACGAGGCTCGTTCCGTGGAGGTGCCCGCGGCCGCGGCGGAGGTTATGACCGCGCGGGCGGTCGTGGCGCCCACAAGAGTGGCGGTGCCGGTGGCGGTGCCCACCAGCAGCAGCAGCAGGAGAAGCCCAAGAAGGAAAACATCCTCGACCTCAACAAGTACATGGACAAGGAGGTCCGCGTCAAGTTTAACGGTGGCCGTGAGGGTAAGCCATCGTCTGGTGCTCCCTTGGATTGTCATTCTTGCTCACCCTCTCTCTAGTGACTGGTTTGTTGAAGGGATACGACCAGCTCATGAACCTGGTCCTGGATGATGTCAAGGAAGGCATGCGCGGTAGGCGTCCTCACGTCCTTTTTCCATGTATGACTTTACTGACGCACCCAGATGACGAGGGTAACGAGAACACCCGCTCGCTTGGCCTGATCGTGGCCCGTGGTACTCTCATTGTCCTGATCTCCCCCGCCGACGGCAGCGAGGAAATCGCCAATCCTTTCGTGCAGCCGGAAGAGTAAGCATGTTTCAATAAACATACATTAGCTAGACGAACCTGCGCTAGGCTCCGTTCGAACCAGCCGTGGCGCCGTCGCGTGATGAATGACGAGATGGCTGCGTGGCAGTCGTCGACCTCACACGATCCAGAGATATGGTCGTTGAGTCCACGTCGATCTGTTGACGAGTCCGCCGTGGGCGGGTGATTACACTACGAGGCAGATGATGAAATGTATTATGTGCGCCTTGAGCGTTGATCTTGTACCTGCATTGGGATGCGCGGATACACCGAGCCAAAGAATCCATCCTGGATGGACAATGGAATTAATCTGTATCTCAGTCGTAGACTACTTGGACGAACGGTCATGACTGGGCATGACATCAGTGGATGTCGTCATGAACCTTGTCTCTGCAGTTAAGCTGACGACGCGACGGACTAAGTTTTGGTCTGGGCCCTTCGGCTGGTCTGGAGCTAGTCTCGATAGTAGATAGTCGCATCATCATCCCGGATCGTCCATCTAAATATATCTCGTGTCATATCCAACATCCAACATCCAGCATCCAACCCCATAATACACAGTCTCCCTCATCCCTCCGTACATATCAACATCGTGCACATAGCCCGCCAGTGGCCACGACATAATGAAACTCCCCCTCTGGGCCCTCTGGGCCCTCGTGGCCCTCCCTCTCTCCTCCGCCCTCCAGCCCCCCCAAGTACCCCTCCAGGATGCCACTGACGATGTCGATGTCGATGTCGATGTCGATGTTGATCTGGATGTTCTCGATATCGACAACCTAACCACCTCGCTCGCCTGCGCCCTGCACCGCTCCACGACCGATATCTGGGCCACCCCCATCGACGAGCTCTTCACGCGGGGGGCCGACAGCAGCGAGAATCTGCCGCAGGAACTCTCGCAGCTGCCCCCGCCGTTCCGCCATCCCTCTCCACCCCCCTTCCACCGACATCCGCCCTCCAACAAGAGTCTCTACGACCTCATTCTCTCCGACCCAGACACCACCATCCTAGCCAAATTCATCCGCCACGACCAGGACCTCACCGACCTCCTCAACACCACCTCATCCAACCTCACCTTCTTCGCTCCAACCGACCACGCCATCCGCCGAATCCACCGTCACTACCGTCACCATCACCCCCACCACAAAGACAACAATGACAATAACAACAACAACAGAGATAACCACGACCACGACCACGACCACGACCACCGCTCCCCTCCCAAATCCTTCATCCGCACCATCCTCACCTACCACACCATCAACGGAACCTACTCCCCCGCCGAACTCTTCCACACCCACACCCTCCCCACAACCCTAACCTCCGCCCTTCTCACCCCCCCAAACATCAACCACAACCACGACCACAACCACAACCACAACCCCCTCCCCCAACGCCTCATCATCCGCCCAACCTGGAAAGGCCTCACCCTCAACTTCTACGCCCGAATCACCTCTCTCGACCACCGTGCCTCCAACGGCAACCTCTACCACCTTGACTCCGTCCTCCTCCCACCTCCCCCAGCCCTCACACTCTTAAACCTCATCCCTACCGAATTCAGCACCTTCACTCTAGCACTATACAAAACCGGCCTGGACAAATACCTAAACCTTTCTTCCTCTTCCTCATCCCCACCCCAAGAAACCAAAAAAGAAACAGGAGGAGCAGGAGGAGGATTAACATTACTAATCCCCAGCAACACCGCCTTCCAATCCACCTTCTCCAAACCCACAACAGCATGGCTATTTACTTCTCCGCGCGGTCTTAAATATCTTGCCGCATTGATGAAATATCATATTGTTCCACGGGAAACGTTGTATTCGGATACATTGTATACGAGGGATGGGGAGGTGGTGGAGTTTGGGTTGAGGGGGTGGGTGAGGGTTACGTTACGGACTCTATTATCTAAATATCATGATGATGATGATGATGGCGGGGAAGAGGAAGGGGATAAAGAAGAGGTGATTATTGATGTGAGACGGTTTGGTCCATATGCGTCGCTTCGAGTCAATGGGTTTCAGCGTGTCCGGGTGGCGGATCTTGTGGCGGAGGAAGGGAATGGACATGTTTTGGAACGGGTGTTGATTCCGCCAAGGAGAGTGGAGGGGAGGATTGTGGAGGGGGAAGAGGGGGAGGAGGGGGAGATTGGGATTGAGGAGTTGAAGGGGAGGTTGGTGGGGTTGGTTGATGATGAAAATGATGATGAGGATGAGGATGAGGATGACTATATGGCGGACGAATGGTTGCATTGGAGTGAACTGTAAATTGATATATGTCTGGTATTCAAGCATAAAAGCACACTACATTTCTAACAATGGCGTCTTATCTTCATGTATATGTCACAGGCCTCAATAAGATCGAGCCAGACATAGAAAACCCCTGCTCCCCCACGAGGCATCGGTTGTCGTGATCTCGTAACACTAGCCGTTCACTTATATATCCTCCACCGGTAGAAAATGCCTAGTGAAGCCGCCGCCCCGACGGCTTCAACAGTGTCTGAAAGGACGATTCCAGAGCCTTCTTGAGCTCCTTATAGCTGACAACAAAGCAACTCTGTTCATCTCGGCTCACCAACGTGATCTTCTCGTCCGACCCCGCGTCCAGCTTGTTCAGGCACATCAGCACATGGCCCAGGTCAACCGCCGCGTCACCCTGCGCATCCACTTGGTGGAAGACGTAGTCTCGGAAGATCTTCAGGAAGTACCGTTCGCCGTTCTCGGACCACTGCCGATCATGATCATACTCTGGACGCTCGTTCACAAAGTTCAATTTCGTCATGAGTCGCACGAGGCGCCCATTCTCGAGCTCGCGACTTAGGTCGGACGTGAGTTGGTCATCGAGATGTAGAGCCGAGTCAAAAGTCGACATCAACTGTGACGAGATGCCCGTGATAAAGATATCGATATTACGGTCCTGGTCCTTCTGTAACCCGTTGAGCAGCCAGAAGACCGAGTTCTTCAGCTGGGGACTGTATGCCCGCGTGAAATGCTCCATTGCCTTCGTAGGGTTGTGCATCACAGTGGGCTGGTTGGCGCCCAAGGTGACGATCAGCTGCCCGAAATTGACGAGATCCTGTCGCTGCAGTTCGGCCACCGATCGCTGCGTGTCGAACTGAACAACGTCCATGACAGCGCAGGCATTCAGACGAATGCGGTTCCGCCCAGTCAGTAGAATCTTACTGGCGTCAATGATTCTAGCAGCGAGTCCGTTGCCGTGAATTGCCTTGAGAGCATTGGCAATTTGAGTCATATAACCCCAGATGACCTGTTCCGGGATGTGCGTGTTATGGCGCCCTTGGAACCGATTTCCTGCCCCAAGGTGCTGCTCCGCAAGCGTCTTTGACAAGGGATGGTAGTCGGTGACAAAGATCAACGAGCTATCCTGAAAGCTTCGACTCGTAAATGCATCGTGAACTGTCACGACACTGCCGTTGCATACTCGCTTCCAGGCTTGCACAGAGCGGATAGCCTTTTCATTCGTCAACCGGAAGCCTGCGTACGTTAATACCACGGAGAAGCAGGTAAGCTGATGGAGTATTTACCCTCGAGCCGTCGGAGAGCATAAAAGTTCCCATCCTTACTGGACTGGGCTTTGTACACCCAGCTGGGGAATCCGAAAATAGTGGCATTTTTTTGATGGTTAAGATCGAGCGGGACGAGGGAGTGGAAGTAGTCAACCTGAGCCGGTAGCTGGGTATCTATCTCGAGTCAACTTTGTTAATCGTGTAGATTGATGGTGTCACCTACTTGGCAAGGTCTGGAGAGTAGCTGCCGACTTCTTCTGCATTTCTTCTCGAAGGTCATTTGGCAGGAAGAGATCGTGCACATTCCGCTGATAGCCCAGGGTGTTCTGACTATGGGGCCCGATCGGAGCATAAAGATGGTATTGAACCTTACTAATGAGTGTGAATGTTTCGTATCAAGGGGTCGGACGACTTACGGGCTGCTGGAAACCGGACTGGTTCGCAAAGAACGCCCCGTTGAGCGCCGCAGCAGTGTCATGAGAGAAGGGATTGGCTTGCACCGGGCCAACAGCGTTGGCTGCGGAAAGGGGATTTGGGGCGGTTACAAAAGGATCAAAGGCGCTCGTGCTGGAAACACCAGCGCTGCCATTTCCCTGTAGATCCGGATTGGTCAGTTCTGCGAGACAGCACTTAAACCGGGCAATAGAACCCCTCTCGTGGGGTCCTAACCAGCCAGCTTACCATATGCGAAGTATCAAAGCCCTGAGGTACAAATTCCTGTACCTCTGCCACAGACCAATCGGGGGTCATTGTGCCTGGTCGGGTGGTTGGAGTACTCGAGTTAGATCCTGATCATGGTCAGATAACCTTCGCATTCCATTCCCGGCATGACGTACGTGAGGATATACTCCTGGGTTGAAAGGGAGCTGCGCTCGCAGCCTTGGGCGATATTGTTGTGATTTTCTTCATGCTCACTGATGAAGTTGTGGGGGACGATCCGTTTGACGATAATATAGATGGAGTAAAGCTAGGGGAGTCGACGTTGAGCCGCTTCTTATGGCTGCCAAACTGGTGAGTTGCCGTTCATTCTGACTTCAACGCTGCACTCTCCCGGGTGTGCGAACCTATCTGATTGATATGCCGAGTTCACTTTATGCGGGTCGTGATTGAAGGCGCATCCTTCACAAACAATAGACGGTTAGACGGATCCCAGCGAGTATGTCATGTGAAACAATGGTAAGAGATAGCGCCGCACCTTTATCTTCATACCGGCATCGACCATAGATGGTCACGTTGCGACAAAGCGTGTCTTTCGCATTCTCTAGAAGGTCAGGATGCCGCAAAGTTAGTTGGGATGTCCAGACAAGCACGAGCCGATGGGAGCCTGGTTGACCCCTCCCGAGCGGTATCCCGTGCGACAGGGTCATAGCCAGACTAACCTCGTGTCTTCATTTTCGGAGACCCTGTCCCACGGCGGGCGTCATCCAGCGTAGCTGACTTCCCCGTGGTAGCCATGGTACTTCTTTGAGATCCACAGTTGGGCGCGGATTAACGAAGAGGTATATCCATTGAGTCAAGAAAAACCGGTCGACCTAATCTGTCTAGAGGATACCACATTCCCTGGTGGAGGAGATCCGTAGACTAGCCCAATAACTCGAGATGCCCTGGTCGACTTGTCGATGTGATAGTCGCTGATGGTGGCTGATGGCAGGGGAAATGTTCCGTAACAGCCAAGGACGGCTAGCTGGTGAGACTGGCGCCCCTTTGGATCGGTGGATGATGATAAACGACTGAGTCAATCGATGACGAGTCGTCCGGAGACAGTGACGGCTGAGGATCTCATGCCATGGATGGAGACAAGGCAGCAAAGCAAAGACCGCAAGGCAGCATCCGAACCAAGGGCGCGCGGGGGGGCAGCAGAGGGGGGAGGGGAACTCGACGGGAGTGCGTCGAACTCCGTACCGTGCACAGACCACCCCATGCGTCAAGCGCGCGGCTAAGGCTAACTGGAAGCGGCCATGACGGAGCTGGCCTCAACAGCTCCCCGGCTCCCTCTCCCAGCTACACCCCTCTGTCGGACTTCGCTTCTGCATCGACCCTGATCTGATCTCGCCCTTTCTTTCTCAAAAAGCCATTGCTATATCCGTGGTCGGAATAGCCTCTATTTGACACTTCGTCGCGCTCTGCTGGCACACGACCCCCGAGTCTTATTATACCGCATCACCGAAGCCAGTGTCACTGGCCTCACTTCCCCCCTTAGAACCGTCTTTCATGGATGAAACCATCAATTGACCATGTCCTCCTCCGGGCTTGATATCTCGGAGCTTTCCGACAGCGAGAGGTCGGCCCTCGAAACCTACATCGCGGTCACTGGCCAGGAGCACTCAGAGGCCATTCCTTTGTTGCGCCGCTCACAATGGAACGTGCAGGTAAGCCCCATCAGAGCCCGTTAGCTCCAGCAATTTAGAGAGCCTGACTCGGTGCTGGTTCTAGATCGCCATATCCAAGTTCTTTGACGGGGAAGGGCCAGATCCCGTCGAAGAAGCTCGTGCTGCTCTCAATACCCCTCCCCCGCGACCCAGCCGGCAGACCCAAAATCTCATGAGCGATGACCTTGCTGCGCAATTCTCCCCCAACCATCGCGCCGCTGAACCGGCCCCCCGGATATCCACTCAACCGGAAGACCAGTCGGTCTATCGCCCACCTTTCCTACTGGCTCTTCTGTTTACGCCGCTCAATCTCCTATACCGATTACTCTACAGCTCCTTCCGCCTATTTGGGACATTGTTCCCCTTTCTCCCCCGGCTCTTAAATAGGACAGCAAGCCCTGCTCTTCAGGGTTCCCAGAGGAACACTAATGGACGCCGGACGTTGGGCCCTAAAGACACGGCCTCCCGGTTCATTCGGGAGTTCGAAGAGGAATATGGCACCAATTCGATCGGGTTCCTCGAGAATGGATATAACATGGCATTGGAGAAGGCCCACCGCGACCTGAAATTCCTCCTGGTCGTGCTTCTGGCCCCCGAGCACGATGATACAAACGGCTGGGTCCGAGACACTCTCCTTTCCCGGGAAGTCGTCGACTTTGTCAATGACCAACAGAACGATGTCCTTGTCTGGGGAGGAAATATTCAAGACTCCGAGGCCTATCAGGTCGCCAACTCCCTCCGGTGCACCAAGTTCCCTTTTGCCGCTGCTATAGTCCACACCCCGAGTGTTTCTTCCACTGCGATGTCAGTTGTTTCGAGGATATCTGGAACGACGTCTCCGGCAGAGTTTGTAGAGAAACTCCGGTCGGCTATTACACAGCACAAAGAACCCCTCGAGCGTATTCGGGCTACACGGGCCGAGCAACAGGCATCGCGCAGTCTCCGAGAGCAGCAGGACTCCGCCTACGAGCGTTCACTGGCTATCGATCGGGAGCGGGCGAGACAGAGGCGGGAGGAGGAGGCGGCCCGTCAAAGGGAAGAACAAGAGGCAGCTGAACGTCGCGCGGCTGAGGAGAAGCGGATACATGACCTTGCGCAGTGGAAACAGTGGCGGGCACAATCCATCGCGGATGAACCTGGATTGGACGTCAAGGATGCTGTTCGTATTAGTATTCGACTGCCTTCCGGCGAGCGTGTGATCCGCAAATTTGCGCCCGAAGCTCCTATCGACGAGCTCTACGCGTTCGTCGAGTGTTACGACATCCTGAAAGAGCCGACGGAAAAAGCCGGCGAAGTAATGAAACCGGAGGGGTTCGAACACCAGTATGGGTTTCGACTGGTTTCGCCCATGCCGCGGGTTGTCTACGAAGTGGATGCTGGGGGATCCGTGCGGGACAAGATCGGCCGAGGAGGGAACCTCCTGGTCGAACCGATTGATGACGAGAGCGATGAGGAGGATGAGGAATAAGCGCCGAACGGATGTATTTGTATATTTGCATTATGGGGTTATGGCACAGAATGGAGGTGGCCGGAATGATTCGCAAGAGTCTGCGGCTGTACCATGTACGGAGTAATAACAAAGCTTACGATAATGACACCGATGACCCTGGAGAAGAGCCCTGTGCGCAAAAAGCCAGCGAAGATCCCCGAAAATGGCCAATTCGAGCCAAGTTATCATGTCATGTGTGGTTTTCCGGAGACGATCTTGATAAGAGAGCCGCCCGGGATCTTCACTATCCGAAGGCTTCGCCGCTTACGGAGCACTTCGTACTTGCTAGGTAATCGAGGCATGATGAATCGATGAATCATATGAGTCATGAAGAGATGCCTAAGTCTCATGGATATAACGGGGATGCATATGACTGTAGTATATCACAGACCTCTGAACAACCCGACACACACCGTATCGTTACCAGGTCGGGACTTAGCATGTCCCGAAAATGAAACCTTGATGACCATCGGAATGATTAGGCTGAAAGAGCATGACGTATGCAATGCGTGCTAAACCTTCATTGGAAATTCCTGCAGCCGAGCAAGAGGTGCTGAAGTAAAGTTTAGCTTCAGGCTGCGATCTCCATGCCGCTGTAGGTTGATTGGCTTTGACAGTCAGAGTCTTACCGAGATGGGTGTACAACATGGGAAGCATGCTGTCGTCTCCTTGCATAGTAGGGTCGAATGATAGATATCTGACATCTAAGCCTCCTAGCAGAGAGCGATATATAGATTACTAGATACGTGATTCTGGTCTTACTTGGGCACCAAGGCTTTTTGAATCTACAATAATCCATCTCTAATTTATAGAGCTCGGATCAGAAACAGCCTAGGGGGCTGAACTATGCCGAGCATAGCTGAGTCATTCCAGGACCTAGGCGAGCATTGGGATCTGTACCGCAATCTCGGAAGGCCTGTCCTCCGATACGGTACCGTAAAGGGGGCTGAGAAGGAAGAAATGGCCGGGCCTCGGATGGCTGGAGTCCCGCCCCACCGGGCCCCACCTGGAGAGCTGCCATGCCTGTTTCGGTCAAAGGCCGCTCAGCGCCGAACCTCCGTCTCGCCACGTTTCGAGGTCGCACACAAAACTGGAATTTGGTTTGTGCCTGCCTAATCTTTCTGTCCATCAATCAGAAGTCCCGGTGGATGGAGTTATTGTTCTTTCTATAATTACTTTGTCTTTGGTGATCAAGAGCCTTGATGATGTGTGTTACCTATCATCTGCTTACTCCGTACAAAGTACATGCTTAGGCTTACCTCAGATGCTGAACCAGACTCACCTAGAGTTTCCATGTTGTAACTATGGCATGGAATGCCCCTGAAACTCTCGAAGGTCCTGCGAGAAAACCGGTGGTGTTGATAGTATATCTTTTACCAGATCTTCTACCAGTCTACCTTCAGTTCAGGGTCCATAAGCAAGACCAGTTGCCGAATAAGCATCAAAGCGGGAGTCCAATAATTTCCGCCCCAGATACCTACCTCCGTACTAGGTAGTACTACTATCTAGGTAAATATTTATCTCTCCCAGTATCTCCGAGTCTCGTATCGCAGGCAAAGAATACGCCATACGGGGATGGTACGCACGGAGAGGTCCCAGTGCCGAGTGGGTCTGGCCGGATAGGCTCTACTCGCTGCACCCGATTCGCTCAAGGTCTCGCCGAACTTTCATGGCATTCGCCATTGCGACTAAAAACGGGGGGGCCCAGACTTAGGGGCCCGCCCGCCGATTTTTCGCAGATTACCTGGACGGGTGATGGTGCAGATACGGGGCAACGTATCCAGGCGTCTACCTGGTAGTAGTCAGGTACTTTATGATTAGCGTCTGCCCTGGATTTCCCTCCTCCCCTCAATCCACCTGTCACTCTTTACACCTCCACGGAGTATATCTCCCTCGGGCCATATCCTTATATCTCCTAATATTCTCTTACCTACTTTTCTATTTTATCTAATCACCATACTATCAATCCGTGACCCTCGATCCCCTTCATACTAATTATTCCTATACTTGTGGCATCTCCTCGTTGACCGACTCAGTCTGAGACTGCGTGTCTCCCCACCTAATCACCATGTCGCTTCTAGGCACTATAAACCCTAATTTTAATCCCGGCCGCGCAGTGGAATCCCAAGGCGCCCATGAGAACGAGAACGAAGGCGGGGCAGCTGAGAGAGCTGCTGCCGTGAACGAAGGAACGGAAAACTTGGTTCGCGAGGAACACCACGTATACACGACCCGTCATGAAGAGCACTACGACAATCTCACGCCAGGATATGGCCAAGCCGACAAGAGGGCCCCCTTGAATCGGGACGAGAGCACGCTGAGCTCCGCTGAAACCGCCATGGAGAAGCGGGACGACAGCAGTGAGGAGGCCGCCGAGGATGAAAAGGCCGCCGAGGAGGAAGTTACTCGTCTGGCGCAGCAATTGACTCGCCAATCGACGAGATTCTCCGTCAGTGGCAACGCAGAAAACTCATTTCTCGAGGTGAAGGAAGATTCCACCCTGAACCCGCATAGCTCGAATTTCAAGGCAAAGCACTGGATGAAGAACTTGCTGGCACTTTCTTCTCGCGATCCGGAAAGGTATCCCAAGCGTGAGGCCGGCGTCTCGTTCCAGAATCTCAGTGTTCATGGTTTCGGTAGTCCAACCGATTACCAGAAGGATGTTGCCAACTCGGTGCTGCAAATCGGTGCCCTTGTCCGCAAGATCTCCGGTACTGGAAAACAGAAGATCCAGATTCTGCGCAACTTCGATGGCCTCGTTAAGAGCGGTGAAATGCTGGTGGTCCTCGGTCGCCCTGGAAGTGGATGTTCGACCTTTTTGAAAACCCTCGCGGGTGAAATGAATGGCATCTACATGGACAAGGCATCCGAGTTGAATTACCAAGGTATTTCGGCCAAGCAGATGCGAAAGCAGTTCAAAGGTGAAGCCATCTACACTGCCGAGACCGATGTCCACTTTCCTCAACTGACTGTTGGCGACACCCTGAAATTTGCCGCCCTCTCTCGTTGCCCGCGCAATCGCTTCCCTGGAGTGTCGAAGGAACAGTACGCCACCCACATGCGCGATTCTGTGATGGCTATGTTGGGTCTTTCGCATACCATCAACACTCGCGTCGGTAACGATTTTGTCCGTGGTGTGAGTGGTGGTGAGCGAAAGCGTGTCAGTATTGCCGAAGCCACTCTTTGCGGAAGCCCTCTGCAATGCTGGGATAACAGTACTCGTGGTTTGGACAGTGCCAATGCGCTGGAATTCTGCAAGACCCTGAATTTGATGACGAAATATGCTGGTGCAACAGTCGCCGTGGCCATCTACCAAGCCTCCCAGAGTGCTTATGATGTCTTCGACAAGGTGACTGTGTTGTACGAGGGTCGACAGATCTACTTTGGACCCACCGATGAGGCCAGGGAATTCTTCACCAACATGGGATTCGAATGCCCCGAACGTCAGACCACCGCAGATTTCCTCACCTCCCTTACTAGCCCCGCTGAACGCATTGTGAAGCCGGGCTATGAAGGCAGGGTTCCGCAAACGCCTGACGAGTTCGCCGCTGCCTGGAGGAACAGTGAAGCGCATGCGAAGTTGCTCAGAGAAATTGCCGAGTACAACCAAGAGTATGCCATTGGTGGCGAGTCACTTGGCAAGTTCATCGAATCTCGCAAGGCCATGCAATCGAAGAACCAGCGCGTCAAGTCACCCTACACCATCTCCCTCTACGAACAGGTCAAGCTCTGCTTGATCCGAGGTTTCCAACGACTACAGGGTGATGCTAGTTTGACCATATCCCAGTTGGTGGGAAATTTCATCATGGCTTTGATCATTGGGAGTGTCTTCTACAATCTGGAGCCCACAACGTCTAGTTTCTATTCTCGTGGTGCCCTGCTATTCTTTGCCGTGTTGCTCAACGCATTCTCGAGTGCTCTTGAGGTAAGTTAGAGAGACCCACAGCTCCCTTTGTACTTGAAATTGATTCTAACAATGACACTATACAGATCTTGACCCTGTATGCTCAACGTCCGATTGTCGAGAAGCAATCTCGCTACGCCATGTATCACCCGTTCGCCGAAGCCATAGCATCCATGCTCTGTGACATGCCGTATAAGATTGGAAATGCCATCATCTTCAACATCACCCTCTATTTCATGACCAATCTTCGCCGTACCCCAGGAGCTTTCTTCGTCTTCCTCCTGTTCTCCTTTGTCACGACCTTGACCATGTCTATGCTCTTCCGGACCATTGCCGCCTCTTCCCGCACTCTCTCCCAGGCGTTGGTGCCTGCCGCCATTCTTATCTTGGGTTTGGTTATCTACACTGGCTTTACCATTCCTACCAGATACATGCTGGGCTGGTCCAGGTGGATGAACTACATCAATCCCATTGCGTATGGGTTTGAGAGCTTGATGGTCAACGAATTCCACCACCGGAGATTCAATTGCTCCGAGTCAGAGCTTGTTCCAAACTATGCCGGTGCATCCATTGCGAACCAGATTTGTTCCACTGTCGGTGCAGTTGCTGGAGTTACATACGTTGAGGGGGATGATTATCTCCACAAGAGTTTCCAGTACTATGACAGCCACAAGTGGCGGAACCTGGGTATCATGTTCGGCTTCATGATCTTCCTCATGTGCACCTACTTGCTCGCTACGGAGTACATCTCCGAGGCCAAGTCCAAGGGTGAAGTTCTGCTTTTCCGCCGTGGTCAAACCCCTGCTTCTTTCGAAGATGTTGAAACGGCCCAGCAAGTGGCTGCCGGCGAGAAGAGCGACCAGTCTAGTGGCCAGGGCACCGCCGCGATCCAAAGACAAGAGGCCATCTTCCACTGGCAGGACGTGTGTTACGATATCAAGATCAAGGGCGAGCCTCGCCGCATTCTCGACCATGTCGATGGTTGGGTCAAACCCGGAACCTGTACCGCGCTCATGGTAAGTCCCTTACGCACCTTCAGCCAGTCTCATTGGTACTGATCAATCTCGTAGGGTGTTTCTGGTGCTGGTAAAACCACTCTTCTGGACGTTCTGGCTACTCGCGTGACAATGGGTGTGGTCACTGGTGAAATGTTGGTTGATGGTCGCCCCCGCGACCAGTCCTTCCAGCGCAAAACTGGTTACGTGCAGCAACAGGATCTTCATCTTCACACCACCACCGTTCGAGAGGCCCTGCGCTTTAGTGCCATCCTTCGTCAGCCCGCCCATGTCAGCCGCCAGGAAAAGCTCGACTATGTTGAGGAGGTTATCAAGTTGCTTGGTATGGAAACATATGCCGACGCTGTTGTTGGTGTGCCTGGTGAAGGTAAGCTATACTGCCCGATTCACTTGCATGGTTGCCGAGCTAATTTGGAATAGGTCTCAATGTTGAACAGCGCAAGCGTCTTACCATTGGTGTTGAATTGGCAGCGAAGCCCCAGCTACTTCTGTTCCTTGATGAGCCTACTTCGGGACTTGACAGTCAAACCTCCTGGTCTATTCTCGATCTCATCGACACCTTGACCAAGCACGGCCAGGCCATCCTTTGCACGATCCATCAACCCTCCGCCATGCTCTTCCAACGGTTCGATCGTCTGTTGTTCCTCGCGAAGGGTGGCAAGACCGTCTACTTTGGCGAGATTGGGGACAAGTCATCGACCCTGGCTAGCTACTTCGAACGGAATGGTGCCCCGAAATTGCCTACCGATGCCAATCCAGCCGAATGGATGCTTGAGGTCATTGGTGCTGCTCCTGGATCGCACAGTGATATCGACTGGCCCGCTGCTTGGCGGGACAGTGCCGAGCGTCAGGGCGTGCTGGATCACCTCGCTGAGCTGAAATCCACCCTTTCGCAGAAGCCGGTTGAAGCCTCGAAGTCCGATCCTGGCGAGCTCAAGGAGTTTGCTGCCCCCTTCACCGTGCAACTGTGGGAATGCCTAGTCCGTGTCTTCTCGCAGTACTGGAGAACGCCCGTGTACATCTACTCCAAGGCGGCGCTTTGCATCCTCACCTCGCTCTACATCGGATTCTCCTTCTTCAAGGCTAAGAACAGCGCCCAGGGTCTCCAGAACCAGATGTTCAGTATTTTCATGCTGATGACCATCTTCGGTAACCTTGTCCAGCAAATCCTGCCCAACTTCTGTACCCAGCGTTCGTTGTACGAAGCTCGCGAAAGACCCTCCAAGACCTACTCGTGGCAGGCTTTCATGACCGCCAACATCATTGTTGAACTCCCATGGAACGCGCTCATGAGTGTCATCATCTTCGTATGCTGGTACTACCCCATCGGCCTTTACAAGAATGCTGAACCGACCGACGCGGTCCACGAGCGTGGTGCTTTGATGTTCCTGCTGATTCTCTCCTTTCTTCTCTTCACCTCCACCTTTGCGCACATGATCATCGCTGGTATCGAGCTGGCCGAGACCGGTGGTAACATCGCCAACCTGGTCTTCTCCCTGTGTCTGATTTTCTGTGGTGTCCTCGCCACTCCCTCCCAACTCCCCGGCTTCTGGATCTTCATGTACCGTGTCTCGCCATTCACATACCTCGTATCAGGCATGTTATCCACGGGTGTTTCCGGCACAACTGCTGTCTGTGAAACCTCGGAATACCTTCATTTCAGCCCTCCTGCCGGCTCCACCTGCCAAAGCTACATGGCGGATTACATCAACACGTACGGCGGTTATCTCGAGGACCCCAGCGCAACCAGCAACTGCTCCTTCTGCTCCATCTCCAGTACCGACGCTTACCTGGCCCAGGTGAGCAGTTACTTCAGCGACGCATGGCGCAACTTCGGTCTGATGTGGGTCTATATCGTCTTCAACATCTTTGCCGCCGTCTTCATCTACTGGCTCGCTCGTGTGCCCAAGAGCCAGAAAACCAAGGGCTCTTCCTAATCCCGGGCCACCACCTACCTTTTCTTCTTCTTATTCCCACTTTCCTGAACATACTCTTACGTGGTTATAAAATTCATGTGTTGGACATAATGCCTGTTAAATCCTGTACTGGATGGATTTGTGTTTTGCTTAGAGCGTCTGCTAGATTTTCCTTCCTTTCATCATACCTTTGAACTCATCTCCCCTGGGTTCTCTTCATATACATACATCTTTGTATATTCCCAAGATATCAGACCATAGATAGGACAAACCTCGCTCAGACTGGAATTACTCACTCATTCCATCCTCTCCTCTCCGCTCCTCATTACTAGTCCCTTCTAAAATCAAATACCTCCACCCCAGTCAGTCGCAATCAAAACAGTCCGTCACCCAATACCCAACCTCCCAACCACCTAGCACAAACCACACCACACCTAGTACCCACCAAATAGTAGATAAATAACCGCCCAAACCCAAGCCATACATACATGAAAACTCTCTCCACCCCACCAACTAACCAACCCCATCACTCCACCGAATTAACCATCCCAAACATCCCAAACCCATCCACCCACACACACACACACACACACACACACACACACACACACACATCTACCCATCCATCCACTCATTCAATCAAACTAACCGCCCGGTCAATTTATTCTCAACCCGTGCGTTTCTCTAGACCAATTTTAAAAATAACCCCTACATACTATATTATACTATCCTGTCTTATCCGGTCTTGTCTTGTCTCGTCTTGTCTATATTTAGGAGGGAGAAGGGAAGAATAGTCGCCGGCGCAGAGGGATTAATCCCTCGTTTTGTATGTAATGTATGTTTGTTTGTTTGTTTGTATGTATGGATGTATGTATGTATGTATGTATGTGGCCATGTGCAGATACAGGGGTGTTTGAGTTTCTAAAATAAGGAAAGGGATGCTCCGTAGTATATACATGTATGCGTGCGTGCATTTTGCATAATTGCATAGGATTTATGTACTGTGGTTCATTCAGGTGAGAGGATTCGACCTTTTCGGTGCGGATAAGAACTGGATTCTAGTGTTACTATTCGGGATTTTGATCTGGGTTGGGCTATATGTTGAACTAGCTATCAGGTTATGTTTGCAATCAGGATAAAAGTGAGAGTATGGTGATGTATTTTTCTATGGTGGGGATGGATAGGTACTTCTGTTGCTATATATCTTCTTGCAATTAGGCATTTGGCCAAAGTACATGAGGTGTACTGTGCGCTTAATGCTTGATGGAATGGGCTCATATGCAGTGGGAATGCTGAAGGTGGAGGTACCCGGAATTCAAACAGATGCTGGACTTGGAATGACTCGTACCATCGTGTAAAAAAATACCAACAGGGAACGGTTGCCATGGGAGGTTAGACTAATAGAGGGAAAACTAAATGTACATTTGAAAGGGAAATAAACGAAAGTAAGAAGAGAAATTTTGAACAAGAAGGGAAAAGGGGGAGTGCAAGTTCAACCCGGGGGTGGAAGATTAGGACACTACCATGTAAAGGCTTCTTCGGCAAAATCGACAACTGCGCCCTTGCCGATGTTTTCACGCGCTGCAGCACGTACCTCATCTGCGAATGCGCCCGGCCCGCAGACAGAGACGATGGTGGCGCCGACACGCCGAGGAATGACCTCGTTGAGAACCACGTCCGGACGACACCGACCGGGGAACATCTGCACCGTAGCGCTGGGCGATACGATTTCGCGACTGCTTTTTGGCTTCGACACAAAGAGCTTGATAGTGAGGATCTCGCGCCGTGACGGGAGTCGGAGGATTTGATCCATCCACTCGCGCACCCAGGCCAGATGTTCCGTACTGCGTACCGACCAGACGAGATAGATCTTCTGCGTGGCTACGCGACCCTCCGACGAGCGGATGAGCAGGTCGCGGACAAATAGCATATGATGCGTAATACCGGCACCAGCTGAAAAGAGCACTGCCGTACCGTAGCTGCCCATGTTACACGCGTGGGAAGCGTACGGTCCTTCGATAAGTCCCGAGGTGTAGAGTGTTTGTCCGGGAGAGGCCAAAGCTTTGTTGTATAACTTCCGCGTCATGCCTTGCCGAGCACCGACGATGAGAGACACAGACGTCGGCTCCTGAATATTTCGCATATATTCGTCCAGACCTGCCATGGGCTGTTTCTCGAGAAGCGATGGGTCCATGAGTCCAGGGTCTTTCTCTCCAGTAGCCGGGGCAGTCACAGCATTGCTTGGCTCTACCCAGGCGACAGAGAACGGATGGGACATCCATAAAGAGATACTGGGAATGTAGGCGAATACATGGCTACCGGGGCTGATGCTCACGCGCTTGGGCAAATGGAAAGTCACCCTGCAGGCCTCGCCAGGAAGAGCCTCGACAACAAGCCGCGTAGACCCTTTCCGAGGAGAAATATTCAAATATAGCAGTCGGCAGAGGCGAGCTGTTCTTTCCAGGACCCAGAGCAAGCCAAGGGCAATAACCCACGGCTTCTGGGGGAGATTGTCTAGATCCAAGTGCATCAGGACACCGAGATATGCCAAGAAAGCGGCAAGTTGGTGCACGTGCAGGAATGTCTCATAGAAGGCATGTCGGATCGGGGATGGCGAGTGGAGACCCAGTGCAATCATCGAGCAGGTTCCCAGTAACCCCCAGGTGAAGAAAGGGGTGGTGCGTAAGCGTTCAAGCATGTTAGAGAAGCTGACCTCGTCGCATGCGTTCACTGCCCAGGCAGCTGTGTGCACGACACTTTCAAGCACAACTATCCGACCCAGCCACCGATGAAGAAGGTTGTAAGTGTCGAAACTCACATGCAACAAGGGAATTAGTGGATTGTTGCGGCCGGCGAGAAGAAAGAGGGGAACCATATTCAACACAGCCAACGTTCCTGATCGTCCGCGAAGTTCGGCGACAAGGGCTGCCTTGACGTTCGCATTGTAATCCAGTAGGACGCAATACGCCACTTGACTTGCAAAGTACAGCACGATCAAGATCACCTGGAATCTGGAAGGCAGCGTACCCACACTAATAGCAGACGATAGCTGGATTTCTCGATTATGCCGTTTGCTGCCTAGGGGCGCATACAACAGATGCTTCTTGACATTGGCCCAGAGAGAAGATACTTCAACACTCCAGAAAGTTTGCTCTCTCCTGCTTGCCGTCAAAGAGGTGATTTGGCGAAGATATGCATGGCTGATTTGTGCGACACGTCCACAGAAGACGACTAGAGCGACAAATGTCAACGAGGAAAAGATGATCCGTGAAAATAGAACATCCCGCGGAACATCGACGCCATTCAACCCTCTCGAATATTCGTAGACATAGGTTGCATTTATCCCATAGCCTCGTGGGGTGATGCGCTGGTGAGAGTCATCCATTGATATCGAGACCTACGGCCCAGCGTAGCACGCAGTCTTTTAAGGTGAAGGCAAAACAGGACGGAGGTGTCAAGTTGTCAACAGAGTCGGGCGGGTCGGTAATGCCAGCAGATTCCGGAGAGCTACAGTTTCCGATTTTAACCCGGTCGATATCCGGTATGACGCAGGCAATCAATGGCTGGGGAACAACAGGAATGTGGGGAGAGGCACGCTATGTTCAAGGGATCTCGGACGGCAAAGACCACGGCAACGGTAGCGCAATCAAGGGCGACACTTGGAGAATTTCCCTACAACAGACACGACTTGAGATGTTCTCTCCTCAAATAGATCCCTGGGGAAGTTGTTCTGATCAGACGATGAGATGATGATGTTGGCAAGCCGGTATGCGCAAATGACCAAGGCGCCGTCACGGGAAGTTGCAACTAGAACAGCCGAAGAATGTTGGAAACACGGTACAAGGTAGTGAGTCTGACGAGTTGGATCTTTCAAGTCCAACATTAAGTCATTACCAGCGTCATAAGTGGTGAGCCAGCCTTCGAATATCACTTACCTCCACTTCCCTACGTGCATGATATAAGAAAAGGTTTCCAGCAAGGGGACAGGAGACGCACAGCGTCGTAAAAATAATTGGATAATTCGAAAGGGAAGGGGCAAAAAAAAAAAAAAAAAAAGAGGGCCTGAAGACGTTGACGTCTAGTGTTGTAGCAAAGAAAGTAAATTGTCCACACCCACGATAAATGACGTTTAGATGTAGCCAATGTAACCAATGATCGGCAGTATCCAAACAAAGGTCAAAGATGGCCCTTTACCCAAGAACACTAATGTCAATGTCTTGAAACAATAGACAATGTATTAATGGACTGGCACACAATGAAAGAACGGCCACCAGCCAGCTGGCTAAAAGAAGTGAATGTGATGCCAGAAAGGGTAAAAGTGAAATAAGGAACGAAGCACACTCAAGAGTAAAAGTTGAAGAAGATTCCCTGTCACCCGAAGGAGATCCACGGCGCAGCAAGAAACTTTAAGCGAAAAGGAAAGTCCACCGCGGATCAGGTCTGCGATCATACTGTAGAACAAAAGGGACCAATTACCAGGTCCATAAAACCTGCTAGCAGGCAATAATGGCGTGGTCCTGGAGGGAGGGGGGTCCCTAGAAGCGCCAAGGCAGGCGTCTGCGCTCGGTCCCGAACCCATTGAGCGGGCTTTACTCCGTAGAGCGCCCTGAAGATGCCATCGTCGTTTCCGATAAAGACGGAAAGGCCTTGGGGCTTGGCCGGTGGTTAGACGCTCTTGGCTCCAGAGCAACCGCGGAAACGGTAGCTTGCAGGAACAAGGCCGGTCACGGCCGACCGAGGGCGTCAACGCACACCTCACCACCTTTCCATCCAACCCAGGCTGCGCTCATCACCAACCAGTTGTGCCCCCTCAACGAGATAGCCGCCGCTGAGAAGGCCATGTTCAGTATTGGCCGTCGGGTAGACTTTGCATGTTTCAGGTTGTGCAATCCCGACTGAAACGACCGACCCATATTGGCTATGACTTGCATGCTAAGCAGCGTCCACGGCCCACTGGGAAAACCCACTGACAACGCTGCCCTGCTGAAGGGTTAGCCATGATGAACCTGTAGGTACCTAGAGGTGTAACCGATAAGAAGGGTGTTCCTGTCATCATTCCCGGGAAGACATGGTGAAACAAGGCCACCCAGGAACCTGCGTTGGGCGGCGGGTAGGATGGCAGCGTGGCAGAGGAGTGGCACAGTGGCAGAGCGGGTGGAGTTGGCGACAGGAAATTGCCGGCGGAGTCACATGGCGGTCACGGGTCTGGTCCCTCGCCGAAGTCCACGGCGTCCCTAGCCTGTCCTTGTTAATCTATTCGCGTATCAGCCTGTTACTCTACTTTTTCTCCCATTGCCCACTTCTGCTTTACATACTGGGTCCGGCGCGGTCGTTTTCGGAATAGTTTTCCTCAAGGTTATTACTGTTCGATATTCTCTGGTGGGGACTGTTAGCGGAGGAGACTATTTCCAGCTTGCACGACCGTTCCAAAGGGCAGTGGTCCCTTCGGATCCATCCATTCATCTAAAGTTTCAACTAGAACATGGCTCTGTGCTCCCGGGCGCCTAGCACAGAAGACTACTGGAGAGAGCATTAGCCCTTGGCAACAAACGAGTCTCACTTAATAAATCCAGTGCAGCTGTCCAAATGGTATGACAGGCTAAGGCAAGAGTGACCTGATAATAGCATCCTTCAGCTATGATTGGGAAAGGCTAGTTGCTATGTGGTGTGAAGCAGATGTCTCAGGATTATCACTGTACATTCCATCGATGACTTTCAATAGGGCTCCAAATATAGCAAGGGCAGACAGATAAAGAGAATTCATAGGGGAAAGGACGAAAAGAAAATCATTAAATCATCGGCATAATGCTTTTACCGTCCCATCCAACCGCCATCCACGCAAATAACTTCCCCTGAGACATAGCTGCTCGCTTGGCTTGCCAAGAAAACTATCACGCCCTTGAAGTCCTCTGGCTTGCCCCATCTGCCAGCAGGGATTCTAGCCATGATACCAGCATTGCGGTTGGCATCGTTGATCAGAGCAGTGTTCATGTCTGTGGCAATGTATCCGGGGGCAATTGCATTGACGTTGATACCCTTTGCCACCCATTCGTTGGAGAGAGCCTTGGTCAGTTGCCCAACACCGCCCTTGGATGCTGCGTATGCGGGCACCGTGATACCACCTTGGAAGGTGAGGAGCGATGCGACATTGATGATAGATCCTCGGCGACCAGTTGGGAATTCCGACTCATCTCGCGCTAACAAGTATGCGCCGAACTCTCGACATAACGTAAAGACGGACGTCAGGTTAACTTGGATGACCTACACAAATCAATAGTCGGAGATTTTAGCCTTTAGTCCCACTTAAGGAGAAGCAGAGATCCAAAAATAGACAAGAGATAAAGGATTAATCAAATAGACGACGACGTTCGACACCTACCTCGTCCCAATCTTCATCCGGAAACTTCTCGCTCGGGTGTCTCCGCTGGATACCGGCGCAGTTGAGCAGGATCTCTGGCTTCAGGCCTTGACTAGTCAAGGCTGGAATGATGCTCTTGATCGATTCCCGATTTGACAGCTCTGCCACGTGGATCCAAGCTTTTCTGCCAATGCGATTGACGATCTCATCGTGAGTCAAGGTGTTCGAGTCATCCCTCTGTTCGCAGGACGTTAGTTCCACCTCCATGTTTCGTCGGGACTCCCCTCTCATTTCCCTAGCACCAATTGGAGGTTGTAACCGTGCGTACCTGAATCAAGATGATATCGGCACCAGCTTCTGCAAGGGCAAAGGCCATGGCCTGCCCAATGCCCCTGGTTCCTCCTGTCACGATGGCGGTCTTGCCGCTGAGGGAGAATAGCGAGGCAACCGCTGTCGACATTGTGGCTGTTTCGTAGTTAAATGGCTTCGAATAGTTGGCTGTCAATTGCCTTTTCCCTCCGAATATTGTTGGGAAGCGTCTTGCTGTGAACGTCGGCGAGGGGTTTCCTTCAAATTCTTGCCACCGAATCGATTGCGACGACTCATCCTGGTGCCCTGCCAATAATAAATACCAGGCGCTGTTCCTCCTCGCGCGGGGCAGCAGAGGCTATTTCCATTTAGGGAGCATTACTTTGCCGACATGGCGTGTCAAACGCCGACGCCCCGCACTCGGCTATTGAACTTTCCTCGGTGGTGGTCCGACTGCGTTTCGTACGGTAACCCGTACAGCTCACACATACCGTGGAGATGAGGGCGCTTGGAGAGGAGACATGCTCTGGCAAAAAGTCACGGAAGAGTCCGGAAGATCATCTCTACTAATGCATCATACCGGGGAACTGTAGCCTGCTTTGCATCGGAGTTCCGTCATTGTTCCCCATGGGCGATGTGCAATCATTCCCAGATGGACGTGCAAGTATTGTTACATTGCATCCTAGTAACATCCAATAGGGGTGTCGGAGCAGCGCCTTTAATATATCTTGCTGATAGCTATCGAAGATCTGATAAGCTGGCAGACCTACGAAGAATCTAAAAGCTGCATTTGGCTTGGTTGCTATGATGAATTGGACAAGATGATGGGTTCCTCAACCGGGCATGTCGCAGGCCTAGGTAACGGTGGATGGAGTATATATACATGGATCTATTAAACACCTTTTTTCTTCAAGTTTAGCACCCATCACTCCAACGATGTCCGAATTCAAAAACCACGAATGCAGTATATCTAAGAATTGAAATAAACTCAGCTACCTCATCATGACCCATGACTGCTCAGCACTGACTTATAGGATCCTGACTTGCCGACCGGCCATGACCGGGGTTTAACTGTTGAATACCCGTATGTATGGGCTGAGTAATACCAGAACGGTCTCTCGCTTCCTGGCCGTGGGTCATAACACGCAAAGCTCACGAGTCTGCAGCTTTCCAAATCCTCCTTCCCGCGTCTGGCCCTTTTCTCGACTGCAGAGTCGATGCATTTGGAGTACGAGTTGGAAAACTAGTGCGTGGTTTTGGACATGCGACTGGCCTTGTTGGTGCCTTAAAAAGCCAGTTGTGTGGGGAAGCCACGAGCGCCCATCCGAAGCTCGAATTACCCCAACGATTATATGGGAGCTGTCCGGAACATCCCCAGATTTCCCTTCACACCACTTCGAGAGAGCATCCAACTTTATTTCTTAGCATCAGGGACAATTGACATCCTCTCCCTTTATATACTGCCTTACCATTGCAGATCGGAACCCCCTGAAGGTTTCTTACGTGTTTCGCTCCAAAGTCGGACAGCCTGCGTTGCTGGGGTGAAGATGTCACTTTAGCAGATTGTCACTTAGTAATTGTCCGAAGTTGCTATTGCGCTTTACGCAGCAATGGACTCAGAAGATCAATCCCCGCAAGTTGAGGGGACCCCGGGGTCAAGAGCTAAGGCTCGTTCAGATCACTTGATGAAGCGCGTGTCCAGAGCATGTCTGCACTGCAGACAGCGCAAATCAAAATGCGACCTGTAAGTTTGATCGCCACCATGGCACCGTCGCGTTTGTCCCAGCCTTTGTTATTCATCCCTTCTTTGCTCCTGTCGGTCACAGACTCCTACCGCGGCTAACAACAACGTAACACAGGGATAGCAGCGGCAGCCCGGGAGTCCCGCCATGTCAGCGGTGTATCAGGGATAACCGTGAGTGTGTCCTGGGCAGCTCCAACCGAGGAGGACGCCGGATTCGCAAGAATAAAATCAAAAATTTCACACCGGACAGCAATCCCCCCCTACGGAGGGATTCCGTCATTGAGGCACCAAGCCCGTCCAATTCAGAGAATCGTCAAACGGCGTCTAGCTCTTATCCTGGACCAGTTGTTTTTTTGCCACCTGATCCACCGACTGTAACTTCAATGTCAGTGGACGATGAAGACGCAGGTTCTATTGGAGATGTCCCTCGAAACCCGTCTGATGCCTGGCAGTGTCTAACTGGCATTGCAAAGAGAAGCACAGAAGGTCCGAGCCCTGAAACTGGCAACGAACCTTTGCGTACAAGGGCTAGCGGATTTTCGTCGTACACGGCGCTCCAAACCAGCTCTGTAACCGAATTTCAGCCAAATAATGGCATTAAAGCGTACAGGCTAGTGCAATCACGGTCATTAGACCCGGGAACGGTGTGGCAGTTGGTGGCCCGCTACGCTGAACACTTTCACCCGTACCTTCCTTTGGTGCCACGGAAGTATTTTCACCGCAGCGCACTGGATGCATTTGCTAATAATGAGAAGCATCTGCTGACCGCCGTCCTCACAATTGCTTCGAAAGATTTAATCGAGCGGCCGGAGATTCATGAGTACTGCTCCAAATACATGCATGAGCTGATATCTGGGATTGCTGCTGGAGCTGACTGCGATGTAGAGGCCGTGGAGGCTCTGCTCATCTTGGCTGAGTGGGAACCTCAAGGCCTTCGGCCGCGTATTGAACGTGTGGGTCGTGGGGAGGAGGATCGAGCTGCCTGGATGCATGTCGGGCTCGCCTTGCGATCTGGCTATTTTCTTGGCCTAGACAGGACCTCGTTTCGAGGCGACTCTTCTGGAGATGCGGAAACGGAAGCTCGCAGGCGGCTGGCATGGACCAGCTGTTACGTATCGGATCGATTGATATCTGTTCGTATAGGACGTGCTTTCTGGTCTCGCGGACCGGGTCCAATGACTGGACTGGTCAGTCAAGACTTTCCGTCGCTGCAACCAGCCAAGGATGGCGACGAGGATTATGCTAGGATCTTCCAGGCCACCTTAGATCTTACGCAGCTTTATGGAAATGTTCACGATGTTCTTTACTCTGGGATGCGAACGAGTAATCAGATGATGCTGATGGGTGACTATGTTAAATACGTGGATGATTTTCGCCTTGCAATCCTGCGATGGAAGTCGTTATGGGGGTCTTTGCCATGTAAGTTCCAGCTCCCACCGAGGCTCGCATCAGGTAACTGACCAGTCGAAGGCTCGACGCCAATGAAAGTTACCCTGCAGCTGTCGTACGAATACTTGAGGTTATACACAAATGCCTTTGCTTTTCAGGCGGCAATTTCGCAGTCTCTGGTGTCCAGAATGAAGAATGACGACCAAGCGCAAAGAGAGCATTTGCGCACAACCTTCAACAACGTGGCCTCGATGCAGGATGCTCGGTTCATCTATGAATCGATCGATGCTGCAAAGGCCTACCTCACTATTCTTGTTGACGTGGTTCATCCAGAGAAGCATCTTCATTTTATGCCGCTTAGGTTCTATCTGTATGGCATCTATGCAGCTGTGTTTCTATACAAGGTAGTTTCTGCCACCTATACTGTTCCTACATCCAGAGAAGCTAACCGTACTTTTTAGGCACGCTCGTTCGGGGTCATGTCTCATTTAGAGGAAATGAAAGTGCGAGACCTTGTCACTCGGACTACAGAAGTCCTGAAGCGAGCAAGCGCCGGAACTGATGATATTGGCTCGCGCTACTCACGGCTTCTCGAACTTCTTTGGAAGCAGAAATCGATGCCACCGACTTCACCAGCCGGAACACACCACAGTAGCGATGTCTTGATGCAGAACAACAGCGCCTTATCACACCACATGTCCGACCAAAGTAGCTATGTGCACTTCAGTCCTGCGAACGATTTCTCGTGGCTCGATCTTGAAGCCGTTGGAGACTATGTTTCCGGGGATCAGATTTCCGGAGCCAACACATTAGCCTTGGATACATTCCAGAACCAGGACCTTTTCCAAGCGGGGCAAGACCGAGCCCAGTCATGGCAGGTCCCCACCTGGTCGGGTGACATGAGCAGTAACCTTCTCTTCTGAATTCTGCGGGTCTTTCCATGGAGGCGACCTTGAACTGCTTTTACCTCCCGAACGGGAGTTTGAGGTTATTCGGCTTTTTGTCTATACGAATGATAAGAAACATGGCTGGTGTTGCCCCCATCTCTTCCCCACGGCGGATGCGGGGCTGTGGGGGGTTGCCGGAATCGCACCCATCTGAAGCCACACCTCACTCTCACCAACGCGCCGCTGTACAAGTTTGCCTTCCTTTTCGGTATGTCATTGGCTTGATAGTGAATCTATTACTCTAGCTGATGGGTGTCAGAAGTCTGGCCGGCTGAACTAAGTGCGTGGCTGATTACACCCATTTGGTCTTGGTATTTTTCCACCGTGGTTGTGACAAATGCCTCTATGCAAAGCGGAACGGCCAGCATACGGGCATTTTTCTGGCCACCTCACCGGGTACAGAGGTGTTGAAGCTAGTGCCTGTAATATAGGCCTAGCGCCTAATGCCAAGGCAATCTTCTAGAGCGTCTGGAAAGGCTGCAACAACCTTGCAATCTTGTGGTACTCAGCTACCGGGGTAGAAGTGTTGCTAGCAGGATGCCAGACATCAATTGGCTGTTGAATCTCGGGTCATGGCCAATACCCAAAGCGACATTTAACGAAAATTTTGTTCTTTGTACACAAGAGGGCTAACTAGCGCGGTCGCCTACAACAACACATTGGTTATCTGACCTCTCGGATATTTACAAGCCCTGCTTCCACATCCATGGTTTGATGCAGGGTGACATGGATATAGTAATTTGAATCGAAGCCCGGGGCGGCCAAGAATGACGAGCACCGGGCAAATCCTTGGAGTGGCGATGATAGTAATTGCCGACTCCACAGGTTCTAAATTGTGGTGATATCTCTTGTTTTGAGCTGGTATATCAGCCATCTTAGACATTGGGGGGGGGGGAACGGGCATTCTCCGCATCGGGATTTGAAGCCGATGGTTGATAACCGACGGTGAGCTGGGAGATTATGTCATGGTGCAGTGTCGCCTCTCCTCAAGGATATATCATAGAGATGGAGTGTTGTGCTACTATAAACTAGTTCTCAGAGGGGCTGTGACCGCCGCTGTTTCCAGTAAGAATCAGAGCTGTAGTTCATTTTCATGGAGAAGATGAACATGTCGCCCTATGCCTCATTGAGGCCTATATACTGGATTTGTACCAAGGTATGGAAGGGGAGTCGGAAAGCATTAGCCAGTTGGTCAATGATTGACTCCGGTTGGTCTGGAAGAATCCCAAACCGGTTAGCGCCGGCCTTACTAGAATAGGTTATATTTAGGATCGCAAGAAAGACCAGACAGCAAGAACAGTATTTTGTGCCTGAACTTGGAGCATTACCGTCTGTATGATCTAGACCGCATAGTCATGATACTCATATAATGCAACTGCTCTGAAATCCATTGAAGAACGAGGTCCAGATCGATTGGATGTTGCTGCGGACCGAGAGCTAAAGACGGATACTGCCGGGCGGTAAGGCGAGCACCTGCCCCAAGGCGCCTAGTGTTAGGGCTCCAATACCCTAGGCGGGCGCCAAGAGCGAAAAAGCGCACCACAACGAGCGAGCCTCGCGATCTCAAGTTCCAGCGGCCGACGACAGAAAAGCGACAAATCTTCTCACCCGACATCGAGGACCACCCGCTCGGCAACCACATCAAGATGGTGAGTGCTATATTCGCGTTTGCTGCTGTCGGTGGAATGGGAGGACAAGGAACATCCTGAAGAAAAACGCTGTCAAAATGCCCAACCCTTCGTTGTACCGGAATTCTTTCGATCCTGCGTGCCCCCAATCTGGCCGTTGGGCCTATATCGAACTTTTCGACCCTGCCATTACCACCACCGCTGCTGCTATGGATTGTGCTTGGAAAACACTGGAACTGGTTTGAATGGTCTTGCTGATGGGATTTTTCTTTCGTCATCAGGTCCGTTACGCTGCTCAGGACATTCCGGCCGCTAAGAGCGCCCGCGCCCGGGGCTCTTACCTGCGTGTCAGCTTCAAGAACACCCGTGAGACCGCCCAGGCCATCAACGGCATGAAGCTCCAGCGCGCCCTTACCTTCCTCACCAACGTCACCGAGAAGGCTGAGGCCGTCCCCATGCGTCGGTACGCTGGCAGCACCGGTCGCTGCGCTCAGGGTGAGTCGATGTGTTTTTTTCTTCGGAGGATACTACGGAATGGATGCGATGTGATGGACGAGAATTGAATCACGGGAGAATGGATTGGAATGATGGGAAAAGATTTGGAATGGACATGTTTTGGAGGATGTGGCAAAAGCGTGTGTTTCGCGATGAAGACGCTGACCGTCTTCTTTCTAGGCAAGCAGTGGGGTGTCAGCAAGGCCCGCTGGCCCGTCAAGTCCGCCGAGTTCCTGCTCGACCTCCTGAAGAACGCTGAGGCCAACGCCGACACCAAGGGTCTCGACACCGGCAACCTCGTTGTCAAGCACATCCAGGTCAACCAGGCTCCCAAGGGCCGCAGACGCACCTACCGTGCCCACGGTCGTGTATGTTGATACGAAATCCCGAATCTCTACCGCCCGCCAACTGACCATCGATAGATCAACCCCTACATGACCAACCCCTGCCACATCGAGCTCATCCTTACCGAGGGTGAGGAGGTCGTCCAGAAGGCTCCCGTCGTTGAGGCCGCCCGCCTCAGCTCCCGCCAGCGTGGTGCCCAGCTCCGCCGTGCTCTCATTGAGGCATAAGCGGTCGGTGGGTGTCGGGGGAAGTGAAGTGGTCAGAATCTGAATGGGAATGCCGGAGTTTGCTGTTGTACGGATCCAATACCTGGTCACGGAAGGAATACAAAAGAAATTATTACTTTTTTGACAAATGGAAAAAATTCGAAACCACCCGGCGAGACGGATGATGATGGCCCTACTATGCTATATCCGAGGCGTATCTAGACATTGCTCTCGTTCCCCGGAAATTTGGTCCGTCTAGATCGTTCCATTCTGACAGTCCAGTCCTGGACTGGGGCAACGGGTCCAGGGAATCCCTTCCTCAGGGATGGATGGCGTGCGTCGGGACGGCGGCTTCGGACATTCTCATACTTCAGGACACTTTGAGCGTTAATTCATGATGGGATACGGAATTTATTTTTCTTTCATGAAGTTTAAACGATGGGCGGCGGATTCTGGGTCCACGTAGAAATTGGCTACTTTGCGTGTTCGTAATAGGCCTCTGTAATCGGCCCTACGCCGTGCTTCCTGTAACTGCGCCACAGCTCGACCCTCTCGGATCTGCAGGTTGCAGCGAGCGGACAGGCATCCCCCAAACCCCCGTCAGCAGGTTGCAGATGGCCGACGAGAGCGGCGGGATGTCTGGCCAGCCAAGCGTGGCTGTGTCATCGTCACTGGCTCCAATCCCAGGAGCTGCCCGCGCTGGTCCCCTCCAATGCCACCCCTCCAGACCCGGCATGCGCATGCCCATGACGACGGGAAAGTATGCTTAACATCAGTCGAGGCCGACCTGCATACGTAGTAGCGTCCTGTTGGTCGCGCTGACGGAGCGGACGTGCATCAGAGAGTCTTGGTAGGCAGCAGGCAGGCAGGCATCAGGATTCCCGGTGCGGCCCAGATGGAGTGGAAACACAGCTGTTCCTCCCCTCTCTCCCTATATAGACACCGTCAAGTTTGGATCGTCCCAAGAGTGCCCCGGACATGCTTGCGTGTCGTCGACAAAGCACCTTGCCACCGGATCGGCCGAGTTGACATCCAACACAGAAGGTTTCGGGGTTGGCAGATGTTTGTTTCTTGACTAGCCGGCGCTGCTTTTCTCCCCGCGGCGCTTAAATCCATCCAGATCTTAGCTGTCTCACATCCCTTTTCTTTCTAATCTCTCCCCACCCCATTTTTACGCTCGGTGCTTTGGCTCTATTTTCTTTTTATTGTAGAGCTCAGGCAGGTATACAACCATGAAACGCATCTTTAATTCCCTCAGCAGGCGCTCCAGTGAGTCTCCCCCCGCGGCGGATCGGCAATGCGACGGTATCAACGCTCACGCAGGAACAGGTCCGGTGCGCGACAGCCCCTCGTACCCCGAGGACTCCCCGGAAGGCATCGTCCAGAGAGAAGTGGTCAGTGTGCATACGGCACTGTTTCCTGAGCGACCCGACTCACCATCTTTCCCGTGTATAGGCTGCATTCTGTGAATCGGGCGGCCCCAACAGCGCCGTAGGTCCCCTGCCCTTGATCGCCGCGTTCCCGGTGGACCTTCTTCTTCTTCAATATGCGACCATGCTGACTATGACATGTCCAGCACGGAAATGAGTTCGTCCACCTCCCCGGCATTGTCGAAAGCGCCGAATCCAGCCCCAACGCAGCCCGGGAAGCCGCCTTGCGCATTCGCAAGCTGCTGTCCGACCCGAACAGAACCCCAAGCAATGTGCAGTACAATGCGATCATGCTCATTCGCATCCTCATTGATAACCCGGGACACACATTTTCACGCAATCTTGACGCCAAGTTCGTGACGACGGTGAAGGATCTGCTCCGTCAAGGGAAGGATGCGAACGTACACAACTTTTTGCGGGACAGTTTGGCTGCTCTGGAAACGGAGCGGTCATGGGATGAGGATCTCAAGCTGCTTCTGGAGATGTGGAGCAAGGAGAAGGGCAAGACGAGCACCAGGACGGGCGGTACTGTACGTGAACCGTCGTCTGCTCCCCCACCTCTGCAATGCTAACTCCGATTGTGATGCAGCCCGGTTGGGCGCAACCCTTGGTGCAGCCATACCGACAAACCCCGAATTACTTCAATGCCCCGAACCAGAACGGCTCCTTACCATCGCCCGAAGAACTGTCCGCGCGCATCTCCGAGGCGAAAACGTCCGCGAAGCTCCTCATCCAGTTCGTGCAATCGACACCCCCGGCGGAGATGCTTGAGAACGAGCTCATCAAAGAATTCTCCGACCGATGTCGCACCGCCTCCCGCGCCGTCCAGAACTACATCCACTCGACAAACCCTACACCCGACGAGGACACCCTGGTCACATTGATCGAAACGAACGATGAGTTGTCGGTGGCCCTGTCGAAGCACCAGCATGCGCTGCTCCAGGCGCGCCGGGCCCAGGGGCAATCGGGCAGTCAGTCCCCTGCATCGTCCAGTCAGGCGTCCGCCTCGGGCTCCGTACGACCACCACTGCCTCAAGCACCCCCAGTCCCACCCCGGGATACACAAAGTCCTCAGTCCTCGGGCTCCTCGACCGCCCCGATGGCCCCGATGGCCCCGACTCTCCCGCGCTCCTACAGCAACGGGGCCGGGCGGTACGAGTACCGCTCCGAGGACTTCCAAGTGCAGAACCCGTTTGCTGATAGCAGCGGGACCGCCGCCACTCCCCCGGTGCATGGGGACAATCCTCGTGGGGAGGGCTCATCCGCCGACTGGTGGACGGAGGGCCAGCAGCCGCAGCGACCGGTGCAGCATTTCTGATGGCGTGAGCCCGGGGCCCCTTCGATCGTCGGCCCGGGTTGGTTCATGATGATTATTGTTTGATGTATCGATACCTTTGTGATACCTCTCCTGCGTAGTTAATTGGATGTTTCATGGCTTGATGACTTCCGTGTATATATGTTCTTAGTAAGTGCTTGGGTGTGATTATACTAGTTAGAGAGTAGGGTATGTTGAAACCCTTGTCGTTCTCCCTATCCTTATTACCGGCTCACAATCCAGGTCTCCCTCGGTATAGTCTAGACGCCATCTATCTATCGTCAACATAGGTGAGAAATATGATGTAAAATCTCGTAATTATGGAGCCCGGAGTACCGATAGTGCGATCAATCTGCTTACGACGATGGACAGGTCCTGCGTGGGAGTAGCCTAGTGTCTCTACGGAGGAGATAGGGGACGGCCATTTGGGTTGACTAGGGCAAGGTCGGGCCTAGCCTCTTAGCGCACCCACCTTCACTCGGCTTCACGACGAACATGCATCCATCTCATAAGACAACGGAGAATGAAGAAGCGACGAGCCAGGACAGATGCATCGTCAAGCTGCGCATCCGGCTTGAGTCAAGCTGGGAGGCAATGGAGAACCATGTCCCATGTCGCCACACCCCCACCACTCTGAGCAACGGACGTCGCTATGTATTTCCCAATCGGCAGTCAGCTGAAGCCTCAGTCCAACGCAGGTCCACCGTTAGCCTCGATAGCCTCGATAGCCTCGATAGTCTCGCCAGGTGGAGTCTCCCCCTTGTCTTGAAGGTGATTTTTGCCGACGCCATGGTCAGGCACACGGCCATCGATCCGGTATAAGAGGTCACCGTCTAGGGTCTGTTGGAGTCCCTGTCCGGCCATGTGGTGTCCTTGCTGTCTCTCGTTTTTGTGGGTGCTATCTTGATCTTCAGCCGACGGCCCTCCTTCCGTTCCTCCATCCCGACAGCCGTCACTCATTCCTTCAATTCCTGTCACCATGGGCGTGTCAGTCACCGGAGGGCTCATTCTCCTCTCGGCCCTGGTGCCCACCGGTCTGGCCACCACGATCCCTCTGCCCGGGGCCAGTGCTGCAGGCGAGTCGGTTGCGACGATTACGGCGTCCTCCACCACCACCATCACCAACATTGTCACCAGCACCTCCGCAGTGGTCACCACAGGGGCGACCTGTACTCCTGGCACGACCGCCCTCGCCTCTAATTCCCAATGCTCGGACTATGTCTGGTCCAGCGCCGGCAAGTATTGGCGTGAATCCTGTACCGATGCCTCCATCAGTGGCGGCACCACCCGGGCGATCATGGACATCTATGGACGGCAATCCAACATCAATGGCTGTCACGTATACTGCTCCATCTTTAACAACATGTGCAATGCCGTCAACTACGTGCCCGCCTTGAGTACCTGCTACTATCTGTGGGCTACCGCTAACGCGGTGGTGTCTGCTTCGGGCTACCAGGCCCTCACCTCCTACACCACCAATCCATGCTATGGACCGATTACCTCCATCGAGACCGATTATTCCACCCAGTATTTGACAAGCGAGGTCTTTACTACTTACCTCGTCACGCTGTCGAACAGCGCCGTCTCTACAGCAGACTCTTCTACTCCATCGCCAGTATTCGCTTCGTCTGTGATGACACCAAGCCCCAACCCGACGACCACTGTGCTTCCAGCCAGTTCTGCACCGGTCTTTTCGTCTTCCATTCCTTCCTCTTCTTCAATTGCCATCGCTCGTACATCCCGCTCTAGACCACCGGTAGCTTCCAGCTCCAGCGCAAGAGTTTCGCCCGTACTCTCTTCCTCACAGCCCGACACATCGTCTACTCCCCTCATTCGTTCATCCTCCAGCTCTACCGTGAACCGCCCATCACCCGCCTCATCCCAACCCGTCCAATCCTCCAGCGCCATCTCAGCCTCAGCCTCGGCCTCGCCCTCATCACCTGTCCAATCCCAAACCAGCAGCTCTGCCTCCGCGATTTCATACTCACGATCCGCCCGACCCTCACGGATTCCATCGCCCGGGTCAAGCTCATCCACAGTGAACACCATCCTTCCCAACCCCCCCTCGACGATCATCGAGCCATCCCATCCAACCTCTTCTACACCATCCCCCAACACACCAACCATCCCCCCAGCTGATAGATACACCACCTCCACCATCCTCACCACCCGAACCGCAACCATCACCGCCTGCCCATCCACCATCCCCGACTGTCCCGCTCATTCAAAAACCACGTACCTGACCACCGAGACCGTCGTCGTCGCCACTACTATCTGTCCCGTCACGGAGACGCAGATCCCTCAGAACCAGTCCATTCCGACTGCTATTCTAGCTACTGCTGTGGGTGGGGATGTGGGCAGTGAGTCTGGTGAAGTAGAAACTGCTACCTCTACTGTCTTCAGCACACTCACTATTACGATCTCGGGCTGTGATGTCCAGGAGACGGGGGTTTCTTGGATTTGATGGTTCTGGAGTATGAGTGGGATTGAATTCTTTGGAAATGATAATAGTAATGGTAACTAGTTTAGTTATGTATGTATGTATGTATGTATGTATGTATGCATTATGGATTATATTCCCGTATAGTTCTAATCTATGTTTATGTTTATGTTCATGGTCATGTTCATGTTCATGTTCATGTCTGTATCCATACTGGTGAAAGTAATAGATACTGATGCCCTCCTTTCAATCCATCAACCGACAGTCTATGTATGTATGTATCCAGATATACTCACCCACCCACTCCAGTCCACACCACCAGAACAGAAACCAAAAAAAAA
>KV907500.1:1143912-1338577 GCA_001990825.1 Aspergillus carbonarius ITEM 5010
GGGGGGGGGGGGGGTGGGAAAGAGAGATAGGCTAGGCGTGGCTGGGCGTGGCTAGGCCAAGGCCTTTCAATGGAGTTAGATAGTAGGGGGATTTGTGAAATGAAGACTTGCTTTGGGGAGTGGTTTGGCGTGACTGTAGTATGTGGCGGAGATTTTAAGTGGAGGCTGGTACATACTTGACTTTTATCCCATGATGATTTTTACTTCGTCTCATGACACTCTACTGGATTGGATGAAATATTAGGAATATGAAGCAGCATTAAATGAATGACTGAATGAATGAATGAATCAAGTAACAAAGTGGTATCCACATGCATTGTCAACAACCTTTATCCCATGCAATTCATAGGACGAAGCTCTATTCAACCCCTCCCCCTCCAAAAGACCAATTAGATAGACGATGATTGCTCGAACAGGGCGATCGTCGAGCAGTATGAGCTCTCGTTACCCTCCTGCGGGACAATCATATCCCCGCTGGATGAGGTGATCATGTTCGTGCTGGCCTTGGTGCTCAGACCGTAGATGTGCACGTCCGAGCAGTCCACCTCGACAATGTTCTCCTGGCATGATTCCGTGTCCAGGCAGGTCTGCGAGTAATTGTCGAAGAAGCTGTACAAACCAGCGCCGTAGACGTAGGTGTCGGTGCTGTTGATGACACGCAGACCCCACGCCTTGCGGCACGAGTCCGTGGTGCAGTACGAGAAGTCGGGGTCGTTCCAGGCGGTCTGTGGGGTGAAAGGAGTGAGCGCGTTGGGGTTGGCCTGGTAGTAGGGGGTCTCGGTCTGGATCAGGCCCATGAAGACGTTCTTGGCGTTCGACACTTGGTAGTTGTACAGCTGGTTGTGCTCCGAAGCGGTACCATACAGCCAGACGGGACCCTGACTCTCAATCAACACACCGCGTCCGTTGTAGATGTTGATCTGGCTGTGGTCGGACATGTCGAGGTCATGGTCTGCGGTCCAGAACCAGGTGTTCTCCAGGTAGGCGCTGGCCTTCTCGGTGGCCTGGAAGAGCAGGAAGGCGCCGATGCACTCGGTGTTGGGGGTGGTGGTCTCCTTGGGCGTCTTCATGCATTTGTCGCTCTGGAGCTCAGTACCCGCGGAACCGCCGATACGGGCGTGGGTGTCCCACATGCCAGCGGAGCCCTGGGAGGAGGCCTGGACGTTCCACTGGATGAGGATGGCGCCGGGGGCGGGGCCCTTGGTCTCGAGGATCAAGTCGCTAATCTCGACAGAGCCAGAGTCGCCGACCTCGCCGACTTGAAGCATAGGGATGGGGTTCGTCGCGTCGGAGAACTTGTCGCCGTACGCCATGAGCATGGGCCACACTTCACCGGTGATCTTGATGTTCTTGGGCACCTTGATGGTGTCGGTGATGATGTAGGCACCGTGGTCGAAGTAAACGATCTGGTCATCGGTGGCAGCGTCCAGAACCTTCTGGATTGCAGCCGTGTCGTCAGTGGAACCGTCACCCTTGGCACCGGCAGACTTGACGCTGACGAAGGACGAGGACGCGTAGGACTCGTACAGGGGGCGGGACTTCTCAAAGACGCCACCGCTGCTGGTCAGCAACGAGCTGGCCATAGCCTGGGAGGCAATGGTGGTTTCGAGGCGGGTTTTGGTGACAGTCTTGGTCGTGCACTGGCCAGTCGAGTTGCTGGCAGTGCCAAAGTAGGAGCCAGACGCGGAGGCACTGGACGAGGCCTGCACGTTCGCAGCAGACGCAGAGCTGGAACCCTGGGCCACAATGGAAGCCCCAGTAGCCCCAGCGGGAGAAGACCCGACGGACGTTCCTGCAGCGGGAACCGAGGCGGCGTTGGTGGCTTGGCTGCCTTCGGCGGTGCTGTCAAACCCGGCCCAGCTGTAGCTGCCAGCGGAGGGGTATTGGACAGACATCGAGGGCAAGGGCATGACCCGACCGGTGGTTCCAGTACTTTCGGCGCCGGCCGAGACGACGGTGGAAGCCGAACCAGCAGCGGATTCGGTGCCGTATTCGGCGGGGCAAGCAAGGATGGTCTCAACCACAGTTTGAGTGACGACTTGCACATCGACGGCCGGAGAGCGCTTGTTGACGGTACTAGACGGAGTGTATGCGTTACCTTGCACGTAGTTGGCGACTACCGACCCGCCGGCCAGGATGGTGTTTCCGTTAACGCCGGCAATGGCTACGGTAGAACCGGAAAAGTCAACGTTGTCAAGAACCAAAGCGCCGCCACCGGTGGGGATGCTATCGCTGCTGAAGGCGGTAACAATACCAGTGGGGGTGCTGGTAAACGTGCTATCGAGCATGAGGACCGAGCCGACGGTCTGGTTGGAAGGCGAGGCGGACATGTTCAAGCCGACCTGGCAGTTGTTGATGCTGACCGACTTGAAGGTCCAGGCCCAGTTCCAGTTCATGTAGATGGCGGTGTTGCAGTCGTTGAAGGTCAAGTTACGGGTGGTGAACTGCTGGTTACCGAGGAAGGCACCGTAGTTGCCGCCGTTGAAGGTGAGATCGGACATAAAACCACCGGAGCCGTTGTCCATGAAGATACCCTGCTGCTTGTTGTTGCTACCCCCCTTGATCATCTCGAAACGGATGTTCTGCAGGCTGGTGGCCTGCCCGACCTGCCAGTGAATACCAGCACCGGACGACGAAGGCATGGCAGTCAGGTCGATGACGAAGTTGCGAACCGCGCGGAAGAAGTTGTTCTGGTTCGTGTACCAATTGGCTCCCGTGCTGGTGTAGGGATCCGCATCAATCACGGCCATACCGGTGAAGCTGGCAGCGGCCTTGAGGACGGGGAGATCATTGGCATCACCGACCATCTGGGTGTAGTAGTATTGCACAATGGGCTTGGACACCACATAGGTACCCGGGGGGAAGTACACCAGGGCCGGTGTGGTCGTGGAAGAGTCACAGTTCGCACCACAGCGGTTACCAGATGAGATGGCCTCATTGATGGCATTGGTGTCGTCAGTGGAGCCGTCACCTATGCTGGTCAGCGGATGATCGTGGTATGCACATTGGACGTCTCACCTGTGGCGCCGAAGTCCTTGACGTTACGGTAGATTTGATAACTGCTGGTGTTGTTGCCGAAGGGCACAGTGCCTTGGCGCTTGATATCGGCCACCCAGTAGTCTGATGAGCGCGCCGCCAGATGTGACGTCACATCAAGGGAACCGGGCATAGGCACGGCATTGACCAGCCCCAGCAGCAGCAAGACGTAGGCCACGGACAACATGATGGAGGTGTGAAGAGATGCCATCGTCAAGACAGCGATGTTCACTGAACCGGCAGGGAACACAGGCGCGAGGTAGGACAGTTATATATGTGGATGGGGAGCGCAGTCGAGCGACAGACACTTCAGCAGCCAGTACTGAAGATATCGAGATCGGGTGATGTCCAACCAGCAGATGAGTTGCAAAGGACAAGATGGGCGTCACACGACCGGGTCAGACGCCGGACTGGATAAATACCTACCGACTCAGGCAGGCACAAGAATGACAGGCAGTCGGGAGAAATCAGAAAGAAAGGAATGAATGGGAGCGAATCAGTCGCAAAGGAATGAATAAGCCGACAGACGAGAAAGAAAGAATGAATGAATGAACACAACACAGCTCAACACTCGGAGACAGTCTGCCGACGACTACCGACGACGACGACAAAGACAGGACTGAAGAGAAGAAGAAGAAGAAAAAGAAACAAGAAAGCAAGATGCCAGGCACAACCGGCGAGTCGGACTGGTTTAAGGGAAAGGCGAAATGAAGGTTATTACTTTTTTAGTGGCAGGCTTAATTAGGCGGGAGGGCCCAATGAATCCAGGCACGGCCAGCAACTTGAAGCTTACCGGCTCCACTCGCACTCCCTGTTCCTGGGCGGGCGATTGGATCACGGCGGTTCAAATCACCGCGTACGCTGATGGTGGAGGTCAGGCTGCTGCCGCTAGCTACCCAATCACACGGCGCCGTCCAGGCTCTCGGGCCAATTAGCGTCGATAGAGGCCGTCTGCCGACCGCGGGTTGAAACGCCTGGTTCAGGGATGAAACGATCGAGAAAGGACTAGACGGGGTTAGCCGGTCCCCATTGGTGGACGCCGTCTCGCGGTCGCTGGCCATTGCCGGGATGCTGGAGCCTGGTGATGGCAATGGCGGTGATGGTGGGGAGCGTCTGCAGTCGAGAACCTACCTGAGGTATGCAGTCGAGGCCCAGTGACCCCGCTGGGTTGGCAATCGTCGGTGGTAGAGGCCCCGGAGAATCAAGGAATGACCGGAGACCAGTGGCGTTGGATCAAGACCCCCCAAAGGAACGAGAGACGCGACCTCTCAGCGAAGTGGTAGGCGCAAACGAACGAAATCTGGTTGTCCGGAAAGGAGACAAGACGCGAGAGGGAGAGGGGGAGCCGAAAGAAGATCGAAATCCCCCAGCAGATCGGCGGGCCCAGCAGGCTATATACCTCCCGTCCAGCTCAATTTTTCGTGCAGGGTTTTGATCAACATATTCGTGCTGGCCAGATCGTACCCAGTTCACATTTCAATCGGCCATGGTATCGCGCGCCCCGATCAGCGGGCATGGCTTGGTGGCATGGCTTGCGGCTGGAATTCGCCGTTTGACAGCGCGAGGGGAGGCGTTTGCTACGCACTAGTTCCAGGCAGTGGTATGGATGAGAGCCGCTCCAACAGCGCACCCTCACCCCCCGGCATGCTAAGATTGGGAGGGTTCACCCGCGATGGCAACCATGGGCCTGCCTGATTGAGTAGGTCCTAACATTCCTCGTGGTTCATCTTCGACCCGGTGCAGGGCTGGGCAACAATGTTGGTCCTACAGGGCCGTCGTTGGAACCTCGTCCGATTAGATTCGCCCGCCGAGCGGGGACTCCCTGAGAGAGGAATATGCAGTCTTATCAGACTCGCTGTCCGCGTGCTGGACCCCGTACAGAACATTGGAGCATCCCATGTAGGTAGGTCCGGGAGCGCTTGGAACCCGCAGGCCAGCGATCGGACGGCTGGTCCTGCATGGATGGATGCTGAGAAGGCCGCCCCACCGGGGAAGGATCCAGGGGCAGATGCAGATACCCCGGCAATGGCTCAAGAATGGGGTGCTGCCTTGGTCGATGACCTGACTATCTGGATATCGGATAGGTAGGACGGAGTAGATACTCCGTAGATACGGAGTCGTCGTCCGACGATGGGTTTAGTCTCCGCATCATCCTCACCATCGGCGATAAAAATATCCTACGGGGCATCGTCGTACGTACGCCCTCCGTACGAAGTGCTCGCGGGCACCAAGCTTTCGGCGGAGGGGGCGGACGGCCTTCTCCCTTAATTAACCACCCGACTGATCGGCCGCTAACCTTGGGTCATGGCCTGTCCGTGAAACCCGCTAGTGGCTGCTAGCCTCGGCTCTATCTATCCGTCTCTCTGTCGATAATCCCTGGAGGAGGAGAAGGAGGGTTAGATAGGTAGATGGTCGGCATCGGGTTATTTGTTGTGTCTGTGGTCCCCTGTTCACCCTTTACCCCCGGCAGCGTGTCTGTCCCTGTCTGGGTCTCTTCAGACAATGTGCTGAAAGAATGTCTTGGCGGAGAAGTTATTTGACGCGTCCATTCCTTCCGACGGGTACACTCCCTTAGCGCTGGCCATCGCTGGCCGGTCGGGATGATCAGGTTGGCTCCCCGCCTATTAGATATTCAGAGCCCCGATTGCACTACTGCGACTAGACTAGTATATATCATGCGAGTGAGCTGCAGGTGCCGTGCAGAGGCGCCCCCTGGTCAGCTGCCTTCCTCCGCCTGGCGCGTTTACTGGCCGCCCGCCATCTCAGCCCGCATCAGTCGACCCCATTGGGACCTGGGCTGACCCTGGAGCACTCTCGGCAAGCAATACTCCATATATGTGGTCGATCTGGGTGGCCCAGCCTGCACTTCTACGGTCTTGACCATGGGTATCCGGTGATCCCTCCTTGTTCCACCTCAACCCCCCCAAGCTCATCCGATCCAGGGTCCCAGGCGGTCCGTTCCGCCTATTCATCCTTGGTAGTCATCTTCTGATGCCGTCACTTCCACGACGCCATTGCGTCTATTTCAGCACTTCCCGAATGACCGAGCCAAGTCGACGCACTCCCTCCTCTAGCTTATGCTCCTCTTCCCACGCGAAGCACAGGCGCAGGCCGTTATCGAATTCATTCTTACCGGTCGCCGGATCTCTCTGCACCCCAAAGACATTACCAGGCGCCACGATCAGTTTTTGGTCCCGTTGGGCGATGGACGCAAGATCGCTCGCCCGCAAAGGCGAGGGTAGTCGAAGCCAGATGAAGTAGCCGCCCGCGACTCCGGGGGCCGGAGGGAGCCCTATGCCAAGGGGAACAAGATGCTCGCGAATCGCAGACATCATCCGATAGTATCGTCGCGCATACGCTGGTTGCAGAGATCCACCGATGAAGCCTTGGATTATCCCGGTGGGAAACAGCTGCGCGACGACAGCAGCGGACAGCTGTGATGGGGCACCTCCAGATCGACTTGAGCCTCTATTTCCAACCCGAATTAGCCTATCTGAAAGGGGGAAGCAAGGGACATGCGACAGCAGCAAGTAAGTTCAAACTCACGAGGTCACCTACGTTTGCGACAACCCATACGCTACCTTTTCGGTAGCCTCCGCCCAGCCAGTCCGCATACCGGGTCCAATCAGCTTGCTGAAACTTCCGTTGCTCACCACATTACCCCATTCATCCTGGGGTCCCCCGTCCAAATACCGATCCACATCCACAAGACGGGGTAGATACGCGTGGTCGGGCTGCGGGAGGGTCTTGGCTGGGTCCGGTGACCATTGAAGAAAGTCATAGACATCATCCGTGATGATCAAGGCATCGAATTCTCGGGCAAGCCGAACCAGCTGGTCCCGATCAGACAGCGACATGGTGAGAGTAGACGGGTTGGAAAAGGTGGGGGTCGCGTAGATAACATGCTTGTAGATTTTCCCCCATGGCCTGGACGGCTTGAATTTCTGTGAAAGTCAGTGATGAAAGCGCATCCCGACCCCGTCAGAGCCTAGCATCGAGTAGGAACTCAGCTTCAAACCGTTGGCCCAAGGCAATACGTACCGGTGCACTGTTTTGTTCCTTCCCCGCCCTCTCCTCGGCCGCGACCAACTCCTGTCGGAGATAGGCCAGGTCCAACCCCGCATCGTTCTGAGGGATGGCTCTCAGACGACCAGCGAACCCGGAATCGTCAAAGATGCGACAGGCCAGATGATACGTGGGGGCGACCATCCAGACATTGCGAGTGTAGATGGGATCGGTAAAGACCTGCAAGATACATGCCAGGTTCTGGCTGGCCCCACCCGTGATGCAAATGCGCTCCGGAGTGATGGGGTCGCGTGGCTGGTAAAAAGCCGTTAGCCAGCGAGCGATGTGTTCACGCAGCGGTTGATATCCTTCATCAGGCCCATACATCAAGGCAGGCGTCCAGATGGCCGGGGTGGCCATGACGGTGGCCGAGGCCTCAGCCAAGGCGGCCGTGGGCAGCAGGGCGGGGTTGGGCCAACCACGGGAAAGATCAACCTCCTCGCCATCCATGATGTTGGTTGTTGGTCTCTCTGACAGCGATCTGATCAATAATAGTTAAGTCTGACGAAGTATCACGGTTGGGACGCTTCAGGGGCTCCAATTGGTGGGTTCCAATAGGCAGTACTATTGGAGATGTCACGGATAAGTTATTGTGTGCCTTCAATGAACTTCAGTTCCAAAACATTTGGGCCTCGCTACTATATAAATGGGAGACTTGGGGAGCTTACAACTCCGGCTCCATAAGCACTTTCCCAGATCCCTCGTCGACACTTGGCAGTCCCCAAAGAAGTTAGTAGATTAACCAGGTAGCAGGTATTATTTGGTAGGTCGGTTAATTATCTCCTTCCAGTTAACCAGCGTTAGTCAGGAAAAAGATATCGCGTAGGTAAGCCGATCACGAGAGATCAGTCAGATCAAATGGTTCTGGGTTCTGGAAGCCGTACTAGGGAACAATGGAAGTTCCGCCGCCGACGGGTCAGGTCACGGGGTCCCCTGGTGCGGGGCAAATCCTGATTGGCATCGGATCCGGGCGGCGCATTCACATGGATCAGGAGACAGGATGCATTGGGTCGTAAAGGCATGGAGAACGGAGTACGGAGTTTGGAGTATAGAAATTAGAATGATCTGGAAATGGAGGGAGGGACCCCAGCGGAAGGTGCGTCTGTACTCCGTACTCTACCTACTCCGACACCGGTTGATGGGAGACCGACGACTCCGTACTACACTTACTTGAAAGGGGCTGCCTGGAGAAGGTATTGCAGAACAGAGGAGCCACCCTGAGCGGTCACGGTTATTATGCCCGAGGTCCAGATCAATTAGGATGACACGTCCATCCCCAAACTAAAACGCCCATGGTCCTCCCCGTTCCATCGAAACCCGACTACCTAGGTAGGTACGGAGTCAAAGGACCCGACCGGACAACTTCATACACAGACACCATTCCTGACGTATGTCCGACTGCGTGGCTCCCATTTCCACGTCGGGTAAAGCAGGCGCAGCGCTAGAGACGAAGTAACTTCTTCCCCGTACAGTAGCGCCACTGTTTAGTGCCACTGCTAGAGCAGGCAAGCAAGAAAAAAAAAGTTATGCACTATAAAATACCTACCTATCTAGTAAGTATCTACTACGAAGAACCTTTTGGTGGTGGCTACTATTCTTAGTCTCTCGTCGTAGTAAAATTTCCCAAGTAATTTCCTCAGTTTGGCTGGCAGATGCTGGGCGTTACTTTTTCATCTGCTGTCCATCCCTCACCCGACCAATGGGGAAGGGCGGCGGAGGCATGGTGAATGGATCTATCGATCGATTGGTAACGATGGCGTGCTCTTCCTCTAGAGTTTAGCAGAACTAGGTAGATAGAAGGCCCCGAGACAAGCAGGTTGGCTTGGTTGGATTCCAGTGCGACGTGCCAGTAGCCACTCAAATATGTACAGAGTGGTTGTGGATGGTAGGTAAGCATTACGGAGTCCGATAGCCCCTGGATCGGAGATGCCAACCCACCTGTCATGACTCCGGTGCCTCTCCTTTTGTCGTAGGTCTCCAGCAGAAGTACGGAGGGATTGCGCAGATTCTGACTGGACCAGAAAGGGGAGGGTGCACTACTACTAGGTACGGGGTGAGGGGGGGACCGTGTAGACGGACCCAGACGTATATTAATTGAAAGGTGATTGACCGAGAAAATGGTCTCCTCGGTGGTTGGTTGAACCGGAGACGGGGGATGAATGGACGATGAATGAAATAATGATGAACGGATGAATGAATGGATGGGAGGATTGAATGGGGTGGATGTCTGCCGAGATTCCGTCATCCGATCATCAGGCCGCCGTGTAATTCCTGAGGCTGCATGCAACACGCCTTGCGAGGGCGAGGCGAATGAATTATAATAAGAAAAGAGGCTGACGGCAGTGATCCAAAAAAAAAAAAAAAAAAAAAAAAGGTCAAAGCAGAGGACTCAGGATCAAAATCGGATTTAGAATGTTTCTGCCTTGAGATCTATATCTAGCACCGATGAACTCTGGCAGAACAACTGGCAGACTTGCAGTTGTAGCTCTCATCCCGAACCCCACGGCGATTGCATGGAGGAGGGCCCGTCGCATCCTGACTGGCTCTGACCCAACGAGCATCAGCCTCCTGAACCAGAAACACTGCACTGCCTCTGGCCAGTCCACTTTGCGCCCACCACACATACATCCTGTACTCCGTACCTACGTATACTCACTGTACATTGACAGTAATGCGTCCATCCGAGAAAAGAGGACCGCTCGGTCAGGAACCCCCGGAAAGGGCCACAAAAGACAGGGAAAAGGAAATGAGATCATATAAAGTGGTTCGATAGCACCAAGCGCAAGCCCTCAACCTATCTAGTCTATTTACTCCGTACAATAAAAGAAACTAACCGCGCCTTTCCCCACTGGCAGAAACCCACCGGAAGCCAAAAGAACGCGCAGAAGACCACCTAACGACCCTAGAACCTCAGGATCCTGATATTATCCAACACGAACAGGTGAATAATAGGAACCTCTGGCATCCCCCTCCCCAACCTGCCTAGCTCTGGTGCTAGTTCAGTCTTGCTGGAGAGGTTTCGCCTCTATAAATCATTGCCATCATCTCGACGGGCGTTCCTGGACCCTTCTGCCATTTCCTCTTTTTTATTTAATCTTAGATTTTTTTTCTTTCCCCCAGAGGTTGTCCATGGAATTTATTTGAATCTGATGCGAAGACAGTTTCCCTCTCCTGCCGTGGCTCCACCCGTGGGTTAAAAATACTCGTCGATTGGAGGGCTGAATAATAACCAGCTGCTTTCAATAATAATCAATCATACCAGCCCGGTTTCCCCCCTCTGGGTAACCTCAATACCTCCAATACCTCCCCTCCGTCCCTCTTGCGGTTTTTTATTTTGCTCGTCCTTCGTTTGGGGTACCTTGCGATTTATTTTTATTTTTATTCTTTTTCTCTTTTTCCATTTCTTTTCTTTCTGTCTGGCTTCTTACACAAACACACACTCCCTGGCAATAACCTCATCTGCCTTCCTTCTTTTTCCACTTCTTCCACTTCGTTCTCTTCCTCTTCCATATTTTCTACCTACCTGTCGGGCTTCCGCGGAGTGAACCACCACCACAAAAAAACCTTGGTCCATTCCTCCCTCCCCCTCCTCTCTGGATCCCTCCTGCCGATCCATTCCTCAGTCCACGTCGAGCGACCTTCATTAGTCGCCCGCCGCGGATTCTTCGTCCAACCCCGTCCTGAGGTTGGAGAGTTTTCGCATGGTTGGCAACATTCTTTCTTTCTTCACCTGTTAAGGTAGGTGCCGTCCCTGCCAGCGCGCCTGTTGTGGTGCTTCCTCCCCGTCATACTCCCTCTTGCCCTGTCTCTTGTTCTCTTCTCCGTTGCCTACGGCTTCGTCCACTCCATTGCGCCCGGGGACTGACCGTTTCTTCTCCCCCCCACCATACAGCGGCCTTTAAGATGCTGTCTGCTCCGGTAAAGTCCGCCAAGCGCATCTCATCGCTTTTTTCCCTGGGTTCCAACCGGGATAGTTCGATTTCGTCGTCGCCTGCATCCCCGAACCTTCCGAAGCCCTCCCCCGACCAGCTGCCACAGGATGCACGCCCGCAAAGCGTCCCCCAACCAGTTCGTGCCGTCTCGAACCCTCAAAGCGACTACGCAGATGCTCGGACACCCGTTTCCCCCATTCCTAACGATGGGTTTGACTTGGACGAACCGCTGCAGCCACCCCCATCTCTGTTGGCTGTGAACCAGGATCTGGCCAACAGCGCTTCCAATTCGCCAGATGGCAGACCCCAGAGCAGAGGTCGCGGACGAAGTGGGAGTCGACCCTCCAGTTCCGCGGGCCTGTTTGTGCCCGGTACTGGCCCTGATTCGCGCCCGGGAACCCCCTCCTCGAAGAGACGAAGCTGGATGCCCGGGCGGGCGCGGGCAAGCTCGGTAGATCCCCGACCTACTACTACGGCGGCGGCGGGGCCCGGTGCTTGGATTGCCGGGCTAGAACAGAAGATCCTCTACGATCTGGAGCCTTTGGCACGAGGAGACCAGGTACGCACTACATCTGCTTGAAACGGCACTGTGTGCTGTCTTGCGCCCGGTACTAAACATCGCTTTTCACTGAGATAGATCCCCGAACTTTGGAATGACAGTGGCGATACCTACGTCTATCTGTTCCCACAGAATACCGGCAGAGCTGCCTCCTTCAAAGTCCATCGCACAGTCTTTGTTGAGTCGCCGTCCCTACGCGATTTGGCCATGGGCGGCAACCTCAGTTCTCTCGAGCAACAAACTCGCACCATGTCGTTGAGCAGCCCGGTGATTGGTCCAGCTTCGCCTCCATTGACACCTCAGGATGCATTGGCTGAGAATGACAACGACAACGATAGCTCCGGTAGCAGGAGAATGGCCTACATGGAGGATGACGGCCAAGACGAGTTTCAGGAGTTCCACCTCTATCTTCCAATCCCCTTGAACAGCGATGTATCCAGCGCCGGCAGTCAAATCTCCCAGGAAGACACCGAAACTCTCCTCCTCTTCCGCAACCTGTTCGCGTTCTTGTTGGGACAATCTCTGATCGCGACAGCCCGGTCGTCCTCGCTTTTTTCCATCTTCATGGACGTCGCGACGCTGCTGTCTCGGTTTGAGTTCTCCAACTTCGATGGCACCAACTTCGGCGAAACAGCGACCACCAGTTTCGGCAACTACTGCGAGGAGTTGAGATTGGCTGATGTGCGCAAGAGCCGCGAGAAGACCATCGAAGCTATTGTTCTTGGAGAACGGCTACGCTTCTTCCCACTCTACCTCGAAGGTTTTGTGCATGGAGTCGGTAAGCTGGACGAACTGAAGCAGCTGAGAAGTCCGAAATACGGCCTCATTAGCCCGGTCACCCAGAAGCGGCTGGAACGAGGCTTTATTGACCTCGACACTCGTCTCCGCGTCCTGTACAGTAAGCTCGACGACTTCGATTTCCCCTCGGTATTCTCCGGTATTGCCAACTCGGCTACCTCCGCCGAAAGTAAGGTTGTGCGATTCAAGAACTGGCGGGTTGCATTTGCGGAGTTCCGACGATTCACTATGCAGTACTACCGGCAAAAGTATGGTTCTTGGCCCCCCAAAGCACGGTCGAAGAAGAACCAGTTCGAAGAGAGCGGTCTCAATCGTCAGGTGGTCAAGGACCTATACAACGATTTTGCCGACCTCTACGATATGCTAGTTGATCGGGAGTCGCTGACCACTCGGACCGTGGACATGGCTGCAGACACGTCCGAGAGCTCGGATACTGATGGGATGATGACCCGGGCGCTCCGACAAATCATGAGCGAGTACGATCGGAGCACGCCTCCAGTCCAGCCACCGATTCCTTTCGACATTCCGCAATACCCCTCACTGCAAGCCCTGGAGCGAAAGCCCATGGATGCGAAGAAGGAGGCCAAGAAGAAGGCCAAGAAGCTCAAGGATGCGGACATCAATGCGGTTCTCATGGACTCCTATACGCGGGAGGCCATGAAGCCCACGCCATTTATTGAGGCCTTCATGCAGTTTGAGCGCCGATGCGCTCACGGCAAGAACGTCAATGACATGATTGACTTTCGGTGTGGTCAGTGGATCTTCCTCTACTGTGTCATCCAGTCCCTGCCCCTCGTCGTGGTCGACGTCCAGGACATCAAGTATGTGGACGGCGTGGAGTACTTCCTCTGCATTGCCCCTCGTGGTGGCGCGCCCTGGATTCAGAACGACAGCAAGACCGCACGCAGCTGGTTTGGTGTCGCAGGCGGAGCCGGTGTTGTCAGCCTGCCCTCGGATGTGGTGATCAACGGCGTAGAGGGTATCTACCGCCGCAGTCACTGCTGGCAGGTGGCCGAGCAGTGGGCGGAGAAGGATGCCATCTTGGCTCCTCCGACGATTGACGATCCTTATGACAACGAGTCATCGCTCTCATCGCCCTACCAGGCGCAACAGTCGTCGGCGGATTCATCCGAGCAGCAGCAACAGCAGCTACAACAGGGGCAAGGAACTCCGCTCATGTCCCCCAGCGGTCTCACGCCGCCGCCCGCCATCCCTCGACTCAACTCGCCTGCGATGAGTCGGAGAGCGGAGCATCGCCACTCCATTTACCCTGGTCTTGAGGCCCTCCCGCTGCCCGCTGGTGTAGCGCCCATGGATCCCCCGGCTCGGCCCATCAGCCGGTTCAATCCCAATATGAGCTTCGATGACATCCTGAAGCAAGTGCCTAACCAGCAAAAGAAGAAATAAAAGCCCGCTGCATGTTAGAGTGTGTATAATGTCTGCAAGGGGACCGGAGCATTAAGCGTCCCCTTGGTTTTCTCCACTGTTCTCCGATCTTCTTTTTCTCTTTTTCCATCCTCTGCATTACTACTAACCATGGTCGTTTCAGCTTTTCTGTCCTGTCGTCCTTGCACTTTCCTTTCTTGTTTCTATTGCCAATTTCCTACCACTCGTAATGGGCGCGCACAAGTGACTTTGAACCAAAAGGCTGGAGCGGCGTAAATGAGCATCTATCTGAATCTTTTCCGGGTCGGAACCGACAGTCAAGACACGGCCGAATTGTCTACTTCTTGGCGGCATGCATGCATTGGCCCGATGACATTGGAAGCATGACTTTTTGAATATTTCTCTCTCTTTCCTCCCTCTCCTCCCCTCCCCGCCTCTCCTTCGCCTCTGCGACGTCCCTCTTTCAGCGCATGGCTTGGCTTCGCTCCCTCCCCTCGTGCTTCTGGCCGATTTCCTTCTAAAATTTCCCCTGTGCCCGACCGTGACGGGCAGCCCGATTTGTGGTTATTTACTCTTAGAAGGGATAGAGATAATAGGTCCATGTGGGACTCTTAATATAATATACCTCTTGGGGATTCTTGTGCGGTGTAGTCCTTCAATCTGGTGAATTGACCATTTGCGTCTGTCTGTACAAAAAAAAGAAAAAAAACAGTCCTCTAGTTAGTGGATGAGAGACCCAAACACAAGCAACTTCTCATGACGTTCTAGTACTGTTGTTCTAAGCCGGACTGAACACGCAATACTAAGTACTTACGCCATATCCGCATTCCTCGATCATATTATATAGTCAACCTACCCCCAGAACCAAATACTATGCCATTGATATTAGACCCACTATCTCAAAGATACATTCCGCAGCAACTCATTACTAGTAGTAGCTCTACAACTAACGTAAACACGGGAAAAAAGAGGCGTGTAGTATTAACACTGTAATACATAAGTATCAACCGACTTAATAATAACAAAACGTACTCCATACTGATACTAGTGAAAGAGACAAAGAATATCAGGATTAAAAAGGTCGGTTACTTACTATATACTCCGTATTAATGTTTACTGATATGCTTGGATGTGATTGATCGAGTACTAGGTTTCAAATTGATTGATTGATTATGGGCTGGGGTATGTATCTATTAGTATCTTCTACTATCTATGTATCTATGGGGTTGGGGTTGGGGTTGAAAAGGGGAGGAGGATCTCGGTATTTACATAGTAACAACTGGAATGTTTGTTAGGTTGGTTTTGTTGGGGTGGGGAGGTGCAAGATCGAGTCAGATGGTCCATTCGAGGTTCCTTATCGGGGAATCCATCGAGTCATGGATTTTTCAGCAAGGAGAATTGCCTTGGCGACTCGGGGAGTAGATCCCCCCCCACCTGATAGCAATGTCGATTGCACATGTCGAAGATGATTGGCAAAGGACCCTGTAGGTTCATTGGATTGTGATTGTGATTGTGCTTGTGACTCCCCCTCTCCCCTGGTATCTCAAGCAGCAGGTGCCGACGGAGCACAAGCAATAGATTGAGGCTAGGCGCGTAGGACCGTGACCTGTCTAATTCCAAGCCAACGATTCCTTAAGAAATGGAGAGGATCAACGGCCAGCTAGCAAACAATGGCGTGGTACCGTCACAAGTCTAGTGCTGACTGGCGACTAGCGTCGATGAGCTCCAGCCACCAACCCTCCAGTGTCGGCTTAAATGCCCGGCCATCTCTCACGCCTGGAAAAAGTTCCAGACCCCTCCGATGGAATGATCAATGGACATGGCGTCTACCCCATCTCAGTCGATCCACATCGAGCCTGATGTAAGATAAACCCTGTCAGCAGGACCCCCTGGACTTGCGCCGATCAATGATGGTTCTCTGCCTACCTAGCCGAACTCCGACGATTCTTTGTGGACTAGCGAGCTGCACGACCCCGATACGTAAGCATGGTAGCAGGCTAGCGATTCCTCCCTGAAGACATGGGGCTTATGATCAAGGAATCATCACAGGGATTCCCTGCAATCATTGACATCGAGTGTGCTTGCATATGAGTATCGGAATGGTCGTCGTTATGCGGTTTATGGGTCCGGGCGATATGTGTTACCAAATGACGAGGTGGGCGTGTTCCCTCTGATTAAGAACGCCTTTAATATAACCCGACAGTCTGAGTGTGATCGGATTGACCTGTTGCAACATATCTTCGGTATGCTGTTTGGGGGCCGACTAGTGTTCGCACCGATCCCTAGCCCACAGCGGATTCTGGACGTCGGGACAGGAACGGGGACTTGGGCGATCGATGTGGCAACGTGAGTTGTCCTCCACTTGATTCTCTACCAATATATGTATGACGGTCAGACTGATGATAGCGAAGGATGTATCCGAGCGCGCAAGTCACCGGTACGCACTAACTAGTTCTGCGAGATCCAATCCGAGAAAGCGCTAAACAATTCCTGATCGTAGGAACGGACATATCAGCTCACCAACCCTCATGGTCTGTTCTATTCCCTGGAAGCCACACTGGGGGGGATCTTGGACTTGTTTCAAAATGACTGACCATCATTCCAGGGTACCACCAAACCTTAGCTTCATAATCGACGACGCAGAGCTTGAGTGGAGCTACAGTAGCCAGTTTGACCTGATCCACATGCAGGGCCTCAATGGGGCGATTCGGGACTGGCCTCGCCTATTTAAACAAGCCTATGAGTGCGTGCTCCTGACGAGTGATACAACCCACGATGAGCGACTAACCAGATTGTAAAGCCACCTGGCTCCAGACGGCTACCTCGAAGTAAAAGATACTGATTTCAAGGCCACCTGTGATGACCATACTATCCCCGAGACATCTAGCCTTCGGACGTGGGAGAATGAGTGCGTCAGGGCGTGCACACTGCTCGATCAAACCTTGACTGCCCCGGCGCACGTAAGAAGATGGATGGAAGCGGCTGGATTTCTAGACGTAGAGGAACGACTATTCCGACTACCCGTGAATAGCTGGCCGAAAGATCCTGAGCTAAAGGAGATTGGCCGATTTCAGAACTTCCAGTACATGCAGGCTCTATCCCCTTATGCTCTGGGCTTGCTGGTCGAAGTGCTTGGCTGGGCGCGGGATGAGACGGAGATGCTCCTGGCGGGTGTCCGGGAGAATTTGAGAGACCGACGGTTGCATGGCTATCATATTGTGTAAGTTTGCTCCCCTTCAGTCATGTTTAGGAATGACGGTGGATTGATGGCTTCTAGACGGGTCGTGACGGGCCGACGTCCTTGAGAACAGCCGGAAAACTCAGGTGACTTTGGTTCCTGCCCGTCCGCTTCGCAATGACGGTGACCATATGATTTGTGATTGTGCGACAGGGGACTATATTTCACCATGAAGCTGTATGAAAAACCCAGGGCTTTCAGTTATGACTCCTTAGACCCGACCAAGTTACCAACACGGCGTGCCATTAAAAGAGATTACCGTTCTGCGTCTTTCCATCTAGACCAAAAGGCCCCAGCTGGGCAATGGCCAGTCCTTGTAGGAAACCAATGCCCATCGCGTCTAAGTACATATGGCTCGTCACCTACTCCCACAACTGACCCCAGGTCTCCCAGAAATTCAACGTCGTCGAGCCATCCAAGAGAGCATCGACCATGCCGTCCATTTCCGTCCCCAATTCCAGCTCATGAGAGATCGGGGGCGCCACAACGTTTGGCGGAGCTGGTGCGGGGGCTGCCGTGGGAACAGATACGGAAACTGCAGCATTGTTGGTTTCAGCAGCTTCTTCGGGACATACCTGTTGAATGCCTTTCGCAAAGATCACCCGGTATATCGAAGCCACGGTGTAGACTTTTTGGAATTCCTCCATGACCATCATGCATACATTGAGCTTGCTGAGTCGGAGACGTCGGGCCAGTGGGCTGCCGGATCGGCAATTGAGAAGGTGCATCTGCATGGCGGGAATAAGTAGAGGGGGTCTATGGAATTCTTAGCCTGGTGAAATGCGTGCTGGGTGCCGGAAATGCTCACGTCATGGGTAGGGCATATTCAAGCAAATTTTCTTCGGCAAGAACATCTAGTATGTCATTTGTACGGGAGGCGGCAGAATCGGCTTTACGGCGAATGGTCTGCTGCCATTGCTCTTGACGGGCCGGAGAAAGATCGTCCGGTGCTTCGGTTGCATATGGACGGTAGAGGACGATGAGAGTCGCCCTAGGCGAGGTCAGGATGGTTCCGGTTCAAGATAGGGCGTTTAGGCTCCGTTAAACTGACTGGTAATGCAACTGCAGATGGTAGAGATAGAACCGCGCCGGACGACTGAGCCCCGTGTCGCGCCGGTCAGGTGGTCTGCAGCGAAGGATGTCTGCCTCAAGGGCCTCCACCTGACCTTGGGAGGGTTTGGGACGGATGGTTTTGTAGTTCATAGCAAGAACAGCCCCTAGAAGCCTGCTCATATTCATTAAAAGAACCCAATACTCGGCTAGAAGAGAAAGATCATGAGGAATAAACATAGCAAACATGGGTTCCGGGACGTCAGGTAAGTCACTGAGCATGTCTGCCACTGACGGCATTGGCACATCGCAGTCATCGAGATCAATGCGCAGAGGCCGTCCAAGAGTGAGGCTCAGCCAGCGGTCGCGGAAGAAGCAGGTCCACCAGAGACGACGCCAGAAGTGTCGCTGTCGGTCACTTATGGACGTATTATATCTGGCCGCGTCGGGGTCACGATGCAGACCGAGAATTTGACAAAGGGTAACAGATATGCCAGTCCAGTACCAGGGCTGGCCATGCTCGTCCATCTCCGAGTGCCAGAAGCCTAGCAGGAGTGAGGCCTGGAGAAGAACAATCTTATTGCGTTCGCCGCCGTTATCGTACATGCACTGCCCGGTAATAGTTAGTACTTAAGATGTGAAGACTGAATAAACGCTGGGTGAAAAGGACATGGCCCTAGCCAGATCACTTAGGATCTGACACTAGCTAGATATCGTGGTGCTTATGGATCAGTCTTTTGCTAAATGGTGGAATTTGCAGCCCCACCATTCATAACCACCTCCAGAAGCACGTATAGGGCTGAGGCGTGAAATGGGGTGACTCACCTTCGCACGGGAGTACATGGCTGCTTTCATCGCCTTCCGAGATTCGTAACCTTCTAGTTCACAGATATTGTATGGAACAAACTGAAAGATTAGCTATAGTTGTAACATCACTTTCACCATTAAGACGTACATTAACTGCAACGAAGAACACACTCCAGACCAGTAGCAGGTTATACTCGCGGAGGCGGCCGATGTGGAAGAAGTGTAAGATGTGGTCAACTTCAATGACAGGCATTATTGGGTGCACATGACGGAAGTAAGCCTGCAGGAGGCTGTTGCAGGCTTCTTCTCCGGGCAGGCTGAAAACGCCTTTATTTGTGAGATAGAATCGGTCTTCTTCCAACAAGGAAGTCGCGGCATGCGAGGGAATGAGAAGGTGCCGGGGTAAAGTCTCCCCCGGCGTGCAAAGGGTCAAGGTCGATGTGATCCCTGTCTTATCCCCTGGCAGGTTATATCTCGTCAGCGCATGCCAGTCATTGACAAGTGGTTTTTTCCAATATGCTAAATGAGACTGCTCACCGGTGTAGAATGGGACCTGTCCAGCTTGTTCGGGTTTTCCCAAAGCTGCTTCCGCGATTTCAAGCCCATTGCGCTCCTCATCCTGGATGGTAAATCGCTCACCAGATTCTGAGTTCCTTGACCCGGTCACCACTGGTGACTCGACTGATCCGTGATGGAGGGCCGGCCTCGGACTTGCTTCGATATGAGGGGATGAATGAATCGTATTACTCTCTACAGGATATACGCCGGCCCGGTTGGACGGGCTATTAGACGGACTAGGGCGCAGGCGCTGTCGCGTTGGGATATGGCGCCGATGATTCCGAACACTGATTCGATTTAGTAATGGTACATAGAGATCCTCGGGAACCTTGCTCACGTCTTATTTCGGGCATCCACCACGCAATCTGCATGGTCCTGGGCACAGCGGATGCACGGCACGCCGGTGACGTTGAGGCTACACCGGACCTTGCGTTGGCGGCAGGAATGACAGGCCACAGTAGAGCGATAACGGCGGGCCGACATCCTTGGCCGAGCTGGCAGCAAAGACTATTTGGCGTGGATCTGATTCGCTTTGCTTTCTTGCTAATCGGTGTCAGGAAGGCGCGGAGAATGAGAATGGATGCCGCGGGAGAGACGGAAATAGAGTGGAGTGGGTGGCGCTGACCTAGGCATGAGAATTCATGCCTGAATTGTGCCTGAATTGTGCCGAGACGCGAATGACTAATCACTCATGGACGAGAGCGCGACCACCAGCTTCCACTTGAAAGTTTACTGGTATCTCAACTGATAACTAAACGTTCTGTTAATTAGTAGACATAGAGTTCCATCACATCTAATGCGGGAAAAGTGCTGGCGAGTGGTGTAGGCTCAGCTACGTTCTTCTCTTGTCTTGATACTAAGTGACTGCCGATCGATTGATGATCATTTCTCTTCAACATACTGACGGTACTGAACAGTTCAACAAGAGACGCTAAAGAAACTTTGGCAGGACTAAAGCTTTGCTATCTTACAGATACAGTTATCACCGATGATGCGACAGCTCAATTTAAAAACAGAATACTTGGTCAGACATCTTTGCAACGGCACCGGGCGCCTGGAATCCCATAGATACCAAAGCTTTCTTGGAGGCGTTGACCATTCCCGGAGGCCCACAGAGCATGATCTTCGTATCAGGAGATGAACTAGGGAGCCTCTCCTTCATGATCTCTGGAGTGACATATCCCTTTCCAAAAGGCCAGTCTTGGGAAGGGTGATCTAGCATATACCAGATCTTGAGGTTCTGAGGATATCTTTGAGCGAACGCGTCGAGCTCTCGTCGCAAAAGAATATCCTCTTCGGTGCGGTTGGCGTAGATCAGGCTGATTGACGTGAGGTCAGTAGCATCCTCGCAGATTGCTCTGATGAGCTGATACATTGGCGTGATTCCAGTGCCTCCAGCAATCATGCCAATCTTCGTGCAAATTCCTTTAGTGTATTTCATTGCACCCTTCGGCCCACGGAGCTGTATCATATCGCCAACCTCTAGGTTTGCAAGATGTTGGCCCGTCAACAAACCATCCGGATAGCACTTGATGACCAGCTCCAAGACGCCCTTGTCCAGATTGTTCGATGTGGGTGTGTACGATCTTGAGACCATCGTTCCGTTGACATTGGCTCTTATTGCCACATGCTGACCGATTGGAAGCCCGACCACATCCTGTGGGTTGGGAAGCTGGAATACGAACTTGAACACACTTGGGGAGAGAGTGTCCTTTCGAATAAGTGGCAGGCTCTTATATTCTTTCGGATCAAGAAACCCCTTGGCGAGATGCGGATTACTGCGGACAATTCTGCGACGCTTCACATGTGGCGGGTATTGTGTGAATCCTGACTTGATCTGTGTCATTTGCGACAACTTGGAGCCGACGATTCCTCCGATAGCTGAGGAGATCGCGGTGGCAGCAGCGAATCCGGTATAGAAACCACCGAATGCAAATGGTGTCTGTGGTGATCGAATAAGAGATCCCAAAGAGGTCTGGACCCCAGTGAAACTTGGCCATGATGCAGGCAAGGTGGAATAACTGCGGCAGGAGAAATACAAGGAGAGCACCACACTGCCAGCCGAGACTGTGGCGAGTGCAGCAGATCTAACAGAGCTCTTGGTCTTCGTAGAAGACACAGGCGGCGACGGAGTCGCAGGTTGAATCAGCCGAACTGCCTTGGGGCGGGTGCGCTCGCGTGCATCTTTTAGTGTGCCGATCAGGAATGCTTCTAGGATCTCATCTGCGTCCTGGAGATGGTCCAATCAGCCTATGATCGGTTATCGGACACTCGAACCTACCTCTGAATGGCCGACATCCTCATATGCTTCGGTCGCATCGGCTCCAGCAACGTCAATCAGAACATCAGGTCCTCCCGGGTGGTCTCTAACGTATTTGGTAACATCATATACTTGAGAAGATGTCAGAGCACGAGGGCTAAGAAGCAACCAACGGACGTTGGCTATCAACAAGCGTACCTTTTCCATTGATTGTAACCCACAGATCATCCCGGGCATTGTGAGCGGCCACCTCGTCTGTTGTGTATTCACGTATGGCAGACATCTTGAGACAATTACCAGTTGTCTGTTTGCACCGAGTCACTGCTTGATGTTAACACTATTCTTCCTGGGTTGAAAGCAAACAGGAGAAAGGGAGGAATATGTTGCATGCCGCCTTCCTTTATACAGAGCGTTAGGATATATGATCCTCGACCACGAATGAGGAGTGCACCAAAAATTATCATTTGTCCTGGCGCCACTGTATCGGCAAGGGCCTGCCGCGGGAATCCCGCGGGAGCTTCATGTCCGAACGGCCGACACTTCCGCGGGGGTCGTTAAACCCGCGGCATCTCTAGCCACTCATTTAATTTGGACACTTCTACTTGGAGCAGGAGCCGAGTGGTCCCGTTTGGCAATATAAAGCTTGTACGGTCTGTTTGTGTCGCAAGCCCTTTGTGTAGGCTTTACAGAACACATTGATTGAAAACACCATGTCAAGCCAGCAATTCTATCTTCTAGGTGAATCGGTGTCGTCCGCGAAGGACATCACCATCGAGACGACTCTAGATTTTGCCCAGCTCAAACAACTCGTGGCAGCTTATTTTGCCATTGTCGATCCAAATGGTTAGTTATCCAAATTATCTCCTTGTTTTGCAGCACACTGACACTGCCGCAGGAATCGGGTTCCAAACCGAGGATGACTGCCTGTCGGATGTCTCTGATGTCCTTGCTGCGACAGGCCCTGTGGCAATCGCGATCGATGGACATGCCGTACGAGAGCCGGCGGGTCCCAGCGGCCTCCCCTATGTGGGAAATTATCTCGAGGTGTATCCCGATCATCTGGGCAATCACCAACGCCTCTTTGACCAGTATGGACCGATCTTCAAAACAACAAACCTGGGCCGTACGACATACCAAACCAACGATCCCGAATTATCGGCCATTGTCTTTGCCGAGTCAGACTTCTTTTCCAAAATAATCAACGACGCTCATCCCCTCTCTGCGCTGAAAACTCCTGCCGCGGGTATCTTCCTTGGGGACACAGATACCCCCGAGTGGAAGGCGGCTCACAAATTCCTGCCCCCTGCCTTGGGTCCCAAGGCGGTACGTCACTACGCCCCGACTATGCAGAGAACTGTGGAGGACTCATTCAAGGTGTTTGACGCTCTAGATGAGCGGGAAGAGGCCTGGAACGTCTATCAATATATGTTGAAGCTAGGCTCGCAGGCGGTGGGTGAGCTCACACTGGGACTTGATTTCAAACATTTTACTTCACCTGATGCACCAGTGCATGAAATGGTGCATTCAATCGCAGAAATGCTCTCTCTCAACAAGAAAGTCACCTCGAAAGGCGATTGGTACGGCATGTTACCATTCGGGGATCCACAGCGGCTGAGGAACCTGAAAGCACGAATTGAGGAGATGGTAGATGAATCCATCCAGAATGCAGAACGGGGTGGCATTAGCGATTTACCTTTGCAAGATGCAGCGCTGCAGTCTTCCAACATGGTCGGTGAGTTGAACCTCTTGTCATGGCCCCTTTGGTTTTACCCATGCATAGCGGCAACTAATAATACGCCTGCCATCCAGACTACGCTCTCCGAGCTATCGACAACAAGGGTGAAAAACTGCCCAAGTCAAGTCTCGTTTGGGCCCTCGTAGTCGCAACAGCGGCCGGATTCACAACGACTAGCTCTCTCCTCTCCTGGCTAATATACGGCCTCGTTACTTACCCCGGGATGCAGGAGCGATTGCTCCAAGAACTGATCGACAACGACATTACCGAGGACACCAAGCTCACCGCTGAGCTGACTGAAAAGCTTCTCTTCCAAGATAAATACATCAAGGAGATGCAACGGCGACACAACCCCTCATTCCAGCCGGGTCGAACTGCCAAAGTCGATCTCATCCTTCCTGGAGGCTACAAAATCCCCAAAGATGCGGTTATTATTCCCGCGCTTCATCACATCCACAACAACCCTAACCTCTGGGATAACCCTGCTCGGTTCAACCCCGATCGATGGGACACCCCGGAGGTGAAGGCACGGCATAAGGCAACTTATATTCCCTTTGGGATGGGTCAGCGTATGTGCATTGGGTTCAATTTCGCACTGCAGGAGATTAAGGTCTTCCTGCCGAAATTGATCTACCGCTATCACTTCAGCCGGGAAGGCGATGGACCCATTGAATATGACCCGATGTTCCAACTAATCAGGCCTAACAACCTTTATGTGCGAGCTGAGCGAAGGGTGAAGTGGCCGGCCAAGACTAGTAATGAAGGGACGCAAAATGGTGTTTGATTAGGGAGATGTAACTGCACTGCTCTATGCTTGGTCTGAAGGATTGATAGAAGGCTGGGACAGATAGACTTTGTGAGGAGTGGCAGGTACTGAAGTTTGTACATATAAGAAAGAACTGTGAATTGGATTGAATCAAAAGCGCCTGCATATTAGTGTTTCTTGCAATAAGCCTTCCCTCGAGAGGAAAACAACACCATTCAATTATCTTCTTGACCGATACAAATGTCACTGGATGTAACTTGCGAGAAACTCGACTTCTAACGAACAACAGATCAGAAGCTACCTCAAACCAAACTCATATCTCGGTAGAAAATGCCAAGACTTAGAACCCCATAGATACTATACTCTCACTCACGTAGCAGCGTCTATCACCATCTTCACTAAGAATTCTCGTGCCCTGTTAGGACCTTCTTCACACAAGGCAGCGAAAAGCCGACCGGGACTTTCTATCCGAGTGGGGCTGTACCTGGATCAGTGCCACCCCTGATACAAGCATTATTAATGACAACAATAACATCGAGATCCACCGGACGTCATGCTCTATAGCTCGGGTTCTATTGACACGCTGACGCGGCAGCCTGACCCGATGCAAGACAGGACATCCCGAGGGACCGGCCGCGGATTGCCCCGGTGGATCCGTCCCGGCATCCCGTTCCCGCGGCTTCTGCATCCCGGCATCCCATCTTTGATACAATTGCGAGGGAACTTCCATGCCTCAATGAGCCGCGGATTCTCGGAGTATAGACTTCAAACCATGGATGAGCAAGCTACGGCGATCACTGCAATGTCGATCATGGCTGGAGCCATATATAATGGCCGTCGCTCGCGAGATTCGTCCCATCTACCTCAACGGAAGTATCAACATCACCAGCAACTACTAGATTTACATTCTACTCTTCTGTGTTTAATAGACCCGCAATGCGTTCAGTTTGGACCCCCCCACACGACTATCAGAACCGTCCTGTCGCGGTCCTGGGAGCAGGAGTGCTTGGACGACGCATAGGTTAGTAGCCTTCCGTTACACCTCTAAGGGCGTGGCTATGCGTTCTATAGACTAATGCCATCCTATTCCAGGCTGCATCTGGGCCTCAGCAGGCTACAATGTCCACCTTCGTGATCCCAGTCCCGATCAGCTCTCAGCCGGCATCGCCTATATTCAGGAGAATGTCGCCGCCTATGCCTCCAAGACCGGCCGGTCTCCAGGGAAAGCCCACTCCTTCACAGACCTCAAAGAGGCCGTCTCAACCGCTTGGCTCATCATCGAGGCTGTCCCGGAGAAACTCCCTCTCAAGATCGCTACCTTTGCTGAGCTATCAGCTCTTGCGCCGATAGACAGCATTCTCGCCTCCAATTCCTCATCCTACAAGACGTCCGAAATGCTCGACCGGGTCCCTGAGACTGACAAATCCCGCATCCTAAACATGCATTACTACATGCCACCACAGTGCATGATCGTCGAGCTGATGACGGACGGATTCACCAGCGAGGACATCTTCCCGTTCCTGGTGGACAGATGTCGCGAGGGGGCCACTTCGCCGTACGTGGCGAGAAAACAGTCCACAGGATTCATCTTCAATCGGCTCTGGGCCGCAGTAAAACGAGAGGTCCTTACCATTCTCTCCGAGGGGGTATCTGTCCCGGAGGAAATCGACGCCATGTGGGAGGAAATGTTCATCACTGGCCGAGCAAAGCCCTGCGAGATGATGGATAGTAAGTACTACTACATAACCTAACCTAGTGTTCATCCCGTTCCCTCTATCTAACCCACCCATCTTCATCTAGACGTCGGCCTCGACACCGTCGCATTCATCGAACAGCACTACATCCACGAACGCGGTCTCTCATCCGACAAGACCGTCGACTACCTGACAACCAACTACCTAGACCACGGCAAACTCGGCTCCAAATGCCCCCTCGGCGGCCTCTATGCCCCTGTCCAAACCAACACCAACACCAGCACTAAAACCAATAAACGTCTCCTCATTCTCGACATCGGCCTCGCATCCTCAACCGCCGCCTCCTCCATCTCCACCCCAGCCGGCCACATCCTCTCCCTCACCCCTCCCACTCCCAACACCACCACCACTACCACTACCACCCATCCCCAAACCATCCTATCCAACCAACTCCTCCCCGACGGAATCACCTACTCCCCCACCAGCAACCTCATCTTCTGGACCTGCATGGGCATCCCTGGCCACCTCGACGGCGCAATCTACTCCTCCACCCCCACGGGGCAAAACATCCGCTCCCTCCTCCCCAAGGGCACCCTGAACACCCCGAAACAAATCACCCTCGACCCCGTGTCCCAGAAACTATACTTCTGTGACCGTGAAGGCTGCGCCGTATACCGATGCAACCTTGACGGCTCTGACCTCACAACCCTCGTCGCTCGCGGCCCCAAGACAAAAGAAAGCGGCAATGTCCACGATTGGTGCGTCGGAATTACCGTCGCGCCGCGATGGAATAAATTCTACTGGACGCAAAAAGGTCCGTCGAAGAGTGGTCAGGGGAGGATTTTCTGCGCGAGTCTGGATACGGATCCTATTGTGGGGGAGAAGGGCGGACAGTGTATTTTGAGTGGGTTGCCGGAGCCGATTGATTTGGAGGTGGATGAGGAGAGGGGGGAGCTGTATTGGACGGATCGGGGGGAGTTGCCGTTGGGGAATTCGTTGAATCGGGTGAAGTTGGATGAGGAGGGGGTGCCGGTGAGTGGGAAGGTTGAGGTTTTGGTGCGGAATTTGAGGGAGGCGATTGGGGTGAGTCTGGATCGGGAGAATGGGGACTTTTATTTGACGGATCTGGGGGGTTGTGTGTATCGGTGGAATCGGGAGGAGAAGAGGAAGGAGAAGTTGTATGAGGAGGATGGGAGGGCGTTTACGGGCATTGTGTGTCTTTGAGTGGGGTTTGAATATTTTATATTGTGTAGTTATAGTTATAGATGTTTCCTGATAGGATTAGAGGATCAATCAATCGATATCGATGGTAGTTTGGCATCAGTTGAGACGTAGATTGACCCCGCCGGGCTGGTAGGACAGATCCCGCACCAACGAATCCTGAACATTCTCACCATTCGGCCTCCAAGATAGATCTAGAGTCTCGCAGAGAGCGTACTCGGTGACTTCATCGCCTCCCTTGGTGCTTTTGGTAGCCGCTGTAGCAGTCGGCCGAAACTTGTTGAACCTGGCCTTATTAATGGTAAGTGTTTATCGTTCTGGCCTATAATAGACCATGAAACTGCGGTGCCGGTGCTAGTCAGGTGTCATATAAGCACACCGCTTGGGATCGAGCGCTCTACAGTGACTGCTGTGCCAATGCACGAGCAGTTGCTTGTCGCAACTCGCAACATCCCCGGTCCCAGCCGCATGCATGGCTGGGCAAGTGAGGAAGCACCAAGCACCAAGCACGGCGACAGCCCGCGGTGGAGCCGAGCCGGGCCCGTCATCTCCAGACGGCGCTTAAAATTGGCCGGTGGGGAGGATTGGTCTCGTATTCCGTCTGACAGCCCGTCAGCCTTTGTACCACTAGCGCCTGGCCATTTCGGCCCAGCAAAATTCTTGTCTTCTGCCACTCACTCTCATTCCAAGACCCAACTCTTGGGGGATATGGGGATGTAGATAGCAGGAACCCTTAGGGCCCTGTCGTCTCTATCAATGTCTAGGTCACGCTCTAGTATCGCGAGCGACGGGCACGATCGCCTGGAACCGCGACTGCTGCGGGCAGCGGAAAGCGACCATGTCGAGGCTCTGCGGCAGGTTGTCGAGCTGGCGCGCGAGAATGGCCAATTCAGCGAGAATTTCCTGCGCGTCGGCCTCATGCGCAGTTGTGAGCGGGGGTCGATCGCAGCTACCCAATTTCTCCTGGCCCTGGGTGCAAAGACCGATGTCGCAAATAATCGTCCCTCACCGCTCCTACGCGCCGTGGAGCGTAACCACGTCCGCATCGCGCAACTCCTGCTGGATTATGGAGCCTCGCCGGAGATAACGGACAAAAAGGGTCGAACGGCGTTGATGACAGCAGCATGGAGAAACCACTGGCATGTGCTTCAACTGCTCATCGCGCGCGGTGCGGATGTCAACGCGAAGGACCAGAAGAAGAGGAATGTTTTGCACAATTTGGCGGCGGATAAGCAGTGTGACTGGGGCGAGGACGTGGTCGAGCTTTTGCTGCGTACCAGCTGCAAGATTGACGGTGTTTCTGGCCAAGATGAATTGGGCCGAACCCCTTTGCACTGGGCCTGTGCGACGGGCAAATTACGCTTCGCGGAGCTGCTTCTGGCCCGACCGCAGGGACCCATTGCGGATGTGAACGCAGTCGACATCAGAAACAAGACCTCGCTCCATATTGCCGTGGCCCATGGTCGCGATGATATCGTTCAGCTTCTGCTCCGGCACAATGCAGACATCAACTCGAGAAGTGACGGGGGCTGGACGCCTCTCCACAACGCGTGTGACAAGGGGTCCGAGTTGATCGTGCGTCTACTCCTGCGGGCTGGGGCTCAGGTCAATAGTCAGCTGTTGACCGGCGTGACACCACTGCATTTGGCTGCGCAGGCGGGCCATAAGGAGGTCGTCGAATGCTTAATGGACCATAAAGACCTGAAAAGGAGGATCCGCGACAACTTTGGCAGCACGCCGTTCCTGCGAGCGGCCCAATTCAAGCGCAAGGACATTGTATCACTTCTCGCCCCGTTCAACAATGTTGATGCGCTTACGCCAGAAGCGAAGGGCGCGTGCGAAGGGTTTGAGGCTACCGTGGTGGACTTTGGGAACTTCCACAACGAGAACCGTGTGAAGAAGACGTCGGTTTACAACCTTTTGTATGGTCGAGATTCTGAGAACCCGCGGAAGCAAGCTTTCAACACCCTGCCAGCTGACAGTCGGGCGACCGATTTTCGCTGGATCCATCTACCTGCAAACAACCTGACCTGGGTTGAAGCCTTGCTCACCAAGTCCTTTATCGAGGAGGGGGCGCATGATGTAGAGAGCTTCAAAGGGCTTGAAAGATCGTTCCGATACCAACACCGTGGGCAAAGGACCCATTCGCACTTTATGCGGCCGTTGTGCCAGAGTACCCCTCGTGCAGCACGAATCCATGAGGATAGTTCGGAGGAAAAGGAGGTGGTATCCCCCCAGATCCTTCTGAATGGCCAATCTCTCGAGACTCCGAAGTCTCCAGGGGATGGAAGCAATCAGAGGGGCCGGAAACAAAAGCCACAAGGCAGCAAAGGCGATCGGCCAGATACCTATGTGCGCGATGATGGCATGAATGGACCTCCTGGGAAGAAGGGAAAAAGCACTGCCAAGCGCGGAAAGATCGGGGCATTGGCGAAGCCTGAGTCGAGAAACCATTCACTTGTCGCTCGGGAGAAGCCTCGGCCACCGCTCTCCCTGGGGAAAGATCAGGCGAACACGCCCTGTAACGTGTGCATGTTTATGCCCTACTTGCATTTTGAAACAGATGAGAGAAGAAAACAGATGCAGGAAGCGATTAAACGAGCTGAGACGCGGAACCTGGGCCGTCCGGGCCTTACACGGACAGCCACGAGAGATGAGCTTCTCATCAGCGCGCACCTCGCGTCCTCGATGTCTTCGCTGCATATTCGACGAACGTTGGACCAATTTTTCTACCCTAACATTGATACCCAGACTCGAGACCAGGACCAGGTCGTCTTCCGCTACCAGACGAAAGGACAAGGCCGCGAACGGTTCTGGGCCGAGCCCAAGATCTTCATGGTCGATCAGCTCTGGATGTGGATCATTGGGACAAACCTGATTGTAACTGGGTTCCCTCAGCGATGGGACCAGCCCAAAAACGATCCCCTCAATGTTTTAGATGGCATCATTGAAGATATCAATTCTAAGACCAGGGAGCCGGTGCGGTCTGTCTACGACCTGGCCATTCTCATTACCGCCCGCTGCTCTGGCGTCTTCGACCGGCACCGCATGGGTGATGAGGAGTACCAGTTTCTGGACATGTTCGAGGCCTCTATCGGTGTGGCCACAGACCGTGAGACAGTGCTCTTCAACCGGTTCAACCGAGCGTCTGCGCAGGCATCCGACTGGCTCAAAAACCGCCGCAAGCTTAACCGCTTTGCCAGGAATCCATCCACTAAGGATAACACGGCAGAGAACAACGTCGAGCGGATCCTAAAGGAAGAGGAAGAGGATGAGCAGCCGCTTTTCGTGGACAATTTGCTCGATATTGGCCAAGAAACCGAGCTCCTTTCCGAGGCAAAGGATATCCGTGATGAGCTCAACATGATCCGTACAGTCTTGCAGCATCAGCAAAATGTGCTTCTGGATTTCCAAGAGGCCATCTGCGAGATTTACTTCGGACAGCAGCGCTCGCAGTACGAAGTCAAGAAGCGGTTCAAGGAGCAGCAACGTACGATCGACATGCATCTGAAGGATATCGACCGGATGGACAAGCAAGCGGAACGGATCTATTCTTCCATTACCGACCTGTTGGACCTCAAGCAGAAGCACGCCAACGCGTTTGAGGCGCGGTTCGCCCGCGATCAAGCTGCCGGGACGACGCGCCAGGGTAAGATCATGATGGTGTTTACCATTGTCACGATCGTCTTCCTCCCGCTATCTTTCATCACCTCCGTCTTTGCAATTAATTTGGCCGACTTCCAAGGACCAGACGGGACTGAACTGCTGCATCTGCCGTACGTGGCCAAGTACACGTTTGGCATCGGGTTTGCCATATCCATTCCACTGATTTTGGTTGCTTTGTCTGTTGATGATATTGGAGACGGGTGTCAGGAGGGCATGCGACGAATACGCCGCTGGATGACACGGAAGAGGGCAAGTGAGTCCACTGGCGTTCAAGGGAGTCCGAGGCCGACCGCATTCGAGATCGAGAAGATTCTCAGTGCCAGGCGCTCTCGGAAGAGCCTGGACACGGACTTTGCAGGCAGTCTGCTGCCTGTTTCGACACGAGGGACGGTGACGTCCCGGCGAGATGACTTTTATTGATGATGATCAAAATGACTGATGATTATGACATGTAAGGTATAGTATGATGCATGAGGATAGATTGTTGGTCTGATCATGCCACACGGTTGATTGACGTAATTGTTGGATAGCGCAGTCTTTGCTTGTTCCTATAATATGCCATTCGTCCTGCTTATCGTAGATTTTCATGGTGCATCGAAGGTCTTCTCCATCTACCGCATCAATCACATGACGATGCCTTTCTTTTCTCTCCCCTCCTATCCCTCTCCGCTCACTCTCCTCTCCACCTCATCCATCACCAGCTCCCATCTCTTTCTATCCCACATGCACGCCCACATGCTTCGTTCATCTCCATTTCATGGCATTGCATGTGCCTACTCAATCCCGATGGTCTCCCTCGGGATAACGACATCTATCATGATCGGGCAACCCCGGGGCAAACTATGCACCAGCCAGTGAAACTGCCTATGACTCGAAAGTGACAGACCGAGCCGATTCTCCACCTCCCTCAGAGGACAAACACTATGCTTCCGACCAGATACTTTTCATGTGCCTGTCGGGCAGAACCGGACGCATCAGCACCATGACTGCGCATGTGGATCTTTGATCCTCATACTATGGGATTTGCGATGTGAGACCAGGTCAATCGAAAGGGAGATCCTCGGGGAACCTTATCTCAGACTTCCCGTTCCGGCCCATCCCATCCATCCTCGCCGAGAAATGATATCATCATGTGTTCAGCACCAGCCCTGAGTTGCGAGGATGCATCGTATCGCATATCTACACCTCCGGTTCTGCAGCCCAATTTTATCCCAGGGTAAAAGCTCCAGCTACACTGACCGAGCTCCCGCCAAACAATACCACCAATGGCACAATGAGACCCCCTCCACTCTCCACCATCGCTCGCAAGCGCCCATCATCCTCTCTCCTCGCTTCAGCCACAAAGCTCATCACCACCAGCAGATCCCTCGCAACCGAGATCAACCACTCAACCGCTTTCCGCGAAGACCATGACAAAGAACGAGTCGTCATCCTTGGCTCTGGATGGGGTGGCTACAACCTATCCCGCCAGCTCTCCCCGGACAAATACAATCCCATCATCATCTCCCCGCGCTCATACTTCGTCTTCACCCCTCTCCTCACCGACGCCGCCGGCGGCTCCCTCGACTTCTCTCACATCGTCGAACCCATCCGCGATCGCTCCTCTAAAGTCGACTTCATCCAAGCCGCGGCGCGGTCCGTCAACTTCGCCGAGAAAACCATCACCTGCGAAGCCACGGTCGTGAAAAGCGGCGTGACCGAGACGCCCCGATCCAGCGAGGACGAAGAATTCCAATCCCACTCAACCCAATCCAGCACTCCCCAACGGCCCTGGGAAACCGGCCCAACCTTCACCATCCCCTACAACAAACTTATCATCGCCGTCGGCACGGTCTCTAAAACTTTCAACACGCCTGGCGTGCGCGAGAATGCCTTCTTCTTCAAAGACGTCGGGGACGCCCGCAAAGTCCGCCGTCGAGTAAGAGAATGCTTCGAACTCGCCGTCTTACCCACCACCTCTCCTGAACTCCGAAACCACCTCCTCCACTTTGCCATCGTCGGCGCTGGACCAACAGGAACCGAACTCGCCGCTTCCTTACGAGACTTCATCACCAATGACCTCATCGCCCTCTATCCAGCCCTCAAAGGCATCCCACGAATCAGTCTCTACGACATCGCCCCAAAGGTCCTCTCCATGTTCGACGAGAAACTCTCCAAATACGCAATGGACACCATGCGCAAAGAAGGCATCGAAATCAAAACCGCCCACCACGTCCAGAGTCTCCGATGGGGCGAACCCGGCGCCCGTCCCCCCCACGAAATGGACCCTAAAAGCTGCCTTACCCTCTCCACGGCAGAAGAAGGTGAAGTCGGCGTTGGCATGTGCGTCTGGGCCACCGGCAACGCCATGAACAAATTCATCCGTGACTCCCTCACAACCATCGACACTTTCCCCACGACCTCCGCCGTCCTCAATGACTCCCCCGGGACTCCACCCCCACCCTCCAACACCACCTGGCACGTCAAAAAACACCCTAAAACCGGTGCCCTTCTCGTCGACGGACACCTCCGCGTCCAACTCCAAACCGATCCTGATTCCGCCTCCAATAACACCACCGCAACCCTCCGCGACGTCTTCGCCCTCGGCGACAACGCGATGCCCGAAACCGGCGCCCCGCCAGCAACCGCACAGGCTACATTCCAAGAAGCGAAATGGCTTGCCGCGAGACTCAATAAAGGGGATTTTGACAATGCGCCGCCATTTTCGTTCCTGAATCTAGGCACACTGGCGTATATCGGGGACGCGAAGGCGTTGATGCAGATTCCACATCAGGAGGGGAGCAAGGGGATGGGGTATCTGCCTGAGGGATTGACAGGGAGGATGGCGTGGTTGGTGTGGAATTCGGCGTATTTGACCATGAGTATTAGTTGGAGGAATAAGTTGAGGGTTGGGTTTAGGTGGTTGTTGAATAAGATGTTTGGGAGGGATGTTTCGAGATATTAGCTTATTAAGCCGTGGTGTGGGTAACGTGGGATGTGGTGTCATTATAATAGATGTATAGATGAAGGTGGCTATGCTTTGGGTGTGTATATGTACAGTATTGACTTGGAGGGGGAGAGCTACAGCTTGGCTGTTTCTGTGTGCTTGGTCGACTCCGATCGAATCGCCTGGTCGATGATGTGCATCGCTCGATAGAGGTCATAGTCGTGCTGCTTCGGTGCGATGACCTGCACGCTCAGCGGCGAGTCCAGGTACACACGTCTATCAACGGTGGTCTCGGTCCCTGGTTCTTCAAGTTAGCCTTCCCCATCTCAACGAGAATCTGATCTAAATGGATGCACATACACAGCTTGCGATTCGCCTCATCCCATCTCCCCTTTACGGGGATCGTCATCTCCTTCCCCAGCTCGAGATCATCTTCCCGGAATGTCCGCACAGGAACCACCCCGGCCGGATAATCCAACAGCACCCATGAGGAGGTATACCCGATGGCATTGTACCGGTCCATTTCGGGGACCGGGTGCGGTGCCACGGGGTGGATGATTGCGTCGATTCGTCGTGTCTTGTTATCATCAGCAGCATTAAGCGTCCACATACGCAACATCTCCCTCTCCAGCCGCGCCCGCTGCATTTGCAACTCGCCCAATTCAGACACCGTGGTCGCCTTTCTTCGTCCCATCCGGCCCTTCAACCAAGGTGTAAGCGGTTCGCCCGTTTTCTCAAGCAAGTCCATCATGAGCCCACCCCCGTCAATGCCCATCAATTTGTTCGCAATGCCTTGGCACTTTGGAAGAGCCGGCGGCACGGGAATCTCCACGACTTCTACGTCTGAGGTACGGCGCAGGATTCGCGCGGCTTCGTCCAATACCTTCGCGATGGGGGGAAGAGGTTCAACGATTCCATCGGAGCGGAGGACACCAATTCTCAGCTTCGGGGTTGATAAGGGTGGTGATGGTCCCCATGTACCCGGGATGCAATCTTCCCCGAATAACTCCGCCCGAGGCACGATCTCCCCCATCACGAATCCTATGTCCTCCACTGACCGAGCCATTGGCCCTGCGACAGGTTGTAGCCCGATCCGCCCTTTGGCGGGGATATGCCCTGCGTCTTGCTGTCCGCCATATGGCAAACGGCCTTGGCTAGGCTTGAAGCCGTAGAGACCTGTGCACATTGGGGGGATGCGCACGCTGCCGCCGATGTCGGTGCCGAAGCCAAGCATGGAACCGCGGAGGGTGAGGAGGGCGGCTTCACCACCGGTGCTGCCACCGACGGTGAGACGGCGGTTGAGGGGGTTGAGGGTGCGGCCGAAGAGGTGGTTACAAGTGTCAAGAGTGCCGACGGTTTGCGGAACGTTGGTTTTAGTGATGATGATGGCGCCGAGGGATTGGAGAAGAGTCACGAGGGAGGCATCTTGTGTGGCCGGGTGGAAGGCGAGGGCAACGAGGCCACTGGTGGAGTCGACATGGGTGATGTGGAAGGTGTCTTTGATGGAGATGGGAAGACCGTGGAGGGGCCCGATGGGACGAGAGGTGGATTGGAGGTGGGTGTCCAGGGCGCGCGCGCGGTCGAGGGCTTGGGCGAAGAGGGGTTCGGTGAGGCAACGGGTCAGTTGATGGGCGATGGCGGCGCGCTGAATGGGAGGGTTGGGATCAGTGGCTGGGTGGGCGGAGAGGGGGAGGAGGAGGAGGAAAAAGAGGAGGAGGAGGAGGAGGAGGAGGAGAGAGAGAGAGAGACCTTGCAGAATGCGCGGGTGACTTCCTCGGAGGTGAGGCGTTGGGCGTGGATTTCAGCGAGGAGTGCGCGGACGCTGTAGCCTTCGGTGATGTGCAGTTCGTGGGGAGTGAGCAGGCCACAGGTTCGGGGGATGGCAGTGACGTTGATGCTCTCGTAGGACGCAGTCTGCGTGATGGATTCGGCGAGCGAGAGCATCCCCGCGGGGATCTGCGAGGCGCTCAGGCGCCATTCGGAGGGGATGAGAGACTCTAGGTGCTGTTGCTTGCGGGCTGCGATGGATTGGTAGTCGGACATGGTGATTCTGGAATTCAAGTTGAAGTGGAGCAGAGATGAAGGGGAGAGAGGGGGAGAGGGGGAGAGTTGGAGATTTGAGGTGATGCAGGGGAATGCGGAGAAGGACTCCGGGCCGCAACCGAGGTTAAAATACTCCCTGCAGATCTCGGAGCCTCTATGAGAAATGTGAAGCCGAATAGCACACAATGTTCTTATATGTGGGGATACTATTCACAATTACATTGAAGAAGATGACTGCTGCCCTCCTCCCTCGCGGTGTTGCCATCCAATCTATCGCCGGATCAGTCCCTGGATCTATAGTCCGTCGTCGCGTGTATCATCAATCCATCCCCATCCTCCTCTTTCGAGCTCTGAATCTCAATTTGATGATTTTTCCTTTTTCCGGTTGGCTTCATTGGCAGCTATCCGATCGATGAGGGCTACCTCGCGGGTGGCGCATCTTTCGCCTCCGAAAGAACAGGTATACTCATTAGCGAAATCCCTCTTTGCACCGCTTTCCGTACGATGGCTTTCAGCCTCTCTTGAAATCTGCTGCGGGGAATCGGAGTAGTGATCCACGCCGACCCACTGTTGTTGGATAAGGAACACTTCGGTCCTCGAGTCTTCCAACAACCTGGACCCTTGAGCTGACTATCCCGACGCCTCGGTCTGTATATGTCTAGGGCTGCCATGAAAAATCCATTCGTAGTTGGATGCCATCGTAAGTGGGCTCACATGAACTTGCAGCAGAGCGAAGAATGATTTGGGGCCGAGCTCCGCAGGGCAAGAACACTGCGAGTTGGAAGTCCTGAAGTACTGGCACTCTTAAGGCTCCATAGACACCCGAGAATTCCTGAAATGGATAGACTTCAATGGCTGTGCTTGCGTTTTCCAGGTAGGGTTGTTTTGTGCACAAGGCCTCCACAATCTTGTCTGCGAAACGCTCATCAATCCCTGAGATAGCTAGGGTCTGGGTATGGTGACAATCTTTTTCGGTTGTCCCCGAAGAGCGCTGATGGCCTTGCAATAAGCAAGCATACGCCAATGATCGTCGGTCCTAGTATAGTAGTCCGGCATGGAACCGTGAATGACCTGGGCTCATGAGAACCTACACCCCTCACAGGCGGATCAGTACTTGCAACCATAAGAAAGGTGTGGGAAAACATACCCTTTCGCAGGCTTCACATGGATGTCTTGATATTCTCAAACATGTGCTGAATCAATCACACTTCCAGCCTCGAAGCAATCTCGTAGCTCGTCGCATCAACATATTCCACAGCATCCCCTTGAAGGAATTGTTCCTCACTGCTTCCCACCACCATCTTTCCAAAATGCTCCTTCACGGCCATTTCTATGAGCCTCTCGAGAGGCCATTGATCCAATAAGCGCTGAAAGTAATTATTTTGACTCAGCCCCTCAAGAAAACTGACTGCGATAGGAGAACCGAAGCCTTGGGGTCGAGTTTGCATTGCCGGCCATCAAGATACGGCCTCAAGCCAGCAGTTTACATTCCATCACAATCACACCTCACTCCTTTTTAGGATGTCTCGAACATCGCTATTTATGTAGGGATCCCTGAAGCCCCCGAGTCGAAAAGATCGTCATACACCTTTCCAACCATCGGTGGAGATGGAAATATCCAACCTGTGGCTCTCCAATAGAAACACGCCACCTGGGCTTCGGCCCATCAACAACAGTCCATGTCAGATCATATCTTGTTTATTCCAAAGAAACAAGATAAGCCACCAGGATATCCCAAAGATACTTGAGAGACACGGCGCTGAATTTCTTCCTGACATTAGCTCTTTCTGCCAACTAATTCGCCTCCCTGCGGCATCAATCCTAGAGTCACTCTCAGAAACCGGCAAATGGCTCAAATGAGTATGTAGGCCAACACTGTAGCCGATCACATCCAGGCTTTCCACATCACTCCCTTCCTCGTCGTCATCCGCCATAATGCTTCCAAAGTCGTCCGCCACACCCATTTCTTCCGTGTTTTTCAGCATCATCGACTGTCCCTGCCATCGATGAAAGCAAACAGCCCGGTTTACAATCATAAAAACAAGCTCTCCTGCCGCACGAACATCACAGAGATCAAGGTCTATTTCCCAGGTGTCGTAGAGTGCCCCAAGCAACAATTGAAATTCCATGGTTGAATCGTCCGTAATGCTAAAGACTTTTACTGAGTAAACGTGAGTCTTCAACTGATGAGCAGCAAAGGCGGTAGGCATGAATCGTAATCCTGAGCCTGGACGGGCAATATCCTCGGAGATAAGTCTGATGTACACGCCAGGGTCTTTTGCATCATTCCATGACATGCAGAGTCTCTAATTTAACCGGGGCCTTGAAGCACCATGCAGCTTTCACGATTCTGCAGCACCTTTGTGATACTGACGGTCACGGTAGCCTTCCCGTATTGTGTCGATTCCTCATGTTGGGGATGTTAGAGGAGATGGGCCGTGGATAAGGATGCGGCTTTGTGCAAGCAATTCTAAGGTTAGCCGATGAGGAAATGGAGTCTAGATCGCAATTGTCTAAAGCATCCTCCCAAAACCAGGCGTAGGTGTTGAAGTATCCAACAGGATGACATTCTGCGTCTGCAACCACCATGTTGAGCCCTGCGATAGGTCTCGTCATCCCTCTGTCGGGATGTGAAGCTATATGTGCACTGTGGTTCGCCCGTGGGAAATGGGAAAGGTGAGGACCATTCTAAGTTGATCTATCCCCGTCATGTCAGTCCCACTGCTAGCAGTGTTATTCCTATAATATATAATGCAGCTCACCTTACGGCCGGATGCCATTGGTGACCTTGGAACCACAGCAGCTTCAGCCCTCCATCCTCCTCAAGTCCAATATGTTTTGACTATGCTCTGGCCAGCATCTCGGCATCCACTAGCCCAGAGCCACGGTATTCGTAATGTGTCGTAGGGGAGCTAAAATATCCCCGTGTGGTTGATGTTCGATTCCCGGGATGGTTTGTGAACGATCGAGTGGCGTGCTGGAAGTTGGCACTAGACCTCGTGTTCGGATCATAAATATATACGACTAGGAAAAAAAATGACCATGTCGACGGGCTCAGGAGACGACAAGTCTCAAGGGCGTTTCAAGGTACGCGATTTCATATGTCCCGTGCTTCAGAAACCTTAGCAATCCCATCATGGCTTGCAAGGCCTCGACCCGTTCCCGGAAAACTCATACTGAACGAGCTCGCGTGTCCAGGAGATGCTGTTCGAATGGGATATAATCGCTTCGGACAGCTTGTAAATAATCTCTGCTGACGTAGGCATAGGAAAGCCTTATATGTGTCCCATGCATGGTAATCAACCATCCATCTTGAAAACCAAACTTTCAGCCTCTGCCATTCTCAAGACCACGGGGGCTTTGTCTGCTTCGGGGATGATCATTGCTCCATCCTGCAGTTCAACCTCCATCTCGAACTACATCAACCACCAAGCAGACCTTTTTTTTCACGATCGGCGGATTACAAAGCCGTGAAACACCTAGAAGTGGCAAACACGTCGTCAGGCTTCGATGAACGGTTCTTAGATGATATATATATTGATGAGTATTTCTGGTAAAGCTTTTTTGCCTAATATAGTATAGATATATATGAGAGGGAGGGAGAAAAAGAGGGAAAGAACGAAGGAAAGAAAGAAAGATAGAGAGCTGGAGGGATGGAGGGATGGAGAGAGAAGACAGAATAGAAGCGGGGGCATTGGCGGTATTTATGCCGACGGGGCGAGGAACAGAGGCCACCGGTGAGAGAGAGCGTCTCTGACTGCCAGGGCATGTCAGGTGGCAAAAATCACCAGATACCAACCAGACGCAGAGGAAATGCCGTGGCCTGGTTGTGCTGAAACGGTCTGTGTGACCCCAACTGCCAACAGCAAATCACCGCGGTGGGTCAAGCACCCAATTACAGTCGCCCTGTTAAATGCGTGCCCCCGTCGATTGGGATGACTGCTCCGTTCAAATGGCTGCCTGCCCGGCTGGCCAAGAATACCACGACGCCCGCAAGATCTTCCTGCCGTCCCAGCCTCCGATTAGGCGACTTGCTCTCCAGGTGTTTCATCCCTCCCTGGATTTCAATCAGCCCATTTGCCAGCTTCGACGGAAAGAGCCCGGGTGCAATGGCGTTACACAGAATATGCCTAGGGCCCAGCTCTACGGCCAAGTTTCGTACCAGGTGCATCACGGCCGCCTTGGAGGCAGAGTAACTGAAGGCGCCGTTGGCACCTAAGCTACCCAGCGTGATGCCCGCGATTGACCCTGTCACGATGACTCGTGCAGGGTCATCGCGTGTAGCCCGTGCAGTCAGCAGGGGCGTGAATTTCTGGATAGTATAGAATACGCTCTTCACGATCAGGTCCATGACCTTGCTGAATTTATCGGCGGGATAGGAGTCGTATTTCTCGCCCCAAGTGGCCCCGGCGTTAGCGAAGAGGATATCGATATGGGAGGTCGTCTTGGAGACTTCGGAGACGAGACGGTCCAGCTCATCGAGATTTGAATTGTCGGCGGGGACGGCGATGGCGATTGCGTGGGGTGATTTGTTGGGGAGGGCGTTCAGGGCTGCAACGGCTTCGGCGCAGGCGGACGCCTTGCGAGAGGTAATGTAGACTTTGGAGCAGCCTGACTGGAGGAGCCTAAGATTATGAGGGTGTGTCAATGTTTCGTATCCTGGTTGACTCTGGTGGGACGAATTCTGTCCTACCCACTTGCAGCGTGCAGTCCGAGTCCGCGGGAGCCACCGGTGACGAGAGCGACTTTACCCTCCAGGGAGAAGATGGAGGGGAAGTTGTCCAGCTGGACTTGCGCGGAGGCAGACATGATGAATGTATGACGGGACTGAGCGCATGGTTATTGCTGCGGAGATCGATCTATATCTACTGCAGTCCATGGAAGGGCCGAGGTTGAATCCTACCCCGCATGATATGTCTGGCCAGTACCACGATTTACACGGTATGGTCGATACTGCTTCGGTACTAGCTGCTCGTGGCTAGCCCGGTCGGAGAAAGTATGAGATCTCCGGGCTGCTGATTGGCCGTTGCGGGCAGCCTCGATGACTTGCCATCCAAGGGTTGCCAAACAGTGGAAGTGCTTTCCTTCCATTCCAGTGCTGTGACACACGCGTCTGGATCGGAGATATTATCGGTGTTATAACTACCTCTCCGTGAGATCATCTCATGAAGTCTCCATCAGCTGGTGGTACACCCACCAATGACCGGGGTCGAAACTTGCTCAATCGTGCGCAAGGTCCCCATCATCGGGATTGGCGGGACAGAGGACCTTGTAGGACAATCGTAGTGCCTCAGGATACCATGCTCGAGTGGCCTTTTTACCCCTCTTCTGCTTTCCTTTCGTCCTCTTGATCCTCTAGTTCATTGCTCCCCCTACCATCGCCATCACCACCATCCCCAAGCCAACAGACACAAGTTTAGCCGAAGCCGCCAACATGGCCCCTATCTACACCCTTCCACCTCTCCCCTATGACTACGATGTAGGTCCCACTCCTAACCAGTCAGTCCATCACTCACAGCGAACAGGCCCTCGAACCCATCATCTCCAAGGAGATCATGGAACTCCACCACAAAAAGCACCACCAGGCCTACGTGACCAACCTCAACGCCGCCCTCGCCGCAGAAGCCTCCGCCCTCGACAGCAACGATCTCACCCAGATTATCGGCATTCAACAGAAGCTCAAGTTCAACGGCGGTGGCCACATCAACCACTCTCTTTTCTGGAAGAACTTGGCCCAGTATGACTCCCCAGCTACAAAGGTGGACCGGTCAGCACCGACTCTCAAGGCCGCAATTGAGAAGCAGTGGGGGTCTTTCAAGAAGTTCACAGATGCTTTTGAGGCCGTGCTTCTCGGAATACAAGGTAGCGGGTGGGGCTGGCTGGTGACTAAGGGGAAGAAGGGATTCTTAGAGATTGAGACTACGAAGGATCAGGATCCGGTGACGGGTTCTATTCCAGTATTTGGGGTGGACATGTGGGAACATGCTTATTATTTACAGGTGAGGTTTATTTCTTCATTTACAAGTTGAGGTTTGCTAATCCATGTATTGTAGTACCAAAACAACAAAGCCAGCTACGTCCAAAACATCTGGAAGGTGATTAACTGGGAAGAGGCGGAGCATCGGTATGTGCATGGCGTGGGGGATCTGGCTGGTGTGAAGCTGTAGCCCATCTCTAAGCTTTGTCGACGATTCATGTACCCAAATTGAGTATGTAGTTAACCATCCATCACCATACTGGACCTACAAACCGAACCCAACATATACTCGATCAATTTTGCATTCCATTCCCTCCTAACAATCCCAAACTCAAATAACGCCATCACTAATCCTCCATCCCACAAACAAACCCAACCCAAACCAAACAAAAGCTAAAGCCAAAGCCAAAAATAAAAATAAAAAAATGAATCAATCATACCCCACAATCCCCCTCCCCATATCAACCCCCCCATCCTCACCCACCCCATCACCAAAAAGACTAACCCTCACCAACCTCCCCACAATCCCCCTCTCCGAAACCCCCAACTCCAACCTCTCAGGCAAAGTCACCTCAACCTCCTCCATATCCCCATTTCCTCCCATCTGAGTCCCCGAAAACGGCACCCTGAAGTCATACAACGGAGGACTCGTGATCGGTACCGTCAAGTCTCCGTATTTCCTATTCACAATATTAGCTCCCTGGACATTAATCAAGCAAAGTAGACACAAAGAAAGGGGGCGAAAGGAAGATACATACTCAATCCGGACATTCACACCTTTACTTTCCCTGAAAAGAGAGAGGGTTTTCGGGGAAGTGATGCGGAAGAGGGCCTTTGTTTTCCTTTCGCCGGGGTGGATAGTATTGTTGTTGGTTGTGTGGGGGTCTTGGAAAGAGAGTGAGTAGGAGGGTGGGCTTGGTTCTTCCCTCTCTGTAAAGTATTCTTCTGAATATGAGGATGAAGATGAAACTGATGACGCAGAAGATGCTGATGAGGATGCTGATGAAGGGAAGATGATAGCAATGAGCTTCCCAGAGCTGGGTCGTGAAGGGCCACACATTTTGCTTTTCTTGTCTCTCTGTGTCTGTTGCTCGATTTTATTTCTTGTTCTTGTTTCTTACTATGGTTATATGGGTTGTAGTTTTTTTTCCCTGTTGGCAGTGGCAGTAGTATATAGTGGTTTTTGCGTGAGAGTCTAAGATGAAAGAACTTGTGTGGAAGTAGAAAAAATAAGAAGTGTAGAACGAGATGTACCGTTTCATTTCTCTACGTGCTATAGTAGATATTAGCAGTCCCCAAGGTACATACAGGCATCTCCCAAGGTACTGGCATGTTGGTGACGGAGGAAGATGCTCAAATCTGCGCAAATCAGGGCGGGTGGGGCCGGGAACGGACTCGAGGGTGGGGCGGAAGTGGAGATGGTTGGAATGCATGGCAGTCCTCAGTATGAGGGGTTTTGCGGGGGTTTACTTGGTGGTCTCATTGTTGATTATGTACCATGTACTATGAATCATTGATTGTGGAGTGACCTGAGTGTGATTAGTGGACTGGTTGGAAGTGCACACTTGGCGCCCCGTACGGAGCGTGTCTTTCCCAGGAATGGAAGATTGGCAAGAGAGAGCAGTGCTGCTCGACGGGCTATGTTATACTCTAACGATACCCTAAATATATGCTCTAGTATCTAACAATACTCCTTATGTACTCACCCGCACCGGGTGCGCCTCCGTGTTCAGTACAAACTTGTTCCCGCCGCCCGTCTGGACCTGCCACTCCGCCTCCTCGGAGAACGCCAGGTACGAGTATTTCATCACCTCCGCAAACAGGAAGCTCTCCTGGTTGTCGTACCGATCGCCTCCATTTTCCGCGTTGACGTCCGTCAGGCCCGCAAACCCCGAGCCCGTGCGGCAATAGTTGTCGATTGCGCTGAACGCGCTCCAGATCCAATCGCGGTACTATACTCGTCAGATGCTTCCTGCTAAGAAAAGACAGGTATGGCTTACTGTTTCATTCCCGGTGACTCTCCAGGCATAATAAAAGCTCTCAATAACCTCCGGTCGCAGGATATACGCGCCACTGGTGATGTAAAACCCGGCCTGTTCGTAGAGAGTCTGTTGGCTTGCCGGGATGGAGCTCGTGTCCCAGCTGAACGTCTCCGGTCCAATTCCCGTCAACGTCGAGTTGTACGTATCATGACACCCATTCACCAGTGTCAGGCCAAAATCAATGAAATCGGTCCGGTCCAGGACTGTTCCTCCCAGCAGGAAGCTCCCTCCGTCAAAGCAAGTCAGGTGCTGCGAGCTCAGGCCATAGTTGCCGTCATTGTACGAGGCCAGGAAGGTCAGGTCCGGGCGGGACGACGGGTGCGACGCCAGGTGCTGCATAGTCGACTGCGCCGCTGCCACCCAGCGGTCCTTGTAGAGGCCGAACCGCTTAGGGTCGTACACGTACATCTTGATCAGGTATTCATAGTAGGAATCATCGCCGCCGTTCCAACTCACCTGCCCATCCGCGAACTGACCAGTTGCGATGTTGATGTTACTTCCCACCAGGCCCGGGAATGGCTCCGCTGAACTGGGCTGCGGGTTAAGGAGATATGACTCGGCCTTCTGGCTCAGGTTGCCATATGTGGGATCGCCCGTCAGATCAAAAAGCCGCGTCCACTCTAGCACCAGTGTCCCAGTCACAGCAAGTCCGTTGGTTGTGGCTCCATCGTTCCCCCCAGAGGTGATGTTGAGGTTGTTATACGGAACGCCAGAGGGCGTGTCGAAAGCGAATTTGAGAACGTCACCAAGGTTCTTTGACTGGGTCAAAAGAAGGTCGACCTTGGATGAGTCCTGCACCAGGTCCGATGCGGGACCCTTCAACAGGTCGTAGCCGGACAACATACCACCCAGATAGCGGATGGTAGTCTCGAACAGGCTCACGGTGCTGTCTGTCTTGGAGTAGTCGATCGTGGCCACGTGGTCCAGGATCTTGTTGACGATGGTGGCATTGCGCATGATCACCGCGGTGGAAAGCGCATCTACGGCGGATGCACCCCATCCGTTCCTGGAGTCGCCATAGCCGTTCGAGACGGGGTGCAGCTCGTCATGCGGAAAGACATATTGGAGATAGCCATCCCAGGCGTGCGAGAAGGCGGCCTGGACAGCATCTGCGCGAGACTGGGTGTCGTCGGCCTCACTCCGCAGGACCGGCTGGGCCGATCTAAACTGCGGATGAGCTGTACAAGGACTGACGATGGCCAAGGCCGTCAGGGACAGGGCCAGCGAGGAAAAATGCATGATACGGAGAAAGGAGTGACACAAGGAACCGAGCGAGCAGACCAGGAATAAAAGCCGGCCTTGCACAGACACGAAAACAAAGCAAAGAATGGAAGCCGGCAAACAGGCGGACAGATCGGGTATAAATAAGGCGATCGACCGGCTAAAAGAACGCGGAGAAGTGATCGTGGATGGGCTCAGGAGGAGTTATGCATCCTGGAGGGGGTGACCTCCACCGCACTGGATCACTCATCACAGTAGGGACTGACTGGCTGGAAGTCTGCACGGAGTACCGTGTAGGTACAGGAGGTGACGGCACAGGGGAAGGCCCCTCCGGCGCGGAGCTGGCACAGGGGTTGCCTAATCGAGTAACGCACATGCAGTCCCTGGTTCCTGGTGGGGCCAAGCCCGAGCCCGCTAGCTGCTTCGGGCCCACCCCCGCCGATCTGGGGCTCCGATTGGAGGCCAGCCCTGCAGGATCCTGCAAGGGTGGATTCCGCTGTGGTCCACGGCTGGTATTTGTGACGGGTCGGTACCTGTCCCTGGCTGATCGCGCAGGCGAGCAGCGAGGTACTCCGGACTCACTACATACCGACCAGGTACCTCAGGAGGGGCGCTTAATTAAAACCTGGGCTCGGCGTTGTGCAACAGTCACATCGAGAACGAGCCCCGAAGTAGGGTCTTTCGTCGAGATCATTCGGGCAGGTCAGACCGCAAGGCAGATGATGAGGGTGGGCAGGTGATCTCGCTTCTGGATCAACGAGCCAAGAAAAGCAATCCAGCGATGTTCAGACACTAAGGGTAAATAGGTCTGAGAAGGAAAGTCAAAAGCGATCGACTGGACTGGCAATATTTCTGGGGATTCCCGATCCAGTTAGAGTGAAGCCAGCCGCTGGACCCTTTATCCACGCGATGTTGCCCTACTCACGAGGGCCTCTTTCAGACCTCACTTCTTTGCTGTGTTGTGCAGTACTGTGCTAATAAAGTGATCACCTATAGACCCAATTCAAAGGCGGCCAAAACAATAGTTGCACGCTTGCAAGTGATCCGGCGCGACTCTGATGAAAGGCGATGGGCCTGGTCAAATAGTTTCGGAATATGTTTCCGTTTTTTTATCATTGATGGTCAGTAGAAGTCTCTCACTGTGGGGATGAGAACGAAGGAGGTCGGCTCCTTTTCCTGCGGCTGGATGACTCAATGGCATCATGATCCTGAAACAGCCGTCAGGGAGGAGCTACGATATGCCCCTAGTACATCGACCTAGGAATCTGGGTGGCGCTTTCACCAAAGAGATCAGTTTGCGGTCTCTTCTCCAAATCTACCTAGTGTCAAGCAGCACTACCTTCTTTACCACCTTTATTCCCGCCAAGCACGGTGACCAGTCACGATAACAACCTGATTCTGTGTGATGTCGCTCGCCACGAGACTGACAGAAGGTTGAGAGACAAATCGGTGTATTCACCGGGCATTCGATGCGTGGGATGAGAACATACGTTCAATAGTTGATATCTGGCGCACCAGAACCGTTAGTGGGTATACTAGGCGACCTTGTTCAGTACCGTCAGTCCCGTTAATCTGCTCGAGTTCTAGGTAACGCAGGGTAAAAAAAAGGTCAAGAAGCATATGATAGAGATGGTGAGATCCAAATCAAGGTAGCAAAGCGTAGAAGGAAAGTGTGAACAACTCTTGATTGAATGGTAGGAATCTATCTAGTCCGGCGGATTTCATCACGTCAGCCCGATAGAACACAAGATCGGCACGGGGCGCTGGTAGAATGCCGCATGCAATGAATGCCGTAGCCATTTCCGTCGATGTGACAGCAACATCGGAGAGTATTTGTCCAGTCATACTGCACGAGAAGCTTTCCAGGACCCTGTAAGGTCATACCACAACACCGTGGCTTGTGAAATCCATTCACTGGAAGCGAGCTAAGGCAGAAAGCGTGCCCGGAGATGGACGGAGTAGAAGATGAGATGAGGGGCCACCCCGCAAACAGGATCGGGGAACGTCAGCCACTCGACGGCAAGAGGAGAAATGAAGGATCAAACTCCAGGGACTCGGGGTCAGGGACACGTCCAGACCAATTCGATGCACCTGTCATCCATGGACGAGGGGTCCTGATCCAATCAGTCCCCGCTGATTCACGGCAGGCGGTCAGAGGCTCCGATGGCGGGGCTGGAAGAAATTGCTGGCGGAATCTTTCTTTATCTCCCCGATCCGCCCCGGACTGACTCACGACGATTTCTCATTTCTCCCTCTTTTTCACAGGCCTGACCTTTTATCTTCTCCCCCCGTCTTGGGGATCTCATCTTGACTTTCGATCTCTCTTCTACCTTCCTCTGTCACATCTCCCTCCCCTCTGCCCACCATGGCTACCCCCCTCCTCGTTTCCTACGACCCCGCCTCCCCCTCCTCCTCCGGCCTCTCCCTCAAGCAGATCGCCTACTTCGGCCGCGTCCTCATCAAGGTCTCAAGTCTTGCCCAGGCTGAGGAATTCCTCAAGCGCAACTTCCGTCTCCTCGATGTCTACGTTGATGCTACCGCCATCTCCTCCTCCGGAGACCTCGTCGATATCCTCAATGCCGGCGCTGCCAAGATCTTCATCTCCCTCAATCAGTTGACTGCTCTGTCTGAGGAACAGTCTGTGCCTTCATCGCGACTCGTCGCATACACCTCCGAGAGCCAGGTGGATACCTTCCAGACCTGGGTGGGCCAGTCTACTGAGCGCAAGGATGCAGGCGTGTCGACCGACGCGTCTGCCGTCAAGGCCCTCGCCGAGAAGTTGGGCATGAATCTGGAAGCCCAAAACCTGTACCGCACATACTCGAGCATCCCCTCAGAGGAGACTCTGAAAGACACCTTGAGCCAGGGTGGCGTCAGCATTGTGTCTGCCGATGCATTGACCTTCGAGCACAAGGAACCCAACGGCAAGATCGTCGCCGCTTCTCTCATTGCCGCTCGTGCTGTCGCCGACCAGAGCAACGGGCTCTACGCCACCACGGTGACTGACGAGCGTGGAACATGCTTGGGACTCGTGTGGAGCAACGATGAGAGCATCGCAGAGGCTCTTCGTACTGGCACCGGTGTCTACCAGAGCCGGAAGCGCGGTCTTTGGTACAAGGGCCAGTCGAGCGGTGACGTACAGGAGCTGATCCGTGTCGGCTTTGACTGTGACAGCGATTGCTTGGTCTTTGTTGTCAACCAGATTGGCAGAGGTAAGTCATAACAGCCACCCATTGAGCTTCGTCTCGCTGATCCCGCAGGCTTCTGTCATCTTGGAACCGCCAGCTGCTTCGGACCTTACAACGGCCTCGCCCGTCTTCAGAAGACCCTGCAAGCCCGCAAGGCCGATGCCCCCGCTGGCTCCTACACCGCGCGTCTTTTCAATGAGCCCAAGCTCACCCAGGCCAAGATCATGGAGGAGGCCGACGAACTGTGCCGTGCAAACACCAAGGAAGAGATCGCCTTCGAGGCTGCGGATCTTCTCTACTTTGCTCTGACTCGCTGCGTCGCGGCTGGTGTCAGTCTCGAGGATGTGGAGAGGAACCTGGATCTTAAGAGCCTGAAGGTGAAGCGGAGAAAGGGCGATGCCAAGGGCCCATGGGCAGAGAAGGCTGGCCTAGCTGCCGCTCCTGAATCGAAGCCCGCGGCCGAGCCCGTTCAGCCCGCTCCCAAGGCCGATGAGCCGATGCAGATGACCCGTGTCGTCACTGCTTCGACTCCCTCAGATGTCGTCCAGGACTATCTCAAGCGTCCCTCCCAGAAGTCTAACGATGCGATCGTCGCTCTCGTTCGCCCCATCATCCAGGATGTTCGCGAGCACGGAGATGCCGGCGTCCTCAAGTATACCCACAAGTTTGAGAAGGCGACCTCCTTGACATCGCCTGTTATCCGTGCCCCGTTCCCGCCTGAGCTGATGAAGTTGACCCCCGAGACACAGGAGGCCATTGATATCAGTATCTCTAACATTGCCAAGTTCCACAGCGCCCAGAAGGACAGCAACGATGGCCTAAAGGTGGAGACCATGCCCGGTGTGGTCTGCTCTCGTTTCTCGCGTCCCATCGAGCGCGTCGGTCTCTACATCCCTGGTGGTACTGCTGTTCTGCCGTCCACCGCCATGATGCTGGGTGTTCCCGCCATGGTGGCCGGCTGCAAGAAGCTCGTCTTTGCCTCTCCTCCCCGCGCCGACGGCAGCATCTCGCCTGAGATCGTCTACGTCGCGCACAAGGTGGGGGCTGAAAGCATCGTGCTTGCCGGTGGTGCGCAGGCGGTCGCCGCGATGGCGTACGGCACTGAGAGCATCAGCAAGGTAGACAAGATCTTGGGTCCTGGCAACCAGTTTGTCACCGCCGCCAAGATGTTGGTTTCCAACGACACCTCCGCCGGTGTCAGCATTGATATGCCGGCTGGCCCTAGTGAGGTTCTGGTGATCGCAGACAAGGACGCTAACCCTGCGTTTGTCGCTTCCGATCTGCTCAGTCAGGCCGAGCACGGTGTGGACTCCCAGGTCATTCTCATCGCCATTGATTTGAACGAGCAGCAGCTTCAGGCCATCGAGAAGGAGGTTGACATCCAGGCTAAGGCTCTTCCCCGTGTGGACATCGTCAAGGGCTCTCTGGCTCACTCGGTCACTTTCGTCGTGCGCGATCTCGACGAGGCCATGGCTCTCAGCAACGACTACGCCCCGGAGCACTTGATCCTGCAGATCCAGAATGCCGAGGCGGCAGTTGCGCAGGTGCAGAACGCCGGTAGCGTGTTCATTGGAGAGTGGACCCCGGAGAGTGTGGGCGATTACTCGGCTGGTGTCAACCACTCCTTGCGTAAGTTCTCCCGGCGCCGCTTTGCGGATAATGCTAACGATCACAGCGACCTACGGATACGCCAAGCAGTACTCGGGCGTGAACCTGGGATCATTCCTCAAGCACATCACCAGCTCGAACCTCACCGCACAGGGACTGCTGGGATTGTCTCGCACGGTGGAGCAGTTGGCAGCGGTGGAGGGACTGGATGCGCACAAGCGGGCCGTGAGCATCCGCGTGGCGCACATGAAGCAGCAGGCATGATTTCGGTATCCAGCGGTTTACGATTCGACGCGGTATGTAATATGAGCATAGCAATAAAAGGGTCTTGATGATCACTGTACATTAAATGGTATCTCGAACGCCACTCTAGTAGAATACACTGGAACTTTTCCCAACCGCAAGCCAACCCGATGCAACGAACCGCGAATCGTCAATCATAGCCAGTGATTGAGGCAGTAAACACAAGTAAAGACGCAACCCATCACATCACCTCTTCCGCTCCCGGATCTTCCACTTGACCCCGTTCTTATTCGTGCCCCCGACCACGTTATCCATGCGTCCGCGCTGCCAATCCAGCTCGCGCTCCGCGGCCGTGATATCCTTGTACTGCTTCTGCAGCGCCTTGAGCTTGTTAAGGCGCGACTCAGCAGCTCGTTTCTTCATCTTCCGGGCCCGGCGCGCCTCGACGAGGGCCTGTCGCTCCGCATCCATCTGCTTGCGCGACTTCTTCTGCGCCTGCACCTTCCCAAACGAGTCATCCTCCCCGTCCGAGTCATCCTCTTTCTCTTCCTCCTCCCGGAGCTTCTTCTTCTTTAGTGCCCTCTGCTCCCTGCGATCATCTGCAAACACCAGCTTCCTCGACTTCTTGTCGGCCTCGTCCCCAAAGTCAAAGTCAAAGTCCATGTCATCCTCATCCATATCATCGTCCTGCTCCCCCTTCTTCTCATCCTCTCCGTCCAGAATTTCCTTCATCCCATCCTGCAACCGCACCTCCTCCTCCAACTTCTCCATCTGCCGTCTAATCCGCTCCCCCACGGTACGCAGGTACCCCGCATCCTGGGTCTTGAGCAGCTTGATCGCATCGTGGCTGAGGCCTCGGGCGGCCGCGGAATCTCTGGCCCCGGAGCCGTGCTTTCCCTGCCGGGCGGAGTTGCCCGACATCATACCGAAGGCGAATTCATCGGGGTTACGGTCGCGGACCTTTTCTTGGAGGCGCTTGATTTTCTCTTTCTTGGTGTTGTAGTCTTTGGCACGGAGGGAGTAGTCCTACTTTAATCAGTATTCGTTGAGAGCAAGAACATGGGAGGAATAAGGAGAGAGGATGGATATACCTTGTGCTTCTCTAGGATACCCCATTTCTCGCGGCCTTCGAGCTGGCCACGTTCGCGGTGGTTCCGCCGCTGAACGGCGTTGCGCATAGACGACATACTGAGTGTATGGTCTTCTCCGTATTCAAGTGGTTTCCCGTGGAAAAGACAGATGAGGATAATGTCGAAGCTACGCGGAGAGGGACGAGCAGAAAGTTGCAATCCATTGAAAAGTCGGAGTCGGCGCCACTAAACCCGATTGGGCAGGCCCCAAGCAATTGCCTCGAACTTCTCTCCGCCGCCGGCATTCTGTGGGAAAGCTGTCCTGCCCCAGTCGCCAATTGCTGTCCGTGACGAGTGGTAGCCTCCTGAGCGTGATTGATTGACTCGGCTGATTGATGATGAATTGATTCCTGCCATCTCGCCTTCCCCCACGAAAACACGACTCGGAGAGATTCCATCCGACTGAACACACCACACCACATCACCAATACTTCAGTTCCATCTAGCTACCTCTCTCATCTCACAACCGACCACCCCAAGAGAAACAAAGAGATCTCAAAATGTCATCCCAAGATCCCCAACAACCACAGCCACCCCGCAAAACCTACAACCTCCGCAACCCCCTCCCCCTCTCCGCTGCCCAAGAATCCGAAGTGAAGCAACTCTACTACAAGCGCGTTCGCTCGCTCTGCGCACCTGAAATCAAAGGTACTTCCCCACAAATATGTGCAGCAAGGCTGACACTAATGCGACCCGTACAGCATTCGCCGAATGCGCCGTCAACCGAACCATCACCGCGACGTGGGTATGTCGGGAGCAACGACTAGCAATGAACGCGTGCATGGTTGCGCATGCGAAGCCAGAGGAGGAAGACCGGGCGCGGGAGGAATGGTTTTCAACGCATGAGGAGCGACGTCGCGTGAAGGAGGAGGAGCTTGCTCGGGTGGAGAAACGGAGAGAGGAGGTCATTCGGATGATGAGGGCGGATGAGGAACGGAGGAAGAAGGCGGCGGCGGCTGGGGAGAAGGCTTAGAAAGTTGAATGGGTTGGCGTATATAGGTTTACTCTTTTTTTTTTTTCTTCCACTTGTCTGTTATGTGGGTTTGGCGTTGTGAGTTCTTGTGTATGCATACGACTATTGTATAGTAGTGAAGCGGTGATGATGAAGCATCGGATAGATGAAAAGAAGGAAGCCAGAAAGAAAGAAAGAATAGATTAAATCTCCCGTCCACCGAGCCTGACCTGCGCCAAACGCCTCCATGCAGTTGATACCATCATTTCGTCTCCCAGCCAGATACCGTCAAGACAAGACCCCGTATCCATCCTTTTGTTTAAACATCCGTCATATCCTTATCCCCATCTCCATCTCCATCCCCCTCTCCCATAGCTGTATCCTCCCCAAACACATCCTCCATCTTCCCATCCTCATCCTCATCGCCTTCTCCCTCCCCATCTCCATCATCACCTTCCCCTTTAACCCCTACCAAACCATTCTCCCTCCCCCCACCAACACCCCCCTCCCCTCCCTCCAACACCTCCTCCTCTTCCTCCCCCTCACTCTCCCACTCACCCTTCATCGTCCACCCAAGACCCGTCAAACAAAACCTCTCCGGCGGCAACCTCATCCCCCCCATAACCACACTCTGATTCGCCTGTCCCTGCTTCACGGCCCCCAAATTATCAAACCCCCTACTCGCTCCCGGCAACGCAACCCGATTCCGCTCCGCCGCCACATCCATCAAAAACTCCTTCGGCAGACCAGCCTGGAACTGATAATGCAGACGCGACGCAATAGCCAATCGTAACGCGGGGAGCGACACACTGTTAACTTCTGAGGCGCCGCGCGAGGAAGATCCGGGATCGGTGGTCCCTGCGTAGCCTTCTGTTGCGAGATGGACGGCGTCTTGCAATACGGAGGAAGTATAGCGGTAGGCGAAGTCGAGGAGTTGGAGAGGGATGCGCTCTTGGTAGGCGGTTACGCCGAGCGAGGAGAGGAGCATGTGGATTAGACGGACGTCGCGCGGACGGCGTGATTTACCGGTGTCTTTTAGGGAGGTGGAGGGGATTTGGGTTGGTTGGGCGAGGGGGGCCGCGTTTGAGGCGGTGGTGTTGGGGGGAGCATTGGTGGTGGTTTGCGTGGTGTTTGGGATGGTGGTGCTGCTGGTGGTGCTGGTTTGTGTGGCGGTGGGTTGGCTGGTGGTGGGTTCGGCGGGGGGAGTGATGGGTTGGGTGGTGGGTGGTTGGCCGTGCGTGGGTGAGGCCATTTTTGAAGGTGTTGGTGGTTGGTTGTGATAGAGACTCTGAGAAGTAGTTGAGGTAGGTACCTGGGTGGTTGTAGCTGACGCGGTCGAGGCGGTCAATTGGGATGCGCTGGCATGGCCCCCACAGAAGTTGCTGGGATGTGTCCGGTACGATTGTTGGTGATGATTGTGCGGTGCTCGAGAAAGGTTGCTGGGGGGGAGGTGAAGAAGCTGGGGAAGATGGAAGCTGAAATGGCGATGAGTTCCGCCAGGCGGGATCCGCGCTAGACCCGCTTCGGCAGGTTTCATTCCGCTCCGACGAGAATTAGATATCGCGTTTTACCATGATTCAAGATAACACGAGAGGAGTATCAGCAAAACTCCCTGCAACAGTCAGGTAACATTCATCTAGCACATTCTATACAGCCAAATCAAAGTCTCCCTATCATACATTATGCGCTGCCGAATAAAGCAGTAACTATATGGTTATGCGACCTGTGCAAACGCCCATCATGCAAATCTAGCAACAAACACCTCATCCATGCAATAAATGTTCAAGTCCAGGCACAGCGACATCGCGTGTGGCGGGGTATCGGGCGCTGGCCACTGAGCCGCCTCGTTGCAGTTGATGCATCCACGCCATCCGATCAGCGCTTGGGAGACCCAGGGTTCGACTTGGTCAGGCGTGGTGAGACCACCGGCTCATCGTCAGACACGACCTCGTCTTCATCCTCCACACCCTCATCGACATGGAGACTGCGGCTGTCAGCCAGCTCGGATCCATCGACCGAGTCCTGCGAGATGTAGCTGGCCCCGAGGTCTTCCCCAATCTCGTCCTCGTCCACATCACTCCCATCCCCCTCACTCAGCTCCCCGTCATACTCCTCCTCTTCCTCTTCCTCGTCCTCGTCCTCCTCTTCCTGATCGCCTTCTTCCGCTTCACTGTCTGTACACGAAAAGTCTTCCAAATCCGGTGGCGGCTCCCGCCAGTAGGTAAAGTCGGTATATTCTTCGCCTCCAGCCTGGACCAGAAGACTCACTGGCGGAAAGAAATGGTCGAGCAGCTCAGTCATCGACACATAGCTGCTCTTGTATTTGTTCAAACTGAGTAGGTCCAGTACTACCTCCGCGTTCGAGTTGATCGTGAAGATCCGGGTCGACGGAATGTTCACAGACCGATAGCTCAGTGCGTCTGTCAGGCGGTTGCCGAACCCAGCGTAGAAGGGATTTTCCTTTCCATTGAACAGGTTGAGGATATCCCGCAAGCAAGCCATCTTGAACACCTCGGGCTTCCTCAGGTAGATCTCCCGTCGGAGAGCGGCCATGGTCCGGTCGGGGCTCATGATGACCGGTCCCTTGGGCAATCGGTATCCGTCCTGATTGACCCCGTATACGTAGGCCCGCGTATTATCTGCCTGGCCAACCGATCGACTCGTAAGATACATGATGTTGTAGCCATTGTTGGCAATGTCAGTGTACAACTTGGCCACGCCCGCATGCGTCCAGTCACGGCCGATCATGTTCAATACATGGCCCAGGGCATCCGATCTATGCTCATTAGCAATAAATATGAAGACTCAGCCTGAAGAAACTCACTTAGTAATAGTCCCATCGATGTCAGAAATGACGATGGGGACGTTGCCGTTCCACAGATACATCGTTGCCGTGCAGATAGCCCGGTTGACGCTGAACGACATGTTGTTCGCACCAGGCTTCAAATCCAGCGCCTTGAGTTGATTGCTCGTCAGACGCAAAGTCTTGGCATAATTTCGGGCGGGCTCTTTAGCCAGAAACTCTTGCGTTGGAGACTGCGGCGGAGTAGGAAAGCCAGGTTGGACATCGGACTGGGCGCGATGGTGCCGGGTAGGCATCGGCTTGTCGTGGATAGACCGGTCGCTATCACTATGATACCCTGGATCGGAAATCGCATGCTCGCTCATAGCAGAGCCCGGCCGCATCGCATTGAACGCAGCTCGCCGGTTGGCAGCCTCCTTTGCTTCCTCGCTACTATAGATCCACAGGTTGCCATGCTCGTCGGCCCCAATGAGAGCCCCGATATCATAGTTTCCCTCCAATTCCTCCGCAAGGATCTTCCGTGCAAGGACTTCCGCCCGAAGAGCATCCTCCTCTTTGCTTTTATAGCCGGTCATGTCAAGCATGAGATCGCCCGTTTCAGTGACACGAGACGGGATGTTCGACCCAGAAAGTTTCTTCGACAGCGACACAGCGCGAGACATCGCCTCTTCCGGCGATAACAGCGGGGGGCTTCGCGGACGGCCATCCGGACCGACCTCGTCGCTCGAGGCGCTCGCGCCAGAGGACTGAAATCCGTATACCTGGTCCGCTACGCTGACACTGTTGGAGCGGTTCTTGGTCAACAGGACCGTATCCGTGGCCGTCCGGTCGATTTTGCCTGGTTCATCGCCGAACGATCCGTGCCGGGACCGGCCCAGGCTGGAGTCATCCGGCGATCGTGAGAGGGGGGTGATGGTGCCTGCAGCATTATCAGCGTCAAGCACACAGCAGTAAGATTTCGGCGATAGAACCCACCCAAATCGCTTGTTGCCCGCATACCCCTGGACAGCATGGGAAGAGCTGTGCTGCCATTGGTTCGGTCGAGATCTAGGTAATCTGGTTCTTGGAGGGAGGGGGGAAGGTTTTCCTCGCTGCGCATCTTGGGGCTACTAGTTGGCGACACTAAAGGCGACGTCTGGAGCGAGGCGGGAATCTCGTCTGTTGTCTCAAAGACGAAGAAGGCCTCCCCGCCCTCGCCCAGCTTCATCGCATAGTCTTGTCTAATCCCATTGACGGAGAATTCCACCTTGAAGTATCTTAGTTAGGCGGGAACGCGGTCAGGACCGATGCGGGCAGACGGTACCTTCTTTTCGTACGGGCGGAGCAATGAGAATTTGCCAAAACGGACATGGAAGGGTGAACAGGCAAGGGTTCCTATCCCAAGGGATCAGTACGGATTCGTCCAACGAAGAGTGACAGGCAGCGGACCATCTTCTTGTTCAATCACGATCACATCGATAGCCCCACTCAAGGTGGCTGGATTGATGGAGTTCCAGGTCTTGGAGACCGAACCGCTGATACTTCGGACGTACTGCATCCTGCAATAGTGACAGGGAAAGTCCCGGACGGACGAAGGTTGAACAATCCCAAAAGACAAAGGCGAACCACGGCACACAAAGACACGACAAAGGGAGGGGGTTGGAGGTCAGACGGCGAAGGAGCAGGAATTGCCGCCTACATACGGCCCATGTGACAAGGCCCGATAAACATGCCCCGGAGTGGGAATCACGAACGAGAGACGGTCACTTGCAACGCGAATGAGCTGGCATGCAAGCATCTGACCACGGGTGAGATCAAGCGAGTGGGAACCTGCAGAACAGGCAAGGCGTAGGGACAGCAAAGTGAGACAGCAAGGACGGCGAAAAGTTCCCGCAAGAAGCTGGTGGCTCTTGTTGGTTGTTGGGAGAGGCGCTCTCGGTGCTGCAGGCTCAACAGCCCAACGGCAACCCGCCGGGGCCCGGAGGCGGGCGGTCCGTCATGTGCCTCCCTACGACATCGATAGTACTACGGAGTAGTAGTACCTAAGTTGCCTGCCTGGCTGGCCTTCCTCGGCTTGAAACAGCCGCTAGCCCCCATCCGGCGGGGGCCGTCTCTTTTTTGAGACCGTCTCAAAACCCGTCGAAACCTGCCATGATCTGCACGGGCTGACTCAGCGCTGCGTCAGCACCCTTCCGGGTCAGGTGACTCCGTCCCACTCAGCCTCCGCGGAGCATCGGATTAATTCCTACTGTACCGGATTCGCAGTGAATCGAGATTCATCTGCTGCCTTTCCTTTCCTTTCCCTTCACTGCCCTCCCCTCGAGGTCGTCAGTCCCCTCCTTTCTTTCTCCCCTCCATGGGTCGCGGACGCTGGGATGTATGAGCCGTTGTTTCTCTCTTTTGACGCCTACCCCAGCGTGGTTCCCCGAGTGAGGGTCCGAGGCGTCATGGCTCTCTTTCTCGCTGTCACCATTCTTTGGGCTCTGATCTGGTATGTCGCATCGTCTCATATCTGACAGAGCGCTTTAGCTAATTAGCTTTGGGGGGGAAGGCTACTATACCGTGCGTGGCAGGTCTGTCAGACTCCGAACGATGTCCTGGTGGAAAAGCTCGGCTTGGACATCCCTCCGCCACCAGAAGTCACTCTCGAGGAGATCACCGCCCGTGAGATCCGCATCGCTTGGAAACAGCCCGAATTCCACAATTCCATCCACAAGCACATCATTCAGCTGAACGGCATCAAGGGTACCCGCGGCAATGGCTCCCTCGAATCTCTATCTGTTGATACTAATAACTTCTCAGTGGGCGAGTCGAAACGAGCGGAAACTGCAGTCGAAATCCTCAACCTGGTTCCAGGCAGCATCTACCATATCTGCGTCCTGTCAGTCAGTGCGGCAAACTTCCAGACGCCGAGTGCTATTATCCACGTGCGCACGAAATCGCTGCCTTTGTCCCAGACCCAGCAAAATGCTACGGTCGGCAACCCTACCATCCGGGCGTCAATTCCCCGGTCTACCGCCGGTCTTGCCGCCCCGTCGGCCCCTGTGATGTCTCGAGAGCACAGCGGAGGACAGCTCCAAGCAAAGCGATCTTCGGCCGGGCGGAAACCGTCTCCTGCGGCGAGCGGGACGGAGATCTCACATGGTCATGCGGAGGAGTCCCAGAAAATTGCGGCGAACGACGATCACGATGAGACACTCGAACAACTTGCCGACCGATTGAAATCACTCCAGCATGAGAACGAGACCGTGGAGAAGCAGACTGCCGACGAGGAGGAAGAGCACATTGCACTTCTGAAGGAACTCGAGAAGCAGCGCGACGACCTGAAGAAGCGAGTCAAGGAGAAAGACGAGGCGAGCGGCGATCTGAAGAAGCACGTTTACAAGCTGGAGAGTGTGAACCGTACTGTGCAGAGTGAGAAGGCGAAGCGAGAGAGACTCCTACAGCAGAAAGAATCCGAGCGCAAGAAACGGAAGTCCGACATCGTCCGGTGGCAGGACAGAATTGAAAACATGAATCGCGATGCGGCTGAGTCGAGGGAGGAAAAGGCTCGACTAGAAGAAGAGGGGAAACAGCGTGCTGATGAGGTCCGGGAGAAGATCGCAAAGGAGCAGGCAGAGATGAAGATCATCGATGACGAAATCCAAGACAAAGGCGGGCGTGTCAAGAAGCTGGAGGAAGAGAGACAGAACCATCAGGAAGCAGATAGTGAGGATGGAAGGGAACTGGATCGGATCGACAACGAACGAGCCCGGCAGTGGGATATCAAATTGAGCAATCTTCATGCTCGTTACGCAACCCTCGTCAACCTCCACACCCAGGTAGATATCCCTGCCTGGCTTGCTTATCGCCCAATGCTAACTCACTCCACAGGCCCAGCAACAGTACCAGGAGGCTCAAGAGCGCTTGAAGTGGCTGACTACCCAACGTACCGGCAGCACAGGGCCATTCTCTCTCCCAGCTCTCGACCTGGATCTCTCCAACACTGCGACCATCCGCCCACGTCGACACCGCAGCTCACTCGCCAGCAATGTCTCCTCCCCCATGAACTTCACGGCTATGGAGCCATCATTCTCCGGCGGCATCACCTATAATCCTCCTGCCACGAGCTCTCCCACCTTTGGCCCGACGACCGCTTTCTTCAATATCACCAATGGAATGACCCTCCCGAGCTTGTCGGGTCAATCGGACACCACAAGGGGATACTCGGATTTGTCTCTTGGAAACCCGCAGATGAGCCCTCGCGCCGATGCGTTACTTCCCTCCGACCTCCTTGGGGATGAAGAGTCGCCCGAACTTCCCCGCCCGGTCATTCGGTCTCGTTTCTCCAACATTGAGCAGTCAAGCGCTCCTCTCGAGTTCCCCCATGGACCGCCCTCTCCCGATTCCACGGGAAGCCGGCCAGAAAGCCTTTTCGCTAGTCCGGAAAATCAAGCGCATACGAAAGACGTTGAGTCTCAGCCCGTGAATTTAGAGGTGGGCGAGGCGCCCAAGAGTGCATCGCGCAGGCTTTCCGGGCTCTTTAGCTTCCATCGGCCTCGCGGTAAAACGCTGGCCGACGAGCCTCCTCTGCTGGGTAGTCTGAAACCAGGCCAAAGTCAGTCGTTCCCCCGTAATTTGGATGAGATGGATCCCATCGGGGCTAGACGTCGTCGGCTGAGCTATACAGGCAACTGGGCGAATCCGATGTCCTTATTCCCCCGAAGCAACACAGCAGGTGTTACCACGGATAGCTCCTCCGACCATCTTCCCTCTCGTCGCGCGGCATTTTCCAGCATCTTCTCGCCCAGCCGATTCGGTTTTGGCAGTAGCGGCAGCTTGCTCAAGTCTAGTGAGAATTCCGATCTTAGCACCGGATACAACCAGTTCAGCCCGCGGCACGATCCTATCGACCCCTCCTCTATCTTGGGTACCGTTCGTCGGGATTCGCTGTCCCCACGGCCCTCGTCAACCTTCTCCTTCGAGAACCAGCTACCCCATCCCTCTACAGATAATCGGCATTTCGGTTGGCCGTCGGCTGAAAAGCAAGGCCATCGGAGTCCCCTGGGGTTTGACTGGGCCTCACCATCAACGTGGTCCCGAGTGCAGTCGCGCCGACCATCTACGCAGTATGGCTCCTCCGGTCACTTGCCTTTAAGTCTCACTGGAGAGCCCGACTTCCTTCAAGATTCATTCGAGCGACAGGGTCGGCCATTGCAAGCACCTATCGGCACACGACCATCATCTTCTCACCGGCCGGTCACTCCGAAGTTGAACCCTGCCGCGCCTACCTTCCGGACTATTTTCGGGAAACGATCGGATAAGAGTAAAGAGAAGGAGATGGCAGCGGACCGAGAGCTAGACGCCCCATTTGATTTCCACATGGAAGAAGGCTCTCCGTCCGAGTCGCGAATCTCCCGGGATTCTCGGTCTCTGTCCGTCTACACCGGCGACTCGTATGAGTCTCTGGAACGTATGCCCTCCGCGGGCTCGCTGGATAACGGGAGCTCGAAAGAGTCGTTTATCCGCAAGATCACCCGAAAGGGCAGCTCCAGCAAGTTCAGTTCCTGGAAGGATCGGTCGGGTCTGTTCTCCAAGAAGGGAGACCCTTCGCAAGGCGACATCGACGAGGACGCACATAGCGAGGCGCTGCTGGCCAAGAGTGTGGACAGCACTGTGTCCAGCGCCCCGTCGGCAGATCGGTCGACGCGAAGCAGCCTGGGATTCTTCAGCCGCATGTCCAGGAAGTCGGACAGGGCGGCCAGCGAGACGAGTGAACACCCGAGTGAGCAGGTTAGCGAGGCGGAGGATGAGGAGACGGCGGAGGAAGTCCATGCATCCTAGCATCCATCCATTCTTTCACATTTCCTTAGATTCAGCAGTCATCAGGTGGTACTTGTGGCTTTAGGCATTCTCTACAATTTCTTAGGTAGTGACGATAGAAGTCATCATTATGGCATACCTGCCTTTCCTACTCTGAACGATTCCATCCTGATCTCTTTGGCCGTATTGAAAAGAACCTGGCAACGGGCTACGAGTCGAAGTCCATGGCGTCTCTCAATAGGATGCTGGGAGAAGCGGAAGGGCTGGCCGTGACTTCGGTTCGGTTCGTCCTCCATCCCCACCAGAATATTCGTCCCTCAGCTCTGCCCGACAGGTCTCCCTGCACAACATCACACCGAGCACTATCCATACGTACAAGATTGAAGCAACATGGCGAACTCCAAGTATCCTCTCTAGCTAGCGAAATTATCTTGGACTGCAGCTAACACCTCCCAGATATGAATATGTCAAGTCTTTCGAGCAGCCGGACGTTTTACTCCCCAATACATGGATCGTCGTCCGCATCGATGGCAGGGGGTTCCACAAGTCAGTCCTCATTCCTTGCAATCTCCGCCGTATTGCTGCATCCTCTACGGGATGCTATGCGGTAGCTGTCTTCAGGCTCATCTATCCATCAGATGGCTCGTACGTTCCGCTAATGTAAGATAGACTTTCCGCCAACTACGGCTTCATCAAGCCCAACGATCGTCGGGCCCTGGATCTAATGAACGCCGCTGCAGTCGCAGTTATGAAGGACCTTCCTGACCTGTGTATTGCCTACGGTATCAGCGATGAGTACAGGTTTGTGGTGCTGCATCCACGGACTCATGTGCGGGGGTGCTGACTTGACCTAGTTTCGCTTTCCACCCCAGTTGCCAATTATTCGAGCGGCGGAGTGCGTGAGTCTCTCCCCGATATCTACCACTCCGACGGTGTGGGCCTAACTTCCTTGGGAATACAGCAAGCTAGTAACGACGATTGTGTCTACCTTCACGGCGTATTACACCTATCTTTGGGGGACATATTTCCCTGATACGCCGTTGCAGGCTCCCGGACTGCCTTCGTTCGATGGGAGAGCCGTGATGTATCCGAATTCCAGAATTTTTAGGGATTACATGAGCTGGCGACAGGTGGATTGTGAGTTCCTTTCGTGTCTGGGTGGCACTTCGACTGGCTGCGTTGCTGATGCGCTGCAGGTCACATTAACAACCTTTACAATACGACTTTCTGGGCTATGGTTCAGAAAGGTGGTATGGACAACCGCGATGCTGAACAGGAGTTGAAGGTGATATTCTCACGTTAAGGGGGCGCTGGTAACGGTACTAAGTGTGGAACTAGGGCACCGTGTCGTCCGACAAGAATGAGATCCTCTTCAAGAGATTCGGCATCAACTATAACAATGAGGAAGAGATTTACAAGAAGGGCAGTGTAATCTACCGCCAGGTATGTGTGTCCTACCACCTCGTACCTAATGATGCTGACCAAACCAGTATCAATTGGAGGATGTCAAGGCAAGGTCAGACTCGAGCATTCAAGCTCAGGAAGACACGTCACCGTTGCAGGAGGCCACTCCCTCAAAGACACAGCAGGACAAGCTCCGTAAACTGCGGAACAAGGCACAGGTGGTCGTTGACCATGTCGACATCATCAAGGACGAGTTTTGGGAGAGACGACCCTGGATTCTCTCGGGGAAGCCTGGGAAGCTGCCAGTGGAGTCTAAATAGATGAGCTCGTGATAAGACATATAATGAAGAATGCTTTTCATGCGAATGTACAAGAACCAAGCAGCAAGCCATGGGTATCTATAAGTCTAGGTCTATCTATACACCTCCATCCCTATCCAGCCAGTCAACCCGATTCCGACTTTTTCGACTTCTTCTTCGACCCGGCATCAGATGTCGATGCCTCCCGCTTCTTGCTCTTCTCCTTCTTCTCCTTCTTTTCTTTCTTCGCCTTCTTCACCTCCTGCACGACCGACTCATCCCGGCCACTCGACTCAGTCTGCTCCAGCTCCGTCGCCGGCGGCGTAGGATACTCCTCCTCTGGACGGTGCTCCTCATCCTTCTTCTGCTTCTTTGCCTCCTTCAGCAGCCTTTTCTTCTCCTTCTTCTCCCTCCTTTCTGCTCTCCTCACCTCCTTCGCCTCCCTCCTCTTCCTGCGCTCCTCCTTCCGTTTCGCCCTCTCCTCTTTCCTCCTTCTCTTTTCCTCCCTCCTCACCCGTCTCTCCTCCTTGGTCTCTTTCTTCTCCTCCTCTCCTCCCTTCTTCCTCTTCTTCCCCTCGCCATCAATCTCCATCTCATCCCCCTCCTCGGCCTTCCTCTTCTTCGCCCCTTCCTTCTCCTCCTCGGCCTTCTTCTCCACTCCCCCTAGAGTCCCAGGAACTGTCTCTCCCCGGACAAAAAACCGATACAGCTCACTCGTCAACGCATTCGGCGCCCGTTTCGTCTCCCCAGCACCAGATCTATTCTCCTCTCCGACTCCCTTCAACGCATCTTCGAATCCGCGTAGCCACCACTGATTCGTATGATCTTTGGTTGTCTTCTTCCCCACACCTTGATTGCCTTGGCGGCGCGCAACGAGAATCGGTCGAGTGAGGCCCAGTCCGCCGTGTGTGCCGGGTCGACGGTTCGGGTTGAGGGGGTTGCCGGGTCCGGACCAGCCGTGGCGGAGGAGGTAGGCTTGGGCGTCCATTTTTGTCTTATTCCTGCAGGACCGGGATCTTACGGATTGGAGTGTAGGTGGTGTGTCGTGGGGTGGGGTGTATAGAGGGCCGGGTATAATCTCGGGGGGAGGTTAAGTTATTGCGACGGTGAGCAATCAACCTCAACCAACAACAAGCGAAGAACAGAGAAAAGACTAAATCCCTTTTCGCCCTCAACTAGTAATAGTTAAACAACTTGTCGCCGGTGACTAAACAAGTCCACCCGACACAAGAACAAAAAGAATGTAAGTGAGGAGAGTTATGTAAGTGAAGGGAGAGCGAGAAAAAAAAATCTAATTCCGGCTCTCTCTCTCTTCTCTCCTCTCTCCGCAGATAAGATAACGCCAGTATTCACCTAACCTATTCAGACTGAATGATCAATGCAAAAGATTTAAAGTTTTTTTATCCACTAGTCGCGTGGTCTAATGGTTATGATTTCTCGTTCACAATCCTCAGTTATTGAGGAGGTTCCGAGAAGGTTCCCGGTTCGATCCCGGGCGCGACTATCAGTTTTTTCTTTTTTTCATTTTGGCCTCTTTGTCACTAGTACTCTTTTTGTGCTTCTAGATTGTCCGTCTATCTGGCTGGCTTTTCTCGAAGTTGGGAGTTTTGTTTGTTTTGTTTCTTTAATTTTGTTCTTAATCGATGCAGGGGATCGGGTTGAAGGCGCGTTTACTTCTTCATTTTATCGGTAGTATATATTTAAATGGGTGTGAGTTGTTGGAGGATGATGTTGGTTGGATGCATAGTAGTTGTCTTCATTCAGGCTGTTGTGTTTGCTTTTTTTAGTACCCATCGCCGCTAGGAACTTAGGCAAGTTGAACACTTGCTACTATCTATCTCTGTTTCTGGGTTCTGTGTACGTCTATAACGTAGTGGCAGATGTCGGTCGTTGTTTGAGGGGTGGATATACCGTATCCTTGTACGGAGTTGTTGGACCTGAAATCGGGATGCTATGTTCAATACTTGATGGAATGGGTGCTGAATATCGTATCTATATCCTTGACTGCTGTGAAAACAACACCCAGGTCCTCCCAAGGGCGTCAATAAGGCTTGTACCTTCCCCGCTCTTTGTTCTTCTTATCCTTCCGTGGCATCTTGACCTCCGTCTGAGCGGTTCCCTGGGCTTCGCTGTCGGGCTTCCAGGCGCGAACAAACCCATCCTCGCCGCAGGTAAACACAGACTGAGACTAATGGTTGTCAGTTGGATCCACGCAGTCCTCTGAAAAGGACAACATACCTGTTCATCGAGATAAACCGAACGTACAATCTCTTCGCCGTGGGCGCCGGGCAGGCGCCACAGACTGTCTTGGTCGAATCGCCAAGACGGTGTCGAAACGAGCGGAACCAGGTCCAGGCGGTTTTCCCTGCAGGGTTGTTAGTCCGGATGAGAATGAACCCGCATGAGACCAGTCACATACTGTTTGTTGCCCGCGGCAATGTATGGTCCCTGACTACCGATGCACAGTTGTGCGATGTACTCGCAGCCTAGAGGCTGTCTCAGGTCGCCGAACTGCACAGGTTCGAACTCCTGCGTCGGCTCGTCTGGATCGGTCGCCGGGTGGATAGAGAAGTCTTCGTCGTGACTGAGGGCGTAGATAGTCCTCTCGCCAAGGAACCCTGCATGGTGCACGGAGCCATGGTTGATGACTTGCACTAGGGCATCGTCTTCATCGGTGATGGTTGTGTTGTAAATATTGACCAGCCCGTCTGTGCTGCCGGATAGGACGAGGTTGCGACGGACTGGGTGATACTGAAGCTACATCCACGGACGATTTGTTAGTAAGGAGAGGAGCTGGAGTCTCGAGTAACACGTACTTCGGTCACGTCATCGTTGTGGCTCTCAACGTACTGGAGGGACGTTTGACCGGGTGATCTGGTGTCCCTGTTGCGTCAGTTAGCAGCTCGTGAAACTGGTACAACGTCCAGCCCCGGTAGCTCCTCCGGATAAGGCATAGGCTATGAGGCGGGGGGGGGGGGGGGTCGGCGAATCAACTCACCAGAAGGCGACAATGGCCTGGAATGAAACAAGCTCAGTTCCAGCCACAATTCCATTAGTCTCCGGACAGCATGCGACGGACAACACGGGGGCCTGCTTCGCTGTCGCCGGAACAAGGTTAGCGAGCAATCATTTGCGGATGGGTCATGCATATGCATGACAAACTTTGGGAAGTCTGACGGCGGGAAACCTTTGGCCCCAAGTGAGGCCACGCCTTGAATGAGGCCCACCGGATACAGCACCGAAAAGAGGAGAATCAAAGCGAAAGGGGGCGACGAGAGGCTTACGGGTCTCCATCTCCACAGCCGCGGACTTCCTGCCACTGCGCAGATCCCATAGTTTCACCTTGCCATCCCTTCCTGCCGTGGCCAGCACCTGCTGGCCGGCGTCATACGATTTCAGGGACGTGACGCCCTCATGGGCGCTCGCAGCAACGACGGACGCATGGCTGAGCCCGTTAGCGTCAAACACACGAAGGGAGTCATCCGATGAAATCGCGGCAAACGACCCTGGGGACGAAGGGGCGATGGAATAGATGTAGTGGCCCTCCGCCAGTGAGAGGGAGGAGGATGCAGTCGCTTTGAGCGTATGCATGATTTAGATAGTGACAGTGATCGCCGATGTAGACGCCCCGGGTTCTGTTGACCGATAAGAGCACGTTTTAGCTGGGCAGTTCACCTGTCCAAGGAAGTTCTCGTCTGGTTCTACTTGATAACGGCTGTGCGCCTGATGCCTGTCGTCTCTGCTTCTGTTTCTTTCTTGAGAGAGATGCAGCCTGGTGGCTGGCCGGAATCCAGTATCAGACCGACGCAGGCGCCAAAGTTCCTGTGCCTTTGTACCTGACGTGGCTCGATCCGATAGGAATTTAGAGGCAAACAACAGGATGTACGAGGAGCGAGCCAGGGACCGGGTTATCCGATACTGATAGATAGAAGCTAAGGGACTGGCGGTGCGGCGCGGGAAGCCAAGAAAGATTTCCCGCCGGAAAATTCGCACGCGAGACATGGCTGCCTTAGCCCTCTGGCCGCCCACGCCCACGGAAATTCGGGACATCCATCTTCCATCCTTCCATCCATGGCCCAAGATCTTTCTGATCATCCATTTTCCAACGGTCTTAGGCGTTTCCTCGCCCTGTTGCGGTGTGATGGCCAATTACACTAACTAGGAAATCATTATCTGCCAGATCCCATGGTAGCGGTGGATGATGTGACCATGGTAATATGGATGGCGATCCTATGAATGACATAATGCCTGAATGGATATAGAAAGCCCCGGGGGCTTTAGGATACCTAGACCCCCGTTGCTATTGTTCAGAGATGCCTGGTATGCTGATTTCCTTCAAGGGAGGCAAGCCCTGAGTAATCCCCACTCTGTCACATACCAGATCGTCGTTCTAGGCCATAGAAGCCTTGGGAATGGGGATGCGCCGCGGACGGTGCAACCGTGCAACAGTGCAGAAAAGACACCTGGGTAGGTACACGTCTACGTCTGGTCTCCATCCAGAAATATGTGTGTGGATGGTGAGGATTGTGCGCCCTAGTGGAATTTGGTAACAGAAAATGCTCCAAGCGACTCGATTGATCTCACACTAAGCGGCCAAAGTGATCCCGAAGTCTGGTACGTATCCTGTAGCCTGTACCTAGCTCCTCGACTGCCCCTGACTCACCGAGAAGCAACCTTTGTGGGAGGGTGGTGACGCTAGAAGCTGGGCGTAGTCGGGAGGCGCATAACGCGGGCGACGTCGCTGTTGGAGAAGTCAATGTCAAGGTCGATTCCAGGCGGATCATTGGATTACAAAGAGGTCAAAAGAGGGACCACCAGAGCCGTGCCCTGTGCAAGGCATGGTCACCACAATAATCTAAGTCACCAGCGGGTTTGCGCACGGGATTGGTCAATGGTCGGGAAAGTCGCTCGCAGCATTATAGCCCTGTGGAGCCGGAGTGGGCAAAAGAGACGAATTGACACAATCCTTCCGGGTCGTCGTCGCCCCAAGACCGAAGGCACCGAATTAGCAGATATCTGTGCACTGCCGCAATAATCACGATGGTTTTGACGCCCTTGAAAGTTGAGGCTGCTTTTAGTTCCCCGAATTCAGACGACACAGGGCACTCCTCACTGGCCTAGGGCCCTCGAGAGTAAAGAAAGCGCGGCAGAAGTATTTGGTGCTCAAGATAGTCTAGTGGTTGACTTCCCAACGCAGCCCACGTACTGTGTAGTCGTTAGAGCCACAAAGGGGGATTGGGTGCTCCTGATGGGGACTAAAGCGGTAGCATCTCCGTATCTGCTCCTGGGAGGCGAGCAATTGCACCGGAGGACAGCCAGGACGAGGAGGATGGGCATGCGATGATCGGCATCCCCACAAAGCCCGTAATTGGATCGCATTTTGACCCTCCATACGGTATCCAGAGTATACGCCGTGTTCCCCGCGGTGGTGTCGCCAAGTAACACTGGGCCTACTCACTTGGTTAGTCGTGGATAGGTCGTTACCTTTCCGAACAGGGGTGTCCTGGCCCAAGACGTGGATCGGTTGTACACAGTAACGTCTCTGTGGTCAACCACGACATGGGGTGGGTTTGTGTCTGACTGTCTGCAGGTCAAGCAAGCCTCGTGGACCAGGCGGGAAAAGTTGATGGTAGAGGAACGGGGAAGATTGGCAAGGTCTCCCGCAAGGCAGATTCCAGGATCAGGATGGGGCTGCTGCCTTGGGTACCTAGTAGGGAACAATGGCGCTTATCCGAGGGTTGTGATATGGTACCAAACTCTGAAGCAGTGGCTGCGAGAGCCTGGATGGACGTGGATCGGTTTATGAACCAGCATTCATTATTTACCAAGGTCGACGGTTGGACGAATGATGGGGCAGCAAGTTGGGCGGTTGATATTTCCGATGGGGACGTTGAAATCCGGGCCGGTGATGGACGCCGGTGGACCACTTGGATCCAGACTCCCCCAGAGGTCGGTGCAAGCAGGAGGCGGATAGATAGAGATTAGAGGGAAGAAGAATAGAGAAGGCCCAGCTCTGCGGTAAGGGCTTACGTTGGGCTTTCGGGTCGTATAATTTACCTAGAACTGCACGGGGAATTGATAAATTAAATCGCGATGTTTCCTCGGTAAATCCTGCTAGTCATCGAGGGCAGACTAGCCAGCTAGTATCTACCGAGTTAGTTCGTACACCTGCCTGATGACTGATCCATGGTGATCGAGGTTATCCGAAGAAGCTAGTAGTCGCGAGTCGAAGCAATCTAAAATGGGTCTATCTGTTTGACATCTACAGTAGTACTAGATGAGTAGATAGGTGGGTAAGTAAGGAAGTAGACAAGTACAAACAAACTCCGTGCCGAAGCCAACAGATATGGTGTGGAGGAGAGAAACCCGGCGCATAGATAAGTTGGAAGGTCGAGTCGAGTTCAGGGGAACGCAGAGCCAGTCGTCTGTGCGTGTGCTTAACGGTGGATGGTGAGATGCGCCCAAGCCTCCGGCGTATGCAGGCTGGACAGCTGAGCGGCGGCGGGTTGAACCAGGCACAAAGTACAGCGCATAGAAGGATGGTGCATGCATCACCATCATCGACCCGAGAGTCTGGGAAGCGGTGAAACGATCAACGTGAGACTCCTGCCTACCGATAAGTCACAAGGCAACTACTCTTTTAGGTCAGACGCCAACCTGGGTCGGCGCCAAGCGGGTGGGTGACCTTGGGCATAGAGGGAGGACACATGTGCGATTTACGGAGTACAGGAGGGACGACTTGCATACGGAGTGCATCCTACATGCATCGCCCTAGTGTGCCCGGCACGGCCTTGACCGTCATCCTCCATCCTCCATCCTGATCCACCACCTCTTTCTTTGCTTTTTTGAGGGGGGAAACTTTGGATTTACTGGGTTTATTTTGCCCTCCCCTTCCCCGGCCAGACGAACATCGCTGTCCAACCGTTCGGGGGTCACAGGCTCAGCTCCAATGCTGATCCAGAGACAGTTCGGTATATTAAGTTTCCTGGTACAGCCGGCCCGCCCAGGAATAGGTAGGTGGATGTAACCTCACTGGGCCCAGCCAGCCAGCCAGCCAGCCATCCACTAACCCAGTGGTGGGTATGACAATACTGTGCCAGACGCCAGTACCTCGCTCGCCTCGAAAGACGTCCGGGAATAGAACCATCCTTTCTTCTGTCCCACCTCTCTCCCTCCTTCCCCTCCCAGGAATCATCCTTCTCCGTCTTAACCTCCGTCGCAAGGAGCTCACAATGCCAGTCACAGACGTACAGCGGTCGTAGTATGATAATTTCCGATCATGAATCCTTCCTGGTAGTAGGACTCAGCCAGTCGCATCGTCCGCAGCCACGGGCGAGCCAGCGACGGAGTCGAGTGGAACCAACCACCGGTGGATGTACCTTCACCAACCGATCCACCCCGGAGCGGCTGCACGCAATGCCGTGATTAGTGACCCTGAACGATGGAGGGTTGGCATCGGTTCTGGTTTGCCTATTGCGGGCGCTACGGGCGAGGGTTGAAACTTGAAAGGGGAGCATGCCCGAGGCTTCAAATCCTTCAACCACAGTGTTGGTAACGCTGCCTGACGCGGACGCCGCCATGCCTGAGAATGCTGGCAGCGACCGCTAGGCCCACGGAGATATTGTGCGTTAGTGGCTCTCCCGAGGAAACTTTCCTTCATTCAACTAAGTGTGGGAGACGGTCCGCATCCCGCCCGGAAGTCACTTGGCTAAATTGATTGGGGACCCATCCATGGTTGCTTTCTCCCTCGATCCTGGTTCGTTTCTCTTGGGGTTTCCTCGCGTCTTCCGCTTTGGCGTCGGGCAAACTGATCCTGCCCTAGCTGGTTACATGGCCCGTCTGCTGCACATTCTGATGTCTCTCTTCTATCCGGAAGCTTCCTTATTGTGATCACCGTCATTCTTCCCCTCTTGTTTCTTGTAAGCCGGATACATACATGCCGCATAAGGTAGTAGAACCGAGGCTCAGAAAGACGCCTCAGGCAGCAAGGCCATGATCTTTTGGCGGCCTCGGTAGAAAGACAGGACAACAGGAGCCTCATTCACAGAGTAAACAATGTCCAAGTCTCGGACTCCAACCATGATTCATCTCACGCTAGCTCCTTCTGTGTCTTGGTCCATTATCCTAAATGAGAGTTAAAATACTTCACGACCCGAAGTTAGGCCGTCGTGTTGCTTCTCCGGGAAGAAGTAGGAAAAGGGTAAGGGAACATGCTACAAAGAAGCGTTGGAAAATAAAATTTCTTCTAAAATAAATGAAAAATCCTAAAAGAGGTATATATATAGTGGGGGAAAACCCCATAAGAGAGAAAAAAAGTGAGAAAAGAAAAATTATAAAATAAAAACAGAAATGAGACAGAGAAAAAAAAATCAAAGTAGAGAGACTAAATTGGGGGGGGGAAAGGGGGGGAAGGGGAAGGGGGTGTTAAACGCTAACTAGCTACCTACCTGCTTAAGTAGAACTCGTGGTGGATACAGATTGTATGTATTTTGGCTGTATGAGGTACACAGGAAGTATCCGGGATCCTGTGGATATGTATGTCGGTGCAGGTGCACACTCTGGTAGCCACTAGGCAGTGAGGCAGATTAGTTAGTGCGCCTGTAAGTGTGTATGGTACATACATACATACCTACTAGCACATCGTGCATCCACCCTGGGATCGGTACCAGACACACAGACGTTAGACGTATCGCCTTGGGGAGGCACCGGCCGAACCTTTGCTGCTGGGGGAGATTGATAGGAATTCCATCAGCTGGATCGGTACCGGATTCATGATCCAGGCATCAGAGCCCTTCACAGGACCTTACTGATCCGCGTAGCTGCCCAGAGGTGCTAGAGAACCGCCGTACCATGGATGGCAGAGGGGCTTTACTTCCGGCCAGCACCAATGGTGCCCGGATGCGCCAGATCGATACCAGGCGCATTCTGCTCCCCCCCGTCCCCGACACATCCTGAACCCATGTCGGTATCTAGTAGTAATAGTAATGGTAAAAGTAGTAGTCGAGCACATCTGACTCGCAGCAGATGGCATCTACTAGATTCCAACTAACTAACTCCGGCTTCCATGTCGCAACGGACAGTAGCTCAAACTGAAAACTCCATCTCGCCGCCAGTGAATCAACTTCCCTCTTCCCCCTGCTGCTTCCCCAACTCTCTTTCATCTTCCCAAGCTTCCAAGTTCCCAGGCCCTCTCTTCAAGAGTCCAAGGCTCCAACCGCCCCGCCTTCGTGCCCGTGGGCCCAACGGGGTCAAGACAGCGGCTGCAACAACCTTAAAGGCAGGCTTGCTTGCTCCATCTACCTTCCTATCCATCCAGCGTCGAACGGTCTTAAGCTCCCGGGATCGGATTTTCCCTCCCTGCTCCGATGCGTGACTCCAATTGACCTCCCCGATCCATGGTTGTTAATTAGTTCTTGTTGTAACGCCCAACACCACTTGCTGTTATCGATTTTTTTTTCTTTCTTTCTTTCTTTCTTTCCTTTTTTTTTTTATTTGATTTGATTTCTCCTCTCAATGCCGGGTCCGTGACCGCTACTTTGCTGTCGTCCCTTGACTTCTGTGCTTTCCCCGACAGCCTTTGATTTTCGCGGGGAGGGGCCATTGCTCCCTTCCTCCCTCCTTATTTAGTATCCTCTCGTATCCTCTTGTGCCCCGGTGCCTCTCTGGTGGAACTCATCGACTCCCCTTGTTGCTTGTGCGCTTGCGCGTGCAACTTCTGATCTCCGTGGATTGCCAGGGCAGGAAAATAAAACCGAAAACCAAAACTACATCAATTGTGGACTTTTGTCATTCCTATCCTTGGCTATTTCTCCCATCCTCTCCCTCCAACTTTCCACCCCTCCCTCCCTTCCTCCCGTTTGCCACTTATTGATCCTGCAGTCCCTCACATCCTTGATCTTCAATCTATACAATCTCTGACCCTCTTCGTGTAACCGGACCTTGTTTCTGCTCTATGTGCAATTCGACTTTGGTCCTTTCGATTTCATCCACAGCCTACATACATCGCGTTGAATGACACCAGCATTCTTCACTACCATCGTCAACATTGTTCTAAGGGCGGCTCCCTCTACTACTCTCTTCACCAGGAACAACCGGATCGCTTCTTCTTGCCCAGCCCTCTGACACATAGCCTCCATGTTTGCCAACGGAAACGGACGGGTCTTGCACCAGCCGGTCACCATGGCCTCTCCGCCTCGCAACCACTATGCCTCTCATTCCGCGGGGTCTTCTGACATAGGTCGCTCCAGGCAGAACTCGGATGCCATGGACATTCATGCCATCACGGACCGGGAGCCCCCCGGAAATGAACCAGCCGGCAGTGAGCAATGGGACCGCAATGAGTCTCCCGGCTCAAGTAGTTCGTCTAGCAAGTAGCTCTCTCCATTTTCTTTTCTCCCTTTCGTCCACCGTTTCTCTCCATCCGTGCTTTCCTATCATTCTCCTACTCCTATTGGGCGACTAATCTTGGAACCTTTCTCCCGTTGTTCTTTCTTCTTAGGACTCCTGACAGATTTGCCTTCCATGAAGAAAACGGACGAACATACCATGGATTTCGCAGAGGAGTCTATATGCTACCGTGTGACGAACAGGAGCAGGACCGGCTCGACATATTTCATAAGCTGTTTACGGAAGCGAGGGTATCTGGGAGTTTAATCTACGCCCCGCACCCCACTAATGCTCGCATCCTCGACCTGGGGTGCGGCACTGGGATATGGTCCATTGACGTGGCTCAAAAGTACCCCGACGCCTTTGTTGCTGGGGTGGATTTGGCACCTATACAACCTCCGAACCACCCCAGAAATTGCGAATTCTATGCGCCATTTGATTTTGAGAGCCCATGGGCGTTAGGAGAGGATTCCTGGGATCTCATTCACTTGCAAATGGGTGCCGGCAGCGTCGTCGGTTGGCCGAACCTGTACAAAAGAGTCTTCGCGCACCTTCGACCCGGGGGCTGGTTTGAACAGGTGGAGATTGATTTCGAGCCGCGCTGCGATGACCACCCCCTGGAAGGACTAGCTCTACGCTATTGGTATCAATACCTGAAGCAGGCGACGCAGGATTGCATGCGGCCCATAGCCCACAACGCGCGGGACACCGTCAGAGACCTTCAAGAAGCAGGATTTACCCAAATCGACCATCAGATGGTAGGATTGCCGCTCAATCCCTGGCATAAGGATGAGCATGAGAGAAAGGTCGCCCGTTGGTACAATCTAGCAATCTCCGAAAGCATCGAGTCGTTCAGTCTGGCCCCGTTCAGTCGCGTCTATGACTGGCCTTTGGACAGGATCAGACATCTCGCAGCACAGGTGAAATCAGAAGCCTTCAACAAGGAGATACACGCCTACAATATCCTCCATATCTACCAAGCTCGAAAGCCGCCAGTGGACCACTGACGGTGCGAAAAGAATCAACGCGAGACCGATACAATCCATGTCTCATTCCATATACGTGTGCCGCTTTGTGATCCTGTGGTTCCCTCAGCATTCCCATGACGTCTCCCACGCGAGGTCCTAGGACTCAATTATACCTTTTTGCAACACCAAGCTATGAGATGTATACATCGGCAGGGCGAGCAAAGACCACTAAAACGACCGTGGGCTGGAACTCTTGTCAACAAGTGGATGATGAAAGAAGATCACGGACGCATATTTTTGTCGTGGTCCTCACTCAAGAGCCCCCCTCAGGAGCTAAGACAGCCGGCCGACACCTACAGATCTCGGTAACACGGAGGATTAAGTGGTCGTTCAGCTTTGGGATACCTCAGGTGTCTCCAAGGTGGCGTGCTAGCTGACACCGTGTCTTTGAACATCTAGCTTGCCAGGAGTCGGTGGAGCCCTCCACTCAGAATGATGTTACAAACCGCCCGCACTCAATCCGTCTGCGCCGTACGAATGGCATGAGGCCCGACAGAACCCTCGGAGCATCATCCACACTTTTTGAGTGGCGAGGGCCGCTCTATGAAAGAGCCAACGCTTTATGGTGCCTATATATTTGGAAAAAGGCGGCGAAAAAAAGACAAGAAAAAAAGAAGGAAAGGGTGAACATTAAAACGTCATCGGGAAGCACATGAACTATGCCGAGCTTTTGCCTTTCCACCGAGACTCCCGACCATGTACCGTAAGTATACCAAAGCGCATGCATTTGCCGAACGCCCAACAACCCATGACGGGTTAACTGACATACAACTTAATAGATGACCCGCAAAATGCGAGAGATGGAAGAGAATCTAGAAAATGGACGGATACCAAAGAGGAACGCTGTATTGGAGCCAACCTGTGACTTGCACATCAACGCCTTCGGCCTTTCTGACCTCGCGTGGTGCCGTTCCTACTGCCAGTGGTACTATCTTTCTCTCCATCTCCGTTCGCATTCGCTCGGTCCCGGCCTGCACCCGGACTGCGCCTTCGCATCGTGCCAGGTCCGACAGCGACGATATCATCCTCGCTTTCGCTGTCCGAGATATCGAGGAGAACAGGCATGCGGAATGAAGTGACAATGTCTTCCTCTGCCCCGTCTTTGTGTGGTTCGATCGTGAGCACGTCAGGAACTTCATCTTCCTGGTCTAGACGACGCTGATGAATCTCCTCTGCCGGATGGATGTCAAACTCGTCTTCGCGTTCGACATACTCGACATTCTCTTCGACCTCGCCAAAATCAGGGGCTAGCGCCGACCACTTCTGAGGGGTCACAATAGACCATGTATAGATACACCCGGATTCCAAGCCACATGCAACCACCATCGGACGGCAAGGGTGCCATTCGACCACTCCCAGCTCTTCACGGGGCCCTTCCAAGATCTTGACCAGAGAGCCGTGGCTCCGCTCCCAAACATAGATGTCGGGATTCATGAAAGTGGATGCCGTAACAAATTCCCCAGTGGAAGAAAATGCAACATGATTCCAACTTAAACGGTTAACCACATCTTGGAATTTATGTTCCACTTGGAGCTTGATGTTGGTAGGCTCCAGGTCAATGCCCAACTGGGAGAGATCTGGCATGAGAATTGTGCGTATAACACGATCGGAACTGTTGACTAGTAGGTCCCGACCGTTACTCGCTAGGCGAAGTAGGATGACCACACCATTGCAGAGGCGAGTGGAATGTATCGTGGTGCAGGTTTGTGTTTCAATGATATTGATCCAGCCCTTAGATGTACCCGCTATGATATGATTCCCTAGAGCCGTGAAAACCGTAACACATGTTGAATGTTTCGCATCCTGGGCGGCTTGCTTCGCAGCAACGGCGGGATCAATCTCTTCGTTCTTTGGTGGCGGAGGGCGGAACGGAGCAGAAGGAAGAATGCGCTTGACTGGCTTGGGCAACGAAACGTCCACGAGGACAGGCTGATCTTCGAAAAGAGAAGCTACAAATAGCAGACTGCAGAGAGAAGAAATAAGCAATGCGCTCGCTGCTAGACAATCAAAGGGCTTCATACTGGTTATAAGGATGTAGTTCCGCGATGTATACAGGGGCTTCAAACCGGACGGTGCGGACCCGGGAGCCATCTTTCAAGTCCCATAGGATACATTTCCAATCCTGAGAAGAGCTGAGGAGATAACGACCGTCTCTGGACCAACTGCACACCGCTCAAGTTAGCATCTTGTAGTGGGGCGGTTCGGCGCAGCGAGTAGTGCGTACCTTAGTGACTGAATCTGCCTGGTATGGCCTCGTAGCTTTCGCGCGACCCCGTTCGTCTCCACGTCAAAAATGACCACTGTTCCATCAACCTAGGACCCCGTTATTGATTTGACCAGTAAGTAATTCCGTCTTTATGTTGAAAACCAACCCGTCCAGACGCTAGATAGTCTCCTTTGCGGTTGAACCGTAGACAAGTTGCATGTCCACTTCCTGGGATGGTCAGCGAAAAACCTTGCCATGTCGGCAGTAGACGACATACTCAGCTTCTCTGTCAAGGTGTCGGGATAATCCTGCGCTAGGACGAAGGGATCAACAAGAGATAAATTCATGATGGTTGCTTCCTCCAGTGCATCGGCAAGCGCCGTGTCAACCCCCGGAAGTCAGGCGAAAAAGAGGTGATAGATTCCCAGCCTGCAAGTTAGGCCGGGAGATTCGCTCGAGAGCCAACATCCAGCGTAGTCGACAGCCACAGGAGTTCTCCGCCGGCGAGGGGGACGCACAGCTTGCCCGATGAATGAAGCCGAAGAGAAAGAAAGCGGCTGGCGGGCGGTGAAAAAGCCATGTAAATTTGTCAGTGGCCTCTCCACTCTGAGTGCAGTAACTGCACCTTGATTGGTGGAAAGTTTACTGCCACTTCACATCTGCCCCATTTGGGGTTTAGCGCGACGGACTTATAGAGGCCCCGGAAGGTCGCGCTAGCTTGCGGCTCAGAAAACTCGTTGCCCCATCGCCGACTGACCTGACGTCCAACCGTCTCCCTTTCATCACCTCGACACGCCTCCTGTCCATCGCCCAGCACCCCCCGACCATCGCGCTTCACATCGCGATATCACTTTCCGAGCTGAAGATATCGCCAACTTCGATTGTGACCCTCTTTTCTTCGCCCTTTTCGAGCTTCGCGCAGTCGGTGGATAAGGTCGCAGGCGCCCTCGTGGCAAGGGCTGCCAGAGGCCACCATCATGGCGAACGTTTACTTCCCCTACTCCAAGGCGCCTTTGCGCACCATCAAGGAGATTCAGTTTGGTCTCTTCTCTCCTGAAGAGATCAAGCGGATGAGTGTGGTTCATGTCGAATACCCGGAGACGATGGTTTGTTTTCCCTCGGCAGCCCAGACCGACTGACCCGTGGCAAAACGCTAACGCGGCAACACAACAAATAGGATGATCAACGGCAGCGGCCGCGGACAAAGGGTTTAAACGATCCACGCTTAGGAACGATCGATCGGCAATGGAACTGTGAAACTTGTGAAGAAGGCCAGAAGGAGTGTCCTGGTCATTTCGGGCACATCGAGCTTGCCACGCCAGTCTTCCACATCGGTATGTTCCGGCCAGGCGGACAGATTGCTCTTACTGAAGACTATTGCTGACTTTTCGGCCAGGTTTCTTGACGAAGATCAAGAAGCTCCTTGAGACGGTCTGCCACAACTGTGGCAAGATCAAAGCCAATACGGTTAGTCATCCCTTATGGGATGGCAAATCTATCACGGCAGATTTGCTGACATAGAACCAGTCCGATCCCAAGTTTTTAGAAGCCCTACGCATGAGAGACCCGAAGAGACGATTCGATCATATCTGGCGACTATCCAAAGATGTGCTTATCTGCGAAGCCGACCCTCCCCCGGACGACGACGAGCCTTTCTCGAAAGAGAGCTCCAAGCCCCTGAGGATGCACGGTGGATGTGGCAATGCACAGCCCCAGATTCGCAAAGAGGGTATTACTCTTGTCGGAACGTGGAAGCCCAATAAGATGATGGATGAAATGGACATGCAGCAGCCCGAGAAGAAGGTTATTACTCCGCAGGTTGCTTTGAATGTCTTTCGCACCATCTCATATGACGATGTTCGCATCATGGGACTGAGCAATGATTATGCCCGCCCTGAGTGGATGGTCCTGACTGTTTTGCCGGTTCCTCCCCCTCCGGTCCGCCCGAGTGTGCTTGTTGGAGGCAGCACCAGCGGCCAGCGCGGTGAGGACGATCTGACATATAAGCTGGCTGAAATCGTCAGAGCAAACCAGAACGTCCAACGCTGCGAACAGGAAGGCGCCCCAGAGCACGTCGTGCGCGAATTTGAGTCTCTTTTGCAGTACCATGTCGCCACCTACATGGACAACGATATCGCTGGCCAGCCGAAGGCCATGCAGAAATCGAACCGACCTGTCAAGGCTATTCGAAGCCGTTTGAAGGGTAAGGAAGGTCGTTTGCGACAGAACTTGATGGGCAAGCGTGTGGACTTTTCTGCACGTACTGTCATTACTGGTGACCCCAATCTGTCCCTTGAGGAAGTTGGTGTCCCGAAGAGTATCGCGAGGACCTTAACCTATCCCGAGGTTGTGACGCCCTACAACATCGAAAAATTGCAGCAACTCGTAATGAACGGTCCGAATGAGCATCCGGGTGCGAGGTATATTGTCCGCGACAACGGCGAGCGCATTGATCTTCGTCATGCCAAGAGAGCTGGCGGGCAACAGTTGTTGTATGGATGGAAGGTGGAGCGTCACATCATGGATGGCGATGTAATCCTGTTCAATCGACAGCCCTCTCTTCACAAAGAGTCCATGATGGGTCACCGCGTTCGTGTCATGCCCTATTCCACATTCAGATTGAATCTGTCGGTCACCACCCCTTACAACGCTGATTTCGATGGTGATGAAATGAACTTGCACGTCCCTCAGAGCGAGGAATCGCGCGCTGAATTGAGTCAACTCGCATTGGTCCCGATGAATATCGTGTCTCCTCAGCGAAACGGTCCACTGATGGGTATTGTGCAGGATACCCTCTGTGGTATCTACAAGATTTGCCGGCGTGATATCTTCTTGACCAAAGATCAAGTGATGAATACCATGATGTGGGTTCCTGACTGGGATGGGGTGATTCCCCCTCCGGCAATCTTGAAGCCTAGACCTCGGTGGACCGGTAAGCAGATGATTAGCATGGCACTTCCTCCTGGTCTCAATCTTCTGCGTGTCGAAAAGGACAGCTCGCCGCTTTCCGAGAAGTTCTCTCCTCTGGCGGATGGTGGTCTCCTCATCCATGGTGGTCAACTGATGTATGGTATGTTCTCCAAGAAGACTGTGGGTGCTAGCGGTGGTGGTGTCATCCATACAATTTTCAATGAGTACGGACACGAGACGGCTGTGGCTTTCTTCAACGGTGCTCAGAGAATTGTCAACTACTGGCTGCTGCACAACGGATTCAGTATCGGTATCGGTGACACTATTCCCGACGAGCTTACAATCCAGCGGATCGAGAACTGTGTGCGCAATAGGAAGAAGGAGGTCGAGTCCATCACCGCAAGTGCTACGGACAACACGCTGGAGCCTCTGCCTGGTATGAACGTGCGTGAGACGTTCGAGAGTAAGGTATCGCGTGCTTTGAACAATGCTCGTGATGAGGCTGGTAGCGAGACCGAAAAGAGTTTGAAGGACTTGAACAATGCCATCCAAATGGCCCGTTCTGGATCCAAGGGTTCCACTATCAACATCTCGCAGATGACTGCTGTGGTCGGACAACAATCCGTCGAGGGAAAGCGTATTCCTTTTGGGTTCAAGTACCGTACTTTGCCTCATTTTACCAAGGACGACTACTCCCCCGAGTCTCGTGGTTTCGTCGAGAACTCCTACCTACGTGGATTGACTCCCACGGAGTTCTTCTTCCACGCCATGGCTGGTAGAGAAGGTTTGATTGATACCGCTGTTAAGACTGCTGAAACTGGCTACATCCAGCGTAAGTTGGTCAAGGCGCTGGAGGAGGTCATGGTCAAATATGACGGCACTGTTCGGAACTCTCTGGGTGATATCATCCAGTTTATCTACGGAGAAGATGGTCTCGATGGAGCCCACATTGAGAACCAGCGCGTGGATATTATCAAATGCTCGGATGATAAGTTCCGGGATCGTTTCCGTGTCGACCTGATGGACCCTGAGCAGACACTCGGACCGGAGGTTCTCGAGCAGGCTAATGAAATCGCGGGTGATGTCGAGGTCCAGAGACACTTGGACGACGAATGGGAAGACCTGCTTCGGGATCGTGCGTTCTTGCGCAGCGTAGCCAAGGAAGACGAGGAGATGATGCAGCTCCCGATCAACGTGCAGCGTATTCTAGAAACCGCCAGAACCACTTTCAGGATTCGGGAGGGCACCATCAGCGACCTCCATCCCGCGGAGGTCATTCCTCAGGTGCGCGCTCTGCTGGACCGTTTGCTCGTCGTGCGCGGTGATGACATCATCTCGCGCGAAGCTCAAGACAATGCGACTCTGTTGTTCAAGGCACAGCTTCGCAGCCGTCTTGCGTTCCGGAGATTGGTTACCGAGTACTCGATGAACAAACTTGCCTTCCAGCATGTTATCGGAGCCATCGAGATGAGATTCGCCAAGGCTGGTGCCAATCCTGGTGAAATGGTTGGTGTGCTTGCTGCCCAGTCTATTGGTGAGCCTGCCACGCAGATGACTCTGAACACGTTCCACTTTGCTGGTGTTTCGTCCAAGAACGTTACTCTTGGTGTCCCCCGTCTCAAGGAAATTCTGAACGTCGCCACCAACATCAAGACCCCGTCCATGACTGTCTACCAGGAAGCTGCCCGCTCCCACGACAAGGAGGGTGCCAAGCAATTGCGAAGCGCTGTCGAGCATACCAGCCTGCGTTCCGTCACCGAGGCTACAGAGATTTACTATGATCCTGATATTCAAACTACCGTCATCGAGAACGACCGGGATATGGTTGAGTCCTACTTCATCATTCCCGAAGATGTTACGGATGATTCGTCTCGCCAGTCAAAGTGGCTGCTCCGTATCATCCTCAGTCGGCCGAAGCTCTTGGATAAGGGCCTTACGGTGCAGGACGTTGCTGCTCGGATCAAGGCGGCCTATCCCAAGGATATTGCCGTCATCTTCAGTGACAACAACGCTGATGAGCAGGTTATTCGAATCCGTCAGATCCAGGATTACAAGGAAGACGAAGAGGATGATGATGTCGAGTATGATGTCACGCTCAAGAAGTTGGAGCAGCATCTCCTTGACACGCTCACCCTTCGTGGTGTTCCTGGTGTCGAGAGGGCGTTCATCAATGAGAAGAGCAAGGTTCGAGTCTTGGAAGACGGCTCCTTGTTCGCGAGCAAGACCGATCCGCTTTGCAAAGAGTGGGTTCTCGAGACAAGTGGCTCTTCCCTCTGGGTGAAGTTCTGGCAATTCCTGGTGTCGATGCTACCCGGACGTATTCCAATCAGTTCATCGAGGTGTTCGAGGTCTTTGGTATCGAAGCTGCTCGGACGGCTGTTCTTCGCGAGTTGACCCAGGTGCTTGCCTTCGACGGATCTTACGTCAACCACCGCCACTTGGCGCTTCTGGTTGATGTTATGACTGTCCGCGGTTACCTGACACCGGTCACTCGTCACGGTATCAACCGTGCCGATAACGGCGCACTCATGCGTTGTTCCTTCGAAGAGACCGTGGAAATTCTGCTTGAAGCCGCCGCTTTTGGAGAGCTGGACGACTGCCGTGGTGTGTCTGAGAACTTGATTCTGGGTCAGATGGCCCCTGCGGGTACGGGAGAGTTCGATATCTATCTTGACCAGAACCTCATGAACACGGTCGTCTCGAACAATGCTCGCTTCGGTGTCATGGGAGCTCTCGGCGCCAAGGATGCTATCATCTCGGATGGCGCCGCTACTCAGTATGACACGGGCTCCCCCATGCAGGAGAGCGCTTACATCGGTTCGCCTGATCCCGAGTCGAACTTCTCTCCAATCCGTCAAGCAGGTGCCGAAACCCCTGGTGGCTTTACGGAGTACCAGCCTACTGGTGGCTTTGGAGGCGGTTTCAGCCCAGCGGCCACGAGCCCTGCTGGCTATTCTCCCAGCAGTCCGTTTAGCGCGAACCCAACATCGCCTGGCTATTCCCCAACCTCAAGCTACTCCCCCACTTCACCGGGCATGGGAATTACCAGCCCTCGTTTCATGACGTCTCCTGGGTTCTCGCCAGCGAGCCCGTCATTTGCTCCCACGTCCCCAGCCTACTCGCCCACATCCCCTGCATACGGCCAAGCGTCTCCTACGTCACCCTCATACTCGCCCACTTCGCCAGGGTTCTCGCCGACTTCGCCGAACTACAGCCCCACTTCGCCCAGTTTCAGCCCGGCTTCGCCGGCGTTTAGCCCGACGTCGCCTAGCTATAGCCCAACAAGCCCTGCTGTTGGCGGCGTCGGCCGGCACCTCTCCCCCACATCACCGACCTCCCCCAAGTACACGCCTACGTCGCCTGGATGGTCCCCAACGAGCCCCCAGACGTATTCCCCCACCTCTCCCAACTTTGCCGGCTCGCCGACGTCCCCTGGGGGACCAACATCTCCTGGTTACAGCCCGACGTCGCCGGCTTTCAGTCCTACGTAAGTCACCCACGAGGGCTGGTGCGATGATCACCGTTGCTAACATGCGCCGTAGATCTCCCCGTCAGTGAAGTTCCACATAGATGCTCTGCTTCATTACGACTCTCACTGTATCATTGTACTATCACCTACCTCCCCGCGACCTCTCCGAGGAGAAAAGAAAAGAAAAACATCTTGCATTGTATGTTGCGGAATTGGTTGGTTATCTCATGCAGAATTTGGGCCGCCTGTAGCTTTTCCCTTTCACCCATCCGTTTTCACCTGTATGTTTTTCCTTCTTGCGCCAGCCTGCAGGTTCATCCCCCTTATCAGTATCAGTTTTTCTTCCGAGCCAGCCTGCTGAGATTGCGAACGGTTTTGTGGGTTGGTGATTCATTTTCGTCTTCGCTTTCTTTCCCCTTTGCACATTGAACTACCAAGCGTTTAGACTTGAGGATGCCCGTGGACCATGACTCGGCTATGAGAATACGATGGTCCTCTCCGGAGTGGTGTTACTTTGCCTGAATTTGCATGTATTGCTGCGATCGATCATTATCCCTATGCCTGTACACAGACGGACGCAGAAGGCGCTGGACGAGACCGGAGCCAATAATAATAAAAATGGTTGCAAATACGAGGTCGTAGATTGATCCTGTAGAGACTCTGGATTACTGGATCCGGCTAGGGCCTTCATCCTCGTTCTATACCACTGCCCCTCTGCAATTGCAAGGAGGCACCAAGGTCTGGGATGCGGCCCATGTCATGATGTAGGTTACTTTAGATGATCGGGGATCTCTCTAGCTAAATAGATTCTAATCGAATAGTCCGAGACTTGGTGCCTCGTCGGTACTGGGCAATCGACTAGGCTGGTAACCATTCGGACAACACGATGGATCCTGCAATTCTAGACGACTCCCGATCGCCAGGTATTTGCAAAGGTAAGTATTGAAGATGACCAAGGAGTCATCGGTATAATGGTTGGGATTTGGTGGAATTACTAATTGTTGGGGCCAACCATCAGGTGCTTAGTCACAAGTCAACTGGATAGTTATCTAAGACTACTAATTCACTACCTATAACTACTAGATAGTCAACTAGTAGTGGTCATCTGTTCGTTCACGTCTTTTTTTGCAAAGCGCTTCTGGAGCAGATACCACACTCTCAAAATGGCTGTCGGCGGCTGTTTCTGCGGCAAGATTCGAATCGAACACAATAGCCAGCCTCTGATGTCGGCTAGTACCCACCGGATTCTGACGTTGTGAACTGACTCTAATTTTATGTTTGATCAGGCGCTGTGTCACTGTCTTGATTGTCGCAAGCTTACGGGGTCACCTTTTACCTATAGTTATGTCGTCAAGAGTGCAGAACTGAAAGTCTCTGGAAGTCCGAAAGAAGTACCCAAGACATCCGATAGTGGAAATGATATCAAGAATTATTTCTGTCCGGATTGTGGTCAGTATAGTGACTGAATTTGGGATGACAACCTCTGATGACAGCGGATAGGCACGCCGCTTTATGGAGGGAAGATCAAATCGGATGGAACACCTGAGGAGGTGACCATTGTCCGGGCAGGAATCTTTGATGACAGCGGCATTCTGAATGCACGGAAACCAGAGGCGGAGATATACACGGATAGACGATTAGCGTGGATAGAGCCCATTGAGGGGGCTGCTCAGTTTAGCGGCATGCCGTCACTCTAACGAATGGATGAATGAATGAGCGAGACAATCCCCGATGGTCGTCGTAGCGATATCGTTGTAGCTTGTCGTTGGCGATGGGGGAAGGATGCGGAGGGAAGATGACGGACTTTCCGAGGAACTCGGCGAAATGAAGGTCCGCAACGCCAGGTGGCCCTTTCCGCTTCGGGGCCGAGCCCGCCCCAGGCGGGCCTCCATCGCCGGCGCCGTCGTCCTCTTCTCGCGCTCCTCCATTCCCCGAAGCTCGAGCCCCGGGTCGCCATGACTTCGCCTTCTACCCATCTCTCTCACACAACATGAAGAACCGGTGGCTAGGGCGTTTCTTGCCCTTAGCTCTTTGTGAGTCCACGGTGGAGCTTAGCCGCATCCTGCGATAGCAACTGACCCTCAGTTCCGAGCTGTAGTGCTTCTGCAGGCGCTTGCGGTGGAATCCCAAGCACATCCCGAATCCCAAATACCCACTACCGATGTCGTTTCTGGATCCTATGCATCTTCCGAGTCTTCGAGCGGGCCCGAGTACTCTGATCGACCCGGACATGGTGAGATGTCTTATCTACGATTCCGGCGCTTCATGCTGATGGCCAGGGAATTAACCTGTAGAACACGTCGAAAATGCTCTTCGAATCCTGCGAGAATCCAAGATCGCCGTTGTTGCTCCCGAGAAACCGTCCGGTCTGGTGGGATACACCTTGCATTACGCCCAGGAAGCTTTTCGAATCTTGTTCATGAATGGACCCCGGCCGGATGGAACCGAGAAGCGAAAGGAGGACCCCAATGTCGCAAAGGCCGTGATTGAACTCAAGACTGCGGCACAAGAGGACCAGAACCCCGATGCGATTTTCCTCTTAGCGGAGATGAACTTCTACGGCAACTACAGCCACCCCCGAGACTTCAACCAGGCGTTCCATTGGTACCAGGCCTTAGCATCTTTGACCGGAAATAGTACCGCGCAGTATATGCTTGGATTCATGTATGCAACGGGTGTTGGCGGTGCGGTTGAGCGCGATCAAGCCAAGTCCTTGTTGTACCACACCTTTGCTGCCGAAGCGGGTGAAACGAGGTCGGAGATGACCCTGGCGTATCGCCATCATGCCGGAATCGGGGCCCCCAGAGATTGCGACCAAGCGACCTACTACTATAAGAAGGTGGCGGATAAGGCTATTGAGTACTTGCGATCTGGACCGCCCGGTGGCCAGAGCATGATTCGCGAGTCCTACCGGTGGGCTGACGAAGAGGGTGGAGTCTATGGTGAAGGTGCGAGTGTGTCGACGAATACCATGCGCGACGGGTCACATTCCACGACAGAGGCCAGCTTGGAGGACGTCTTGGAGTATCTGGATCTGATGTCCCGGAAGGGCGAATTGAAGGCCACTTTTAGCTTGGGAAAGATGCACTACGAGGGTGGCCGTGGGCTGCCGAGGAACTTCCGGAAGTCCATGAACTATTTCAGACAGGTCACTAAGAAGTACTGGAATAAGGATGGATCGGTGAACCCTAATCACCCTCTTGGTATTGAGAAGCTGGCAGCGAAAGTGGCTGGTCACATTGGGTTGATGTACCTGCGTGGCGAGGGGGTGGAGCAAAACTTTGCGACTGCGTTGATGTGGTTCCGCCGGGGATTGGCAAACGGCGATGCGCTCTGCCAGCACGAGCTCGGGTTGATGTACCTGCACGGCTATGGTGTCACGCAGGATGCATTCAGGGCCGCGTCTCACTTCAAAGCTGCGGCAGAGCAGGACTTCCCCGCGGCCGAAACGAGACTGGGTGCTCTGTTCCTGGACCAAGGCGATGTCCCGACCGCCACGCGTTACTTCGAGCTGGCGGCGCGCTGGGGTTGGATGGAGGCCTTCTATTACCTGGCGGAGCTGTCCAACAACGGTGTTGGTCGCAAACGGCACTGTGGAATGGCCGCATCTTACTACAAGATGGTCGCCGAGCGGGCGGAAGCCATCCACTCATCCTTTGGTGAGGCAAATACAGCGTATGAGAATGGGGACAAGGAACGGGCTCTCATTCCAGCCATGATGGCTGCTGAGCAAGGCTACGAGCACGCGCAGTCTAATGTGGCGTTCTTGCTAGATGAGCAACGCTCCTTACTCGCACTTGACACCATTGTTCCTGCAACCAAGAAAACTAGACCGGCTTTGCTGCGGAATGCTGCCTTGGCTCTTATCTACTGGACGCGGTCGGCCAAACAGGCGAACATTGACTCCTTGCTCAAGATGGGTGATTACTACCTTACTGGCATGGGTATCGCGCAGGATGCGGAGAAGGCGTCAACGTGCTACCACACGGCGGCCGAAGTCCACTACAGCGCCCAGGCGTATTGGAATCTTGGATGGATGCATGAGAATGGGGTTGCCGTGGACCAGGACTTTCACATGGCAAAGCGGTACTATGACTTGGCGCTGGAGACGAGCTCGGAAGCGTACTTGCCGGTGAAGCTCAGTCTGCTGAAGCTGCGGATGCGGGCGTACTGGAACTGGCTGACCAATGGGGATATCAATCCCATCCAGGAGGAAGAAGGTAAGACGGATGTGCCTAACGATACGATGCAGACTAACCTGTCGCAGAAGTGAGACCGCACCGCACCCTGAAGGAGTGGATCGCTGCCTTTATTGAGAATGACGAGGAAGAGGAGGCCAATTACCGCGCGCAGATGTACAAGCGGGATGAAGATGAGGACGATCTCATGTCGAGCAACCGGCTGGATGACCGCCACGAGGACGGCTACTATGATGAGCTCGAGCTGGACATTGACGAGAGCGTGCTGGAGGGGCTGATCATCGTCGGCTTGGCGGCGACTCTGCTCGCTCTGGTATATCTGCGACAGCAACGAAACCGCCAGCGCCAGAACGACGGCGGGGCGAATGCGGCCGCGGGGAATGCGAATGATCGGGGACTGTTTCCTCGGCCGGGGGAGCCCGAGTTTGCGCAATGGGTGGCGGGAGGCGTGGGCCATTAAGAATAGATGTGTCTGTTGGAGTATATACTCGTTCGTTCAATTCGCATGATGTAACCGTCGACTCTCGATCTTATCAGCTGACCGACTTATCGATAAGCCTTTCTTTCTATCTTCATCGTCGTCTCCATCCTTCCGCTTGTCCCCTCCCCTTTCCTCCCTCAGGCATCTACCAAGTTATCAAACAATGGCTTCCACAACCCCGACTCCCACCCCGAATGCCAAACGTCGCCGCCTCCACGACGCAGCAGCAACCCTCGCCAAGCCCTTTAAATCGCCTCTCCGCAGAGCACCAGCACCGTCCGCATCTACACCTCCTACCACCACCCCCACCCCCCAACCAACCAACCCACCACCCCAACCATCACCAACTCTCAATCCCTCCTCCCAACTCACCCGTACACCCCGAAAACTCACCCTCCCCACAGCCACAACCACACCCAAAGCTCCAACCCCAGCAGACCCAGAATACCACACCCTCCAAACCATCCACCGAACCCTGCAATCCCAACTCGCAGCGCTACGAACCGAACTAGATACCCTCCAACAAGCGCACCGGATCGAGTCCTCAGGAAGAGATGATGAGTTGGAAAGGTTGATTGCGAAGTGGAGAGGTGTTGGGCAGAAGGTCGCGGAGGAGGTGTTTGTTGGGACGAGGGAGAGGGTGCTTCGAATGGGGGGTATGAGGGGGTTGAAAGAGAGGAGTGCTAGGGGATGGGGATGGGACGAGGATGGTAGGGGGAGGGAGGATGATGATGATGAGGGGGGGTATGAAGCTCATGAAGGGGATGGGAAGAGAAAGACTGAGAATGAGGATGAAGATGAGGAAGAGGTTTGGGGGTTTTTTTTTTTTTTTTTTTTTTTTTTTTTTTTTTTTTTTTTCAACGATTTTATTATTGTTTGAGTGGGAGAGGGAATGTGCTAATAGGGGAAATAGGAATTCACCATGGCTGTCATGCTTAAGATGATGGGGATTGATTTGAAGGTTATTGGGTTTGAGAAGGAGGGGGGGAGGGAGTAGTATATGGGGATTATTTGTGGATTGTGGGGTTGGAGGGGTGGGTTGGAGGGAGCGAATATTGATACCCTGATTCGATTTGATTATAGCATATGTGGTATGGAATTTGTTTCGTTTCTGATATAGGTTTAGTATCTGGATCGGGGTCTAGATCGTACTTGTCAAAACATCCTAATCGTACTATCTATATAAGTTCTTAACCAACATCCAAGTCTCAAGCATAATGACTCTGTGTGTCTGTAGTGCCTCTCTAATCTTTCGCCTGTCATAGGTGATTAATAAGAAGAGTTTACTTGGTATTCTAGTTTAAACAATAATAAAATGAGAAGCAACATCCCTATACGGTTCATGATCAATGATAGAACCATAGTACTCCGGAATCGGAATACTAGTACCCTTCTGTTGTCCTTGGCCATGGAGATATCTATAGGCAGCACTTTCCCGGGTGTATTCCATCCACATCGACGAAAATGAAGGGATCGACATCATCATCGGAATGATCATAATATAGAGGATCATACAGTTTGGCAACCATCCGGGTCCTGGGACTTGGAAGTTGACCTGAAATGGCATCCATCAAAACTATCTGTGAGGTCTTGCCATCGCCGACTCGAATCGTCTCGTGGATCCTGAGACGTAGGCACTGAGAGCCGTGCCGCCCGGGGATTGGATTATGTGTGAGACAGCGGGTCAAGACATCAATGTTTGCTCGATTGGCAGCTTCATCCGGAGTCAGAGTGAAACTCGTGATTAGAGGCTCGGGAGGAAAATGTTCGATGACTGAAAATTCGTAGCCCTTGACGTATGGAAGATCCGGTTTGGGGATGTCGTTTAAGGTATTGTGATCTAAAAATAACGTCATCGTCCTTTGTAAACCGTATCGAATGAATGTTGTTCGAAGGGTACGAGGGATGGTCGAAATGCAAGGAGAAGAAGAAGCCCGCAGGGTTGGTGTTTGTCGCGGGGGCCTGCGTGCCTGCCGCAGACGGTGAAACACGAGGAACAGGTAGTAGTTGCCTCGAGAGGCTGACACCGTAAGTATATCATCTCCAAAATCCCGTTATTATATTTACTAGACAACTAGCGCCCTGTTCTTGAAGTAGAAGAGAACGCAGCGACAGGATAAATCAGTAGCAGTTTCGTTCACATGAAGAGCTGCGTTGAATATATGTATCATATGCACGCGGTCGAGAAAGCCGATGTTGTCTGATGTGTATTGTGTGGCTAATATCTCTATAGAATGATCATCCGCGTTCCTCACCGCCTGGTTCGATTCACTGCTCAATATATTGATTGAATATCAATCCGATCTGCTTCGCACTGTTCTTGGGAATCCTTTTCTGTCCATTCTCATAGTCAACATAGGTCGATCCGAATCGAGTCTCGTAACCCTCGGCCCATTCAAAGTTGCTGTCCAGGTTAGCATCTCTATACACGGTACTATTACAGGTCTACTTACTCCATCAAGCTCCAGGCCATGTAAGCTCGCACGTTAACCCCATCCAGCGTATACGCGTCAGCCATCGCGCCGATATAATCGCGGAAGTACTGCGTCCGGAAATCATCCTTGAGCAGTTGCTCCAGCGGCAGGTCGTTCTCGCCTTTCAGACTTGTTCCGTTCTCAGTCACGTAGATCTTAGGCTGGTTGTATCTGTCACTGAGCCACTTCAACAGCTTCCGGAACCCAAGCGCGTACGGCCGGAGCCAGGCCGACTGTGTCTCTGGGCCGATGAATTCGCCCTGCTTGTTCTGCTGCAGGATCTCCAGATTCCCAGCGGTGTCGTTGAGGTCCGGTTCGCCAGTCTTGGCTTTGATATAGTTGCCGCAGTAGTGATTCATACCGTAAAAGTCATTGCTTCCGTGGACGAGCGCAATATCCTCCGGGGTCCACTGAGGGAGTCGGTCACCCAGCTGCTTGACCATGCTGTCCGGGTATTTTCCATGGTAGATTGGGTCTGCAAACCATGAGATAGCAAATTCGATCTTTCGATCGCAAGCCTCGACGTCTGCTGGGTTCTCGGGATCCCAGGGCTCGGCCCAGTCGCCTGGAGAGAATGATTAGATACAGCCTTCGTTAGCAGGCGCTGGGGAAGTGCCTAACCATTGAGGGTAATCCCTATTTCACCGCCATCCTTGGCCTTGAATTCGTCACGATAGATCTTCACAGCAGCTCCATGAGCCACAAGGAGATTGTGGCCCACGATCCAGCACTCGCGCGAGCTATCGCCCTCTGCGCTCTTGCTGCGATCACTCGTGCGGCCCGGGGCAAATTGACCCACGTTGTATCCAAGGACGCTGCTACACCACGGCTCATTGAACGTAATCCAATGCTTTACCTTCGGGCCAAGCGCCCTAAAGATAACACGAGCATAGTTTGCAAAATCAGCAACAAACTCGTCTTTGTTCAGAAGACCACCGTAGCGCTTATCCAATTCATCCGGGAGATCCCAGTGGAAGAGGGTGACGAGAGGCGTGATGCCTGCAGCCAGTAAATCATCAACAAACTTGACATAATGCTGCAGACCCTTTTCATTAACAGGATCCTTCCGACCACCGAGAGGAATGACACGCGACCTGTAACATGGCTTAGCCGGACCCTATTCAATTGAGGTGATATTTCCCACCATGAGATTGAAAACCGGTACGCCTGGGCCCCGCACTCTTTCAACAATGCAATATCTTCGGCTGTACGGTGGTACGAGCCGCAAGCAATGTCGCCATTGGCCCCCCCTGCGATCTTGCCAGGGATCTTGCAGAACGTGTCCCAGATGGAGGGGCCACGACCATCCTCGTTTACCGCGCCTTCGATCTGATAACTGTTGGTGGTGAAATAAATCATCACATTAGTCAAGCACGTCGTACTGGCCACGAGGGATGAATACCTAGCAGTTGCAAACCCCCAGAGAAAGTCTGGGGGTAAGGTCGAGGTGGTCACCGAGCCCATGTTGGTATGTTTTCCGGGATTAAGCAGTTTGGGGTGATGCTACAAGGGGGCTTGGATGAAATATGGAAGATGCGAAGTGATCATAGTTGTAAGGCTAGTTAAGCGGCGAAGTGGAGGTTTATATAGTAGTTCCTTTGACCTCCCGCCAGGGTCCCCGCAGTAAACGGTGGGAAAGGAGGGGGGGGGAAGAAGGAAGCGGGGATGGTGCCACTGCAGTCAATGAATCGAAATCTGGTATGGCCTGGTCCAACCACTGGACTGTTCCACCCTCCAAGGCAGAAATCATGGGGATGCCGAGAGCAGAGGACGGGCAGAGGAAGGGAAGCTGGAAGGGAAGCTGGAAGGATGGCGGGGTCCTGGCCGGTTAGACGGGCCGAGCCCCGAAGTGGTTTGGGTATAGCGTGGCTTACGGGTTAGTAGAAAACTCTCAGATACATCAGATAAACCTCCAGCTGCAATAAAATCATCCTATACTATGGAATATCCCTGGCCATAATGGCACTTTCATAACTCCGGTCTCATAATGCTCATCCTGACCCATATGTTGGTCCCCATTCACGCCGTGCCCAAACACAAATGCTGTATCGAAATAGAAATGTCGTAAGATATAAACCATGGGCCCAGAAGCATCAATCGGAACATTCGACAAGCGTGTCAAATAATCTCCATGCCATCAATCTCCTCACCGTCAACATCCTCCATATTGTCAGCCACGTTGCCACTCAATGCCATCTGAGAAGGCTTTGCATCTTTGCTCGACCCAAATCCATCTCCAAGCGCTCCGACCATCTCCAATTCAGGCCCCGCAATAATGCGACCCTCGGTGTCGACCACCTCGCAGAGTTCGATCAAACTCTGCCGGCTGAGAGACTTGAAGCCATCAGTTCGGACAACACGCCCCCAGTTGCTAAGACAGAACTGGGCTGCACGACGCATCAACCATTCTTCGTTCGTCCGTCCCGCGCGTTCCCATATGATCGCCGCGTTCTCCACGTCCAGTTCACGGCTTAGGCGGTTGACACACAGCAAACGCAGTTTGGGCATGTCATACAGGTTTGCCATGACAAGCATCCCCGCGACATCAATGATGTCGGAGCAGTATTCCGGGTGGCCCGCAATGCTGTCCGTATACAGATAGTAGATGAATGCACGGACAACCGAGTACGGCTCCGGGATATGCATCCTCTTGGAATGATACTCGGCCATCTGCGCGGAATAGAGCCTCTTGAAATGGGGCCACCGCAGCTGTAGGATGATCCGATGTACGTGGATGGGAGGGGAAGTGGCTGCATTAGGGGGTAGAAAAGCCGGTTCTGACTGTGGAGCTGGTGCATCCTCCTCATCATCGGTGTCAATCTGGTCATCTAGATTAGCAGTAATGACAAAGTCAGCGCCACTACCGCATTCAGGCGGCTGGTCGAACGCGGCGGAAAGGTCAGCTCCTAAACCGGAGAGGGATGGCATCCCTGCTTGTTCGGAAAGCGACGTCCTGCCTTGACTGGGTGAGAAGGCTGCCATTTCATTGCCCAGCAGGCCGTATCGTTCAAGGTCAATGCACAGCACTTCACTCATGTGGTTCTCATCACTGGTTCCAGGAGTGGTCCCAGTGTCGAGGCTGCAACCGAGCAGCCATGCTTTGGTCCCGCTGGCGTTTACGGTGCAGTAATGCCATCGAAAACCTGGCTTGAAGATTTCCTGTCCGTCAGCAAGTCGCTGCCAGCGCAATGAGTCCAGATCCAGTGACGATAGGTTGCACTCGTATGTGCGCACGGTCTCGGATGGCGTGATCAAGTCCAGCAGTACCCCGGATGCGCAAGCCTGGAAATGAGTACCGGAGAACAATGCAGGGACGTGAGGGCCAGATTTGAACCGAAGGCAGGAAATGGCGCCCGGGGCGATCGGCTTCCGGCGGTTAGAGTTGCGCACTTGTACACTCCCCGAGTTCGCTGCATAGCTACTGGACCGGCCTGGGAGCTGCTGCGGAGAACTACTAAATATTGCGTCTGGACTATAAGTCATCCTGCTGATGGTCGCTGGGGAATCCACGGTACCTTGCGAAGTTGTCATTCCGAGAGACGGGATGCCTTTCAGATCCAGCCACCAAATGTCTGTTGTACGCTCCATATCGGGATCGAGACCCCCGAAGATCCAGAGGCGACCGCCCCAAACCCAGGCAATGTGGTCGAACCGGGCTGTAAATCTCCACGTCCGACACCAGGTCCAGGTTTTCAGGTCCAAATACGACAAGTCATCAAGAATGATGTTGTTCTCTCCGGTAACGCCTCCCATGATGAAAAGCTTTTCATCGTAGATGACAGCCGCATGACGAGCCCTTCCTCGTGGGGTCGGTCCATGGATTTCCGGTTGAGTCCAAGTGGAGGTGCTGATGTCCAGAATGACGACGTCAGATAAATACTCGCGGTGCTCATTTTCTCCACCAAACACAATCAATTTATCGCCTTGATAGAGGGTCGCCGTGTGGCCTGAAAAGTAAAAGAAGTTTGATTAGCATGGTCGCATATTCTTGTGATAATCGTCGATGCGAATAAGACTGACCCATGCGAACTCCGGGAATATCGCCATAGTTATCGACAAGCTCCCATCGAAGCGTATTGAGGTTCAAGCGCAGGACATGGTTGTAGACTATTTCATGAAGTAAACGACATTAGCCTCACGACAATTACCCCGGGTGCTAAACAGTAGAGGGCGGGGGGCGATGTACCTTCATCGGTATACTGATCGAAGCCGCCAAAAGCGTAGATCTGGTCATTATTGCAATACGTCACCGACGCATTGACTAGGCAGGCGGGCACATGGCCTTGAGCCTTACGGATGCTCGGGCGGTACTCCGCGCTGCCACGGCGACCACCAGTTGGACTAGGGGGCATTAGGAATGCGGATGGCGCTTTCTGAGGGGTGGAGGAAAGGGGAGTCATCGGGTTCGAAGTCCTGGACGACCCGGGCCAGAGCGGTGGGTCGGCGTGGAACGGCGAGATTGAGAAGGACGACGAAGCGTTACTATTCCGGGCGGTAGTGGATGGTTGCCGCGCCATTAGTAGGGCCCGACTCGAGAGGCGGTCCAGGGAAAAGGAGTGGGACGGATGATCCCAGACGGTGCGGTGTGGTCAAGAGAAATCAAATAGCAACTGTCGTGAACAATAACACTTATCCCTCACATCCGGTTGATGAATGATCTCACCGGCCCCTCGTCTTCGGCGACAAGCGAGACGCAAAATGACGAGGCAAAAACCCGGCCATCGCCAAGCCGATCGCCACCAAAAGGGGAAGAGCCGCATGTCAGGTGGCGTCCTAGCCGGAAGGGGTCTAGGGCAGCCGTACCTCCAGTAACCGGCGTTGCCATGGGAGAGCAGAACTATATCCTTTATTTACTCGCTCCTCTGCTCCAGGCCCCCGTCTGTCCTCCTCTTCCTCTCACCATCTTACTCGTTTTTCTGCGTCTATCTGCTATTCGCTGCATACCATATTGCGCGGGATCGGATTTCCTGCCTGCATTCAATACCAGTGTTGCATTTAGGTCTTCCTTGTCCCGAGTCCAAGCCAGTGCAGGACTGCGACTGGCCTCGCAACTGGACCTCGAAGGCCCTTCTCCTTGATACCCCCCTATTTGCGAGAGTAATTATATACCAGCATGGCTACCCCAATTGTGTCGACTCCCGTCAAGACCCATCATGGGATCTTCTCCACAAAGACGGCCGGGGGCCGCATGCCCCTCACGCCTTCACCGCGCACTCACGCAGGAAGTGTGACGTCAAACCATTCGTCTCCGTTCACACCCCCCTGTGGTGCTCAAGAAACAGGCAAAGAACATGGCAAGTCTGTCTACGGTGGTAACCTCTCTTCATATTTCGCCAAGTCCGTCTCGAGGACTGCCCGCACCTACCGCGAATCCCCCAAGTCCAATATCGCCCGTGCTCGCACTCGCAAGTCGCCCAGGCATCTTGAACTGGGAGTATCCGAGTGGGCCCTGACTGGTACTGGTCCTTCGTCACAGACTCCATCAAAGGAGCGGCTACGGAAGGAGGTGACTAGGAAGGAGGTGGTCAAGGAGGTGATTAAGAAGGATGTGCCCAGGAAAGAAGCATCCAGGAAGGAGGTGACCCGGAAAGAGGTGCCCAGGAAAGAGGTGCCCAGGAAAGAGGTGCCCAGGAAAGAGGCTTCAAGAAAGGAGGCGCCCAGAAAAGAAATTTCTACTCGTACTACGAGGTCAGGAAAGACAACCGTTCGCATTCCACACACCGCTGGTGACAGATTCATTCCGAACCGTACCGCCAGCGAGGGCCTTGTGACAGCAGGAACTGCCAAGCCAGAGGAAAGCCAGCGGCCGAAGACCAGCAGCAATGACGGGTCCTCCGTCCTGGCGAGTGCTGCCAGTGCTTTCGACATTGGCGGTCGCGGAACCGAGGAAGATATCACCGCAGCTCTCGAAAGCCTTGGGCTCGATGATGGCGAGACAACAACATCATATACCAAGCCAGCACCGGATGCTGTAGCGTACGAGTCATCATTGGCTGATGCTTGTGGTGTCAACCTCAACACTCGTATCCTCGCCTTCAAGCCACCACCCCCGGAGTCGTCGAAGCCGATTGACCTGCGTGCCCAGTATAATCGCCCCCTAAAGTCCGCCAAGTCTCAGTCCGCTCAGTTTCGCAGAAGAGTCCAGACAGCTCCGGAGCGTGTTCTCGATGCTCCCGGACTTGTCGACGATTACTACCTCAATCTTCTGGATTGGAGCTCTGGCAACCAGGTTGCCATTGGTTTGGAGCGCAATGTTTACGTGTGGTCGGCTGAATCGGGATCGGTTAGCTGCTTGTTGGAGACCTCGCCTGACACGTACGTGAGCAGTGTAAAGTGGAGTGGTGACGGGGCTTATGTCGGTGTCGGGTTGGGAACCGGTGAAGTTCAAATTTGGGATGTCGAGGAGGGAACCAAGCTTCGCAGCATGTTTGGTCACGACTCGCGAGTGGGTGTCATGGGCTGGTCCAAGCACACTCTGTCCACTGGCGCCCGCAGCGGTCTGGTGTTCAACCACGATGTTCGCATCGCACAGCACAAGACTGCCGAGCTGGTCTCGCACACCTCTGAAGTCTGTGGCTTGGAGTGGAGGCCCGACGGTGCCCAGCTCGCTACCGGTGGTAACGACAACCTGGTCAACATCTGGGATGCCCGGTCCCTCAGCGCCCCCAAGTTCACCAAGACCAACCACCGTGCCGCTGTAAAGGCTCTCAGTTGGTGCCCCTGGCAGCTGAACCTGCTTGCCACTGGTGGAGGTTCATACGATCGTCACATCCATTTCTGGAACACTACTACCGGCGCTCGTACAAACAGCATCGACACCGGCTCCCAGGTCACCAGCTTAAGATGGAGCAACCACTACCGCGAGATTGTCAGCTCGAGTGGTTTCCCCGATAACTCTCTGAGCATCTGGAGCTACCCCACTCTGGTCCGAAATGTCGAGATTCCGGCCCATGAGACTCGTGTTCTGCACAGCTGCCTCAGTCCAGATGGCCAGCTCCTGGCCACTGCAGCCGCTGATGAGAGCTTGAAGTTCTGGAAGATCTTCGAGCGCAAGCCTGGAACGAGCGCCTCCGCCTCTCGGGAGGGTGGTGTTGGCAGCAAGGCTGAGATGACCAAATCTATGACCATTCGGTAGATTAGTTGGACGCCTTCATTTTTCTTCGCATCCTGTTACATTCTTTTTGATGGCCATAACATATGTCCATATTTTGGGTTCGATATCGTGGACCGGGTTTGTCTAGATATCCTTGATTTTATCGGTGTTCAGTACATTGGGGAAAGGTTCGGGTCTCGGGGTGGAAGGGGAGTTCATTGGTAACCGGCGTCTGTATCTAGGTTCAACCGTATAATAGCTGCTCTTGTATAGAAAGTCGCATACTGTATAATCAGTGCTTAATTCACTCTTTGCGGAACCTGACTCTGGGTTCTGCGTTAGGGTATCAACCTGGGCAGCAAGCCACTTGAAGTCCAGGTCTTGAAGCTCCCCACGATCACCTCCATCAATAGAAGCTTGTTTGGAGGGGCAGATCGGAGTCATTTAACAGCAGATCCCACTGCAGTCCATCCATTTCCGGCGCAATATCGAAGAGATCAGACCACAGCTGACCCCAACTTTCATTTCTAGCTTCGCTCCACATGGCGCTCTCATCAGAACCAGCCATATTGTCCAGGGAAGAAAATTGTCCGTCAGTTGCCATAATCCCATCTCCGGTTCCTACATCAGACAGCTGCGGCTGCAATTGAGTGCTCGCTGTTGTCTGGGGGGGTACGGTAACGTGATCGGCTCTTAGAGGTGTTCTTGAACGTTGTCGGTGTGAGCCCTGAAGGATCGATAACAGTGTCTGCATATTCTTCTGGATGGCTTCCAGAAGAGCAGGGGACTCGCTCTGCGAATTCTCAAGTAAGCGGATAATAGCTAAAACTTCCTGCTTGCGTGTATCGGCTCCTGAGGCGGTTGGGCTCATGGATACGTCGGTGGCGAGGACCATCGCGGCGAAGAAAACGTGGTTCATGACTAGGCCATACTCGGAAGGGTTGGAGCCGGCGAGATCGCCGGCCCTTTCTAAGGAACGGCGGAGGTCGAGGACGGTTTGGGCGGAGCGAATGCACGTTAAGCGGGAATAGGCGTACTTGGGGTTTTTTATGCCTTCGCGGTGATAGGGGCGATGGAGACGGCAGAGGCGGACATGGAAGCTTAGATGGCCCATGGTTCGTTGCCAGGAGAGGTAGGGCCGTTCTTGGAATATTTTCTCGCCTTGATGAAGGTGATCGAGGTCGATTTGGAAGAAGACTGGCGTGGATTTCAGGAAAGTATGAAACTTTCGGTCAATATCGAGGATGGTTTCGTAGTCGGGTTGTTTGGACTCGAGGAGCGTGGGGCCTAGTATGTCGATGACTTCACGACATAGTTCTGCGTAGTGTAGTCTGAAGATGAAGATAGACATTGATGTTGGGACCGATGGGGGAAAGCCATATTCTGGTCCCGTACTGGTTAAGAGGTCGTCTTCGATGTTGATTGGATGGTTTACTTTCATATGCTTTGGGTGTATAAGGTATGAGCCCTCATATGGACTTTGCGAGAATGCTGCTATCCTGTGGCTTTTAGTTCATCGGGCTCACATGAGATAGAAGGGCATTTGTTACCAATCGGTCGAGACCAAGTGCCACCATACACGTCTCTGGACTTCGACCTCGATCACATCGTAACCGGAGCGTTGTCTTTCCTCTTGACTCTTGGCTGTGTCTAGACGGTGAATTTGCATCGTTCGAGCCATGGAGATTGCGCTGACTCTGAGAGTTTGAACTTTGCTGGAATACCAGTCCGCATGTGAGAGGACATGGGATAAGGTGCTGATAGCTTCAAGAGCTACCGTTGATGGAGGCACGGGTTGAATAGGATTATCAATGATAGCAATGGCTAGACGTGTGTATGTTGTGAAGGCTGTCTTGGCCTCCGCTTGGGTAGCGTTTAACACCTGCAGAAGCTCAGGCGTTGCAAGCAAAGCAGCACCGGAAAATATGCTAAACAGCAGCGACAGGACAGCAAAACTCGGTTCTTCGCCCTTAAGCATGTTTTGATAAGTTTCATCTATCATTATTCTGGTCGATTGAATATGAAGAACCCCGAATGTTCGCTGAATGGTCATGACGAATTGATTCAATAGCTGTCGAGCTTGAGCCCACGGGGGAAGACATCCGGAGACGAACTTCATGTCTCGCAGGCAGGCATCAATGCTAGCAACGCGGCTTTGTGCTGTGCGTGATAATATTGCGAACGGCGTACCACTCTCGCTGCTCGAGCCTTGTACCTAGGACATGCTTTAGATCCCGAGTAAGGCGAAAATTCATATGAAACAGGTATGGCATATCACGTACGCCTTTTGTGGTCAAGCTCGGGGTTGAGGGACTGCTTTCTCCGGGACCAGAAATACTACCAGGTGGATTTTGGACTGCCTTGGTCATCAACGAGGTGGCCTTAGACCCAAGACAAAGCCCTTGACCAAGCAGAACAGTCTGAGTATAACTTACCCCGAGCAGCGTGGGATTTTTCAAAAACAGCTTCTTCCAATTTGTGAATTCGGCTTAAAATATCATTCGGATCTCTTTACAATTGTGTCAGCGAGTCATCGTAATGAAATACAATGAACGAATCGACTCACAAGGTGGTTATAATTTGGCTATGCGTTGATTGAAGAGTTGTTGCTGGCTGCGATATAGAATCTTGTGATGTGGAGACCGTGGCAGCAGTGGGCTGACTGCTAGACAGAGCTCCTCCCCGCAGTTCGTCCGAAGAGTCTGATGGACCGGAGTATTCGCAAGGTACTTTCCTCAGCACACAATTCGAGCAGGGCTGGGTACGATCACAACGCAGCTTCTTCGCTCGACAAAGGCAACACGAGAGAGGCGGTCGGGACCATCGCTGCACCATTGTCTCCGGGACGGTGTCATGTTTCCGTTTCATATCTTATCGGCGGTAGCGTAAGGTTAACGCGACAGATCTAGATGGATGGAGAACAACAGGAAGTGGAGAAGATGACGGTCAAAAGTCAAGGTTCGGCTGCGAATCTCCACCCGCGCCTTGCCGAGATCGGTAAGCTCCGTGCACGAGGAAGAACCCTAACTAATCACCTGGAGCCAGGTTGATCTACATTTGCATTTTTTTTCCTTAGCTTCATGCACCTCTAGGAAGTATCAGATGGAGAGAGATCTTTAGATACACTCAATTTCGTTGGCCAAGCCATGCAGGGAGCTATCTTGTACAGAATGCTACCACTCGAGCCTCCTAAAAGCGAAGCAGCAGTAGCAAGACTGCATATGGTAACTACGAAACGGCTATTTGGTCTTTGTCGCCATTAGAATTCATGCCTCAGGTTTCAGTCAACATACGATATCTCGAGCCGAGAGCCCAAGCTTGTCATGGGCTCTGAAGCAGCAGCGGCACAGAGTGAAAGTGTGTCTTCAGTGTCTTTATTCACGCTCAATGCTGGAATCATTTTTCTTGATGGAACAATATTTGTGTTGGTGGATTGAACGTGTCACTGCTGATGTATTGAATCTTCGAGCTTTCACCTAGTCGGAGTTGAGCAAGGTAAGGTTGACATAGGTTGGGTGGTACTAAACACCGGTAGTAGACCATTCTCGCTGGCTTGTTCCGACCTTCAAGGTGGTGTCATCCGTGTTTAAGCATGGGTACACCTCACTTTCGGAGACATCCTTATTTCTCATGGGAAAGACCCCAGTTCATAGTTATGAATAGGGTTGGTTTCCCTTCCATAGACACGTCAATTGTAGGTAAGAGATTTCTTGGAATCTACCTCTCTAGCTGTTAGCAGACCAGGCCACAGTCGAGGATAATTGATTGTAGACAGCCGTGCGGAAGGGATTGAAGAGAATCGAATTCAAACCTTCCTCTGTCTCTGTCTAGCCTGGGTGAAATGAGAGTGATTAGCACGAGGGTTGCATGATGATTGAAGCGTAATACCATTGACTCCCCGGAGAGTTAGTGACTGATCGATTGTTCTCGACCATCAACAAAGCAAGTGGCGAGACCAACTCACGACCACTGACTAGTCCTAGTAGTATCTAGTCACGCCGGGGCAGATCCCCCGGACCTCCCACTAGGGACTAGCGGTGGTGGTGACTAAGCAGGCGGGAGGGAGGCGGATTTCGCCCGCAACGAGCGACTTTCACCTCAACCACATCCCTCCGGCACGCCTACCTTGCTTTGTCTCTACCTCCCGGCATCTCTTCCGAATTCTACAGCTCGTCGCATCCCAAGGGCCACGATATTGGATCCTGAAGTAAGAAAGGCTATCTACAGAAGCAGTGCAAGTCCGAGGGTGGTCGGAAGTAGTTGGTTGGAGACTCGACTGTCGCATTCATTCGCCCGTGGCAAGCGACCGCTGCGACGGCGAGGCTTTACCTGTGATAAGCCCCGGCAACTCATCCACGTCGTGCTCGTGCGTGTTGATAGGCCTCCGTGGTTGGCTTTTTTCCCCGTCGTTAGAGAACAGAGCAAATTTATTGTCCCCGCCTTCACATTAATTTCGCTTTACCTGGTTTGAACGGGCTTCCTCTTTGGAGTATTGCCTCAGTCCCAGCTGCAATCATGTCGAACCAGCAGGTGGTGAGTGCTATCTTAAACAGCCCTCCCTTACTAGAGTGAGGGATTTCTCCGAGCCTAGGCTGCGGCTCTATACTTGCCTTTGAAGCTCCTCTTCTCCAGCCCATCCTTATGAAGACGTTGGCTCATACCAGGTATCCCTAGGGCACGGTGTTCGATCGGGTCATCCAGGAGGTCTGTGATGGCTCCCAGGTGGACTTTGAGGAAAGTGGAGTGGATCAGCAAACATTGTTAGACCTGCGCAGGGTAAGTAACCTTGCAACCTTCTTTCTTTTGTGGTGAGCAGACGAGGTCGTGCACGTTGGGGGGGCGCCCCAGGGGGGAGCCCCAAGCGGGGTCCGAGAGGTGCGGGAGGCGCGGCTTCTGGGGGCATCGCCTGCTTATGAGTCTCTTTTTATACCACGCCGCCTTTACCCGCCCTAGTCGGCTTCTGCCAAGCCGCCTCGACATCGTCATTCGCTGCCCGTTTACCCTTCACCTCGCCCCTTTCTCGACCTTTGTACCTCTCTACCTGTCTTTCTCTCATTCTACCTTGGTTGATTTAACCACTTAACTGTGATGTACTAACTGTCCCCCAGAGCTGGCAGAAAAAGCTTTCCTCCTTGGGCGTTGCTCACTTCCCCTGGGACCCCCCGCCGCCGCAACCCGCTCCTCCTCAGACCCAGAACATTCTTCCTCCCACGGCGACGGTCCCCTCCAATGCTCCCCGGCCTGGACCACCTCATCAACCACAGCACCATGTCCCCCCGCCTCCTCATCAACCCCTCCCGCAGTCCGTCCCTGGTACGGTACCCCCGCTGCAGGCTCCCGCTCCCGTTGGGCCCGCTCCTCATGCCATGGGTCAGCCACCGCACATCAAAACCGAGCCTGGTATCAATGGCCAGCCTGGAATGATCCCCATGAACAATATGATGATGTCGAACTCCACGAACCCTCAGTCCGCCCAGGAACGGGCTGCCAACATGCTTCGACAGCGGTATGGTGCCGCAGCGGCTAACTCAGTCAGCCAGATGCAAGCACAATCACAGGCACAGGCAGCCATGGGCATACCGGGTCAGCAGCGCCCCCCACATCTTCAGCATATTCCAAACGGCCAGCCCCCACAAATCAAGCAAGAACCGGGTTACCCGCCTGTGTCCCACCCCCCCGTCGGGAATGCTCAAACAGATGGTGCGGGTGATGACGCTCTGTCTGCATGGAAGGCTGAGGTTGCACGGAGACGGGAAGCTGCTGAACGCCAGGGGGGAGAAGGTGACCGTATCCTTCGTGAACACCTCAAGCAACGCATGCTTCAGTTCGAGGGCGGCGGTCTTATGCTGCCTCTCAAGGAACATCAGTCCTCGTCAATTCCATCACAATTGCTGGCAAACCAAACAGAATCAACTAACGATAGGGAGCCGGTGGTACATGATCAGCCACCTAGAATTCTCGGTGCTCAATATGATGGCCCGGGAGGCGACGATGAAAGGGACGAAGACGACGAAGACGCCATCAACTCCGATCTCGACGACCCTGATGATCTTGTTGCGGATGATCACGATGCTGAAGACGCTGTGGGTCAGGTCATGCTGTGTACCTATGACAAGGTGCAACGCGTGAAGAACAAGTGGAAGTGCACACTCAAAGATGGTATCCTAACTACCGGTGGCAAGGAGTGAGTTCAACATTCCCAATTCTTTCGGGGTTGGCTTGAACCCGCTAACGAGATATTAGATACGTCTTCCACAAAGGTCAAGGAGAGTTTGAGTGGTGAACGTCCGTCCCATACTTCGAACGGTTTTTCATGCCTTGTATTTTCCTCCCGCTTCTTCCTCTTCTTCTCCCTCGTCCTATCTTCTTTCTGTTCAACCCCCAACTGTAAAAAGTCCCCAAATCTGTCTCGGATTCCATGAGCAACGAGTCCAATCCAACCCCAAATCTGATTCCTTCGGACATCTCGACAGTCGGTGCAAGCGGAGATTTGTCTCAAACGATTTTCACGAAAACAAACACGCTGGGATTCTTGTTTTCATCCTGTGTTTCCTTCGATAACTCCATTTCAGACTCACTTTTCCCACATTGGATGTATGTGGCGCTTATGCAGGTGGACGGCGGTTTCTTCCAGTTAGCTGTACTAGAGTAACATATTCGAATGAAACAGATGGTCTTTATCTTCTCATCGTCTACTATTTCTTTCACACTAAGACAACCAAGATAGGTACAGCTTAGGGTTTTTATGCTCAATTCATTAGACTTAATCACGTGGACACTTTGCGCCCACTATAGTTAATGACAATAACACTAATAGTCAATTAGTGAAGTGTGCTCCTCAATAAACCTTTTTTCCCTATTGTGTTGGGAACAATAGAAAGCTCCCGCCTCCCTCTACATCAACTCATCTAGTACTGTCCACTTACTATCTACTATCTACTATCTATAATCATCCTACTACTCAAGCTTTTAGGACCCAAGACAACAAAGCAAACCTAACCGAGAAGTATGGAGTGAAATTGATCATGTTCAGACTTTTTTTAACACCTTTTCTTTTCCAAGCAAGTAAGCAACCTTCAACACACGGGAATCCCAAATCAGCAAGCATGGTTTCAAAAAGAAAGCAAAGAAGAGGGAAAACTCTATCAGCAAGAAGTCAAAATTCCAGCAACGCGTATTCAACAATCACAGGTAAGTCAAAGTCCCAGGTTCTCCAACAACACCACAGGCAAGATATAAGCAAAGAGACGCAAGAACGGAAAAGAGGAAAGACAAGAAGGCAGAAAGAGACGACGCATTGTGAGCAAAAAGCCAGAAACCGGTCTGAAAAAACTATCTACAGAACTGACGCCGCAGTGCCACCATTATTTTTTGTCTTCCCTTCTTCCGAATGGAACCTCATGTATCGACAAAGGCTAAAGACCACTGCGTTGCTGCGACTCTGCACATCCAGCAGAAAACCTTGCGCGAAATTGCTTTTCGTTTTTCAATCCGGAACCGTCCAATCATTCCATAGCAACCTAGTCTCCTCGAGTCCCTGGTGGGCAGGTCCTGAAGCTGCGCAGAGACCTAGATATGCGACCTAGCGCGATGTATCGCGAGGAGACAGATCAATGGAAGACAACACATAAGAACCCCATATTTCTGTTTTGACCCCGAACTCACAAGACCGTCAAAGCAAACAATGCCAGGAGCAAGCAAAAGAAACCGGGAAATCCATGCCGATGCGTTCATCGGCGGATGAGTCGTGAGAGGTCTTCAAATTCTTGGAAAGGACTGATCTATTACCAGACCAAAACACGGTCGTCCCGAACCGCGATTGACATGACGTTCAAACCATTAACTCCAAGCCACCGAACCTGTCATTAAATCGTATTCCGCGCGACGAGGCCGTCAAAAATCGTCGAGTCGAATTAGTGTGGGAATAATGATGCGTAAAAATGGATTGCATGTCGTTCGTGATAAGGGGACCTCATAGGAGACCCTCTTCACCGATGCCAGGTAGGCCAGCCCCAGCAACGTTGATATTTTGCCCCTGCATAACTCCTCCGCCGAAAGCCAAGTTCCGGCCTGCAGCAAGCTGGAAATCGGGATTGCATGGCGGAGAGTGCGATTTGTGGTATTTGAGACCGTTCAAGTTCTTGTAGCGCTTACCACAAACCTCACAGCGGTAGGGCTTCTCTTTCTCCATACCAAGCGTTCCTGGATACGGCGTTGATGTCTCGGGGTTGACGATCGAAAAGGTTCCATCGGCGTTGTCGTGAAGCTGCTGATTATTGTGGCCATGCTAGGAAACGGTCAGACAACGTATAGAGTGGATCGACTGAGGCAACTTACAGCTTTGTGATATTTCAGACCATTTTGGTTCTTGTACGCTTTCTCGCAACCAATGACTGGGCACCGGAAAGGCTTCGGCTCTTCGTTGGGAAGAAGGGCAGTAGTGTCGGGAACGCCCGCCAGCAGTTGTTGCTCTCTGATCCGTCGAGCAATTTCACTGTTAGGTCCATACTGTGCGCCGCTCAGCTTGAAGTGAGCATTGGGTGTGTTGATTCCACCGGTGGGGCTAAACAATCGCTTGGCTGGTTCGTCGATGCACAAGTCTACCATATCGTTATTGTTTCCGGAGAACCTGCCAAACTGCGACTGGCCCTGCATCATTGGATTCTGCATAGAGAGATCGCCAAAGCCACCAACCATGCTGTCATCCATTTCTGCCGGGGTTCCCGGTGCAGAAGAATCGGGCGTGGTCCGGAATTGAGAGTTCTGCAAGGGATTCGCCATCAGAGTCGGTGTGTTAACGGATGAAACCGTCGGGTTGTTTTGCAGCGAAAGCGGGCGCCCAGAAGCAACTGGTGTCCCAGGCTGAGAGCCTTTGAACCCTTGATGTCCTGGGAGCATCGAAAGATTCAGGTGCGGAACCCTTTGGTTGGAGTTGCCGAAACCCCCTTGGTCTCCATCGCGCGACTGAGGCGCGAAAAGCTGCGAAGTGGCCGCATCGTGATCACCCATCGGCTCATCAAGCTCCATGTCATCAATGGTGTCCATATCAGAGTGTTGCTGAGTGTGCGGGGTCTGATTCAACTTTCGCTGCATGTCCAGGGTCCTGTCTGGTTGCAAACCACGGCCTTGGTTGTTATTCTGCTGGCCCTGTTGCTGTGCCATAGCCACAGCAGCCATAGCTGCCCTAGTATCGCCTTGACTAGGGCGGTGCCCCTGCTGGGGGGACTTAGTGGCGTGGGCTTCTTCATAGTGCTGCAATAAATCGTGAAGCGTGGGGAGAGTCACCCCGCAGCAAGAGAAGTCGCGCATGAAGTTCGCTTCCAGCTTGGGTAAGTATGAGGATGAGTGAAACGAAGGGGACTGGAAAGTAAACGGAGAGGTGCCGGTCATGATGATACTGAATGAATCATCGTTAGCTTCCAGTGGCCAGAACGCTTGCGCAATCAGGGGAGCATATGAGAGATTCCCCTTTTCAACATGGACACTCACTCATCACGGATCCAACTGCCAACAGATACACCGCCCCAACTCATTCCACCCACTAAGCTTCCCGCCAAAGATTCGCGGCGAGGTTTGTCGCGGTTAGAACCCGACATTGAGATGGGTTTCGTCCCGTTGCCCCATTGTGCGGTAGCTGCACCGATGGAGTCCTTGCGAGGAGGGGGGGCCTTGAAAACACTGAGTCCGACACCGTTCGCATGGGAAAAGCTGCCTGTCCGCTCTCCATTACCGGCTCGTTGCAGAGCGGACGTCAAATTCGACGCCTGCTGACCGGGAGGAGAGACGGAACTCTGGCGGGTGGCAATGTCAATGGGAGCGGCTGCACCGGTCATGGTGGTGGTTTGTAGGGGGGAGGAAGGAAAGAGAGGGAAGTCGTGGTCTGGATCGAAATGAGGGTGTAGGTGCCGACTGTCAAAGTACGGTGAGGACGTGTCGCCGATGTCGAGTGAATTTCGAGTCCACGAGAAATCCGAGAGCTTTTCCCTATCCGGTCTGCGCAACGGTACGCCAAACCCGAGGGGCGTGGTGACGGGGGTCGAGTCCCGAGTAGAGGTGCAATCGAGATCCCCGACAGAGGGAGAGTAGTGAAGAGAAGGAGGAGGACTATGCGTCGCTTCTGACGACCCGAGCATGAAGGAACGATTCCACGACGGCGGTTTTGGGCGGGATCACACAGGGAGTGTCCACCACCCTCGGATGTTGTCCCGCTTTGGCTGCGGAACAGTGACGGATTCGGGAAAGGTGGCGGCACGTAATAACGATACTGCCGATTAAATCACAGGCACGACACTAGTAGCACTCGAGAAAGTGAAGAGAGAGAACGCAATGATGATGATGATGATGATGATGATGGAAAGGGAGATGTGAGGATGAGGAGGCGAAGGATGGAGAGAGAGACGCAACAGACCAGTTTCACCGACAGCAGCAGCAGCAGCAAAGTCAGGAAGCCTAGCAACTGGCGGCAGCAGCCCCGAGAATGACTGGTCCTGTCCTGTCTTGCCGGGGGCAACACCCAAGATGACTCTCAAACAATACCGTTTTACCGTTTTACCGGTTTATTACCCAAGTTTACTTTCAACCTCCCCCCGTCCGTGGTCAGCCTGTCCCCTAGTTAGATTACGGTACGTCCCGGACGATGTCCGTACTTGTCTGAAACGGGCAAGGAGGGCCCCATTAGTCAGGCATGGCTGGGGCCACCCGTGACCCGGTGCCAGGCAATCAGAAGTGCCCAGCATCTGCCCAGTGCCCAACAACGAATCCCCGGCCGACTTACTATTACGTATGAGGGTGTCGGGAGATCCATGGGAGTTTCGCCCACCGGTCCCAGTGGTCAGCGCAGCTTCTGGTTCCCTACGGCTTTTAGCAGGTGGGCCCATTAACAGCAATGAACTTGACACCGCTTGCAGTCTAGTCGACTCACTAGCGCTTCTTCGAAAAGTCGATGATGATGACGGCGGTGGACTGGTGGGAAGCTGCTGCTGCAGGAGATCCAGAGGGGCGTCACCCTTGTATCGTCCGCCGGTATCGCGCGGTAATACGCAGGGGTGATCCCCGCTCCAGATCCCGGCCGTCTGTAATATTACCGAGCTGGATGGACTCGATGGAGGAAGGATAACCGCCGGCGGACCTAATTTGGGTGCCACCAGCTCACCTCCCTCTCCCACCTGCATTGTCCTTGCAACCTCCATCCATCCCACGTTTCCAAGCCATGTTGATGTATCGTCCCAAATTCGGGATCATCCGCTTTTCGGAACTGGCATGACTCAACCATCACAGCATACACGTACGACGTTTTGACGGGCAACACTCGGAGCTTACAATGTCACCCACTACCCCAACGAAGCAGGCTATTCACCCATGGTTCGCATGTGCACTCTATCCCGGCTGGAATTGCTCCAGGAACTTGGTGAAGTTATCCGGTTGTTCCGTCCTGGAAGTTGGTTCGTTCGTTCTACTGAGCGGTGTCAAAAGGGTCTAAAGCTTGTCATACCACACCAAACCAAGAGCGTTGGATAGGCTGCCGACCAGCCAACCCCCACAGGCCCCCGAAAATCAGTGTACAACTGTTGGTCTTGATATTCAGGAACTCTGAGGTGGATGTGGACCGGAAATGAAGGTTCGGGTGCAGTCGTCGCAGACTCCAAAGGATCAAGGGCTACCTACAAGCCTACAACGGTCTCTATGGTCACACTAACTACCTCTTATCATTCTCATCGGACATTCCAAGGACATCCGCCCATGCTCCGCGACCCCCTTTCCCCGTAAGCATCGATCTATAGTATCCCGGGATTAACCCCGATATGGCGATAAGCATGAAGCACGGCCTCTTATCGCTTCTGCTCAGCATTGGCCATATATCGATGACATCAACAGTATAGCAGCCTCGCTTTGACGCGAACGGGACAAATGGGCGGTCTGTATGAGTGTTGCTCTGTACCAACGATAGGTAATCGGTGTACGGAGTACAGTAGAGCAAACACTACTTGAGCGCTAAGACGGCCTAGCAGCACATACACACCGTTTCCCGTTCGACATGATCTGCTGATGAACTGGATCTTCTGGTATTGGTTGAGAGATGGTAGGAATGGGTTCAAGCCCCTTTTTTCTCCGGACGCCGATCGCCGCGAAAGTCGGGGAGAATGGACTCCCATTCCCAATCATGCAATCAGTCTAGGGCATATATTGGGTCTTGGCTCCAACACTAGAAGCGCTGCAGAAGCATTTCTAATGGTTAGCGGCAACTTTGCGTCTTTCACCGCATTATCGATCGAGTGACTTTCCCGTTCGGGTAGAAATGCTTACCAATGCAATTGCACTAGAATGATATGTCTGCTGGGTTGATGCATCGATCAAATGTGAGTAGCAAGTACACTTTTAGATTAGAGAATACATGGGCAATGTGTTCTTTATTCACTAGGAACAATGTCTCGGTTCTAGGCCTATCTACCCCGTGTCAAGCGCTGTTTCATCGACGTCTCAACTTTCAACCCCTCGGCTACACTTTTCCGGAACCTAATTCGAGTCAATGAGGCGTCTGTATCCACTTGCATAACCCCGAGGACTGACTAGTATGTTGGAGAAACAGTGCACATTGAGGTAGATACATACCGCATTGCTGCTAGCGGCATCCTCGTCAAGAGGCGTCCCTAGTCGACTACTCAACAGTAGCTACTTTCTTCGTAGATAGATAACCAGAAATATCTACATCACAAATGATAAATCTCATACATGATCAATCATGTACGTCAATTCGTAAATCCTGCATATCCACACAGCACATGAAGGAAGCCTATCAGTATCAACTAGAGCATCATAAGAACATCTTGCGTGGAATTCAAGACCACCACATAGTACAGTATTGTGTAAAATTGCTAGAGTAAATATCCGCCCACGAATCCAAAGGATAATCCGGACCCAAGCATAATTATAGAAGCAAATTGCCACCCTTGCATTTCCAAGTCCACGGTTCTAGGAATGCCACATGTGCTTTTGTCCCTTGAAGTGGATACCTCCGCCCTATAGTGAGCCACTGTACCTGCCTTATGCAATCTGTGCTGCAGCACCCTAACCCACCCATCTGCCTAACGGACACACAGTATGGAGTACGTACGTACGTATCTACATACATATACAGTAATGTAGTATTGAAAGATCGTCCCTCGAAGAAGATACCAATCTACCTACTGTGTATTATCATCTGTCGTGTTACATAGGTATACTCTAGGCCAGGTTCCCCGTACTTTGTGCGTAGCTAGCACGGCAGCAAAACTTAATGTACATGTAACATGCATGGAGAGTCATCCTCATGTGGACATATCAGATCAGCAGGTACACGCGCTGAGCAGATATACCAAATAAGAGGCGCAGGAGATCTTCGAAACCGCCGATGCGGAGCGGATGTCTTGTGACCAAGCCGCCAAGCTGCAATTGACTTTCGAGTTCGAGGTTAAGGGGGCAACGAACGTGATGGACGTCGATTATTGACTGACTTAGTATATCTCCGAATCTACTATGGATTTGCTCTTGTTGTTGAAACGTGTGCTCCGGTTTGTGATTATTGCCACCGGCGGAAAGATATCCCACAGTCGTCGTAACAATCGACAACAGTCCGAGAAACGGATTACGCGCTGAGTGGAGTGAGTTGGTTAGTGTGTACGAACTAGGTGTCTACGGGGACCATACATTGATCAGAGCCCGATGGGTGCTCGACGCGAGATGGGCATTCGCTAGCGAGTACGGAGTAGCGACAGCTGGCTTTGGCGACTGGCTTAGGTAGGTTCCCAGCATTTTGATCGACCCCATCGACCGTCGTTTAAGTTCTTCTAGAAACCCAGAAAATGCGAGCATTAGTCCAACTTCGGTGGGGCCTACCCCTGTACTCTGTGTAAGATTACGGTAGCCTGTCCGATTTGTGTAATGGGGAGAAACCCGGCAAGGCGACGGCAGAGCATTGCTTCCGTTCTACCGCGTATACCGCCATCGTAACAGCACCTTTCATCTGACTCAGGATTGGCTGTCAGAATGCTTGCCCCAGGTCGCACCGCCACTAACGTGCTGACCGCCCGCCTCCGTCCCGCCACACTGGGACTGCCGCAAACGCCACTGGCAGTGCAAACCGTACAAATCAGACTCCGGAACGCCTGAGGGCCGAAATTTTTGCCCGCATTAGTTGATGCGGAGATTTCGAGAACTAGCATCATTGATTCGGAAAGGGTCTGGATTAGACGCGCTAGTTCGAGCCTGACCTTGCATTTTGCAGCTTTTTTTGTGAATAGAAAGCCGGTTTCCCGAGGGAAGCAATTGTCAGCAATGGAGCCGACAACTGCGAATCTAGAGGCTAATGCGCCCAAGCGTGATCCGCAGAATGGCGATTTCGCTGCAGACCAGGCTCAGGAGCCACCCTCGAAAAGGGCCAGACTCGATGATGCTGCGGGTCCCAATGGACAAGCCGCTGATGCTCTAGCTCCGAGGGTGAAGGGTGTTGCTCCTATCAAGGCAGAGTATGTGACAAATACAGATTTGGCGACGCCAGCCCTTTCTAACTGACTTCGCGTTAGATTTATCATCGACCAGCCTACGAGGAGCCAGCCCGCCCCGGAAGCGAATGCCGATGACGCTGCGGAAGCTGCACACCACGACGGCCGTGCCGATGAGCATAAAGGAAAGAAGAACAAGAAGAAGACCGGTCAGAATACGAATCGCAAGTTCGGTCGATCGGAAGACGCAAAAGGACTGTGCTCGAGCGTCAACTTCAGGCCCGAGTTCTCGCCCGCCGAGTGCACTTTCGGCGAGAAGTGCCGGTATGAGCATAATCTGCGGACCTACTTGAAGGAGCACAAGCGAGAAGATCTTACAACCTTTAACGGCCTCTGCCCCGTCTGGGATATCAACGGAAAATGCTCTGAGGGCTACAAATGTCGCTTTCTCGGTTCACACGTGGAGGAGCGCGAGACCGCAGATGGAAGGAAGGAATTGGTTCTGATTGAAGACGAGGAGCGCAAGAAGAAGGTGCAGCGGCTTGTTCCTTTCGCCACAGACGGTGTCGTGAATGTCGCCTCGGTAGAGGATAAGGTTGCTTTGGCAAGGAGAAAGATGGACTTTCCGAGGGCTGGACCTTATAGCGATTGGCTGGAAAATACTGCCAGGACTATGGAGAAGGAGCTTCACAAGCGGAATCGCGGTGGGGTTGAAAGCGCAGCGAGCAAGGATGGAGAGACTAAGGACGAGAAGGAGGCGAAGGAGGACAATCGCGCGATCTACGTCGAGCCGCCATTTTTGCCATCAGAGAAGCGACGGTTGTATTTCGGACCAGAGACCCCGGCTCTGGCACCTTTGACCACACAAGGCAACATGCCCTTCCGAAGACTTTGCGTCGATCTCGGCGCCCAGTTCACCTACTCGGAGATGGCCATGAGTTTGCCACTGGTCCAGGGAAACAAATCGGAGTGGGCCTTGATGAAAGCACATGAGTCCGAAATGTTGCCTCCTACGCTTTTGCCGGGGGCAGATATCGTTCAGGGTTACGATAACTCCAAGGATTTCAAGTTCGGTGCCCAAATCGCGGCAAACAAGCCCTGGCAAGCGTTTAAGGCTACTGAAGCTCTGGCTAAAGTTACTCCAAACCTGCGTGTCATTGATCTGAACTGCGGCTGCCCTATCGACCTCGTCTTCCGGGATGGTGCTGGCTCTGCCCTTCTGGAGCATCCAGCCAAGCTTGAGAAGATCATTCGTGGCATGAACACTGTCTCAGAACACATTCCTATTACGGTCAAGATTCGTATGGGAACGAAGGATAACGCTCCAAATGCCTTGAAACTGACGGAACGTTTGCTCCTTGGAGGTTACGAGACCAGCTTGCTTCATCACGATGGAGCTGCGGGTGCTGCGGCTATTACCCTCCACGGCCGTAGCAGGCAGCAGCGGTACACCAGATCAGCGGACTGGGGATATATCTCTGAATGTGCCGCTTTGATCAAGCGGTTGGGCGAGAAGACCGATGCGGTGACGGATACTGTACGCGAACCCGACGCTCGGACACAGCCAAACGGTGGAAAGGTCTTCTTCCTTGGAAACGGTGACTGCTACTCCCACGTGGACTATGATGAACACATCAACAATGCCGGTGTTGATAGTGTTATGATTGGACGGGGAGCCCTGATCAAACCTTGGCTTTTCGAGGAGATCCAGGCGGGTCAGTACCTTGACAAGTCCGCTACGGAGCGTTTGGCGATGGTCGAGAAGTTTGTTAAGTATGGTTTGGAGACATGGGGATCCGATGAGCACGGCGTTGGTACGACTAGACGCTTCTTGATGGAATGGCTGAGCTTTACTCGGCGCTATATCCCTATCGGCTTGCTCGAACATCTTCCACCCTCCATCAACGACAGGCCGCCAGCCTTCCGAGGCCGGAATGAGCTCGAGACACTGCTGGCCAGTGCCAACTACAAGGATTGGCTCAAGATCTCGTAAGTTTGAACCCACATTTAACTGCAGTGAACGGATCTAACAGCTTCTAGGGAAATGTTCCTCGGACCGGCCCATAAGGACTTCAAATTCGAACCCAAACACAAGTCGAACTCGTATGACGAGGCGGAGGGTTAAATATGCGCTCAAGGCGCGCTCTTTAGATAGAAAATAACGCATAGAGATGATGTACATACGCCGCTATTATCATACTTGACTATTAAGATACTTGTAAAGACCCTGGCGCTATGACGTAGATGACCGGGGGCCGAGCCGCGACCGAGTCACGTGCGGGTTTCAGCTCCGGGCGGTGATGACGTCTTCCTCTCACCAGAAACTGCAAAAAGACCACCTCATCTCCTGAACGTGCCGTAACCCATCCGCTCCTCCCTGGTACTGTTTAGCCAGTATATCAGCTAGGGGTGCTCCTTTGATTAAATCGGCTCTCTGTACTCCTGCTCGAGCTTTTGAGGTTCTCAAACCGTCCTGCCTGACACCGTCGACTCCTGGCCATTTCTCAAAACACCCCTCAACCACAGCTTGGTTCCAAGCCACGACTTTCAATTCAAAGCTTTGTCTGAGAAGTCGCTCTCAAGAATTAGCTTAAGCACAATGACGCTCTACTACAGTCTCGTAAGTGACACCATTTGCCGCCAATTCTCCTCGCAATGGCATGAGTTCGGGATTGTTGCAGCCTGCAGCCTGCAGCCCCTGGCCCGCACAGTCACCCGCAATGGGGAACACATTTCATGGACATATGCTTACAATATGGTGCTAGGTATTTTGCCTCTTGGTGTTCGAGATGGCGGTCTTCATGGGCCTCATCATCCCCCTTCCGTTCACCGTGAAGAGGAAGCTCTTCGCTTTCATCTCGGAGAGTCCGATAGTAGCGAAATTACAATATGGGTTGAAGGTCCGTAACATGAGCCACTTATTCACTTACAATTACTTATCAAGTTTTTAGATTACGTTCATATTCATCCTCATCCTCTTCATCGATAGCGTCAACCGCGTATACCGTGTGCAGCTGGAGCTGGCCTCCTTTGGCAAAGAGGGAGGTTCCATGGGGTATGTCTATCCTACGATGAAGGCTTTCTTGCCAATATCTAGCACTGGTACTAACTTACTTGCATATACAGAGCCGCCGCCCTCGGTACTGATCGCATGGAAGTCCAAGCCCGGAAGTTCTACTCGCAACGCAACATGTATCTTTGCGGGTTCACTCTCTTCTTGTCGCTTATCCTCAACCGTACTTACACCATGATCCTGGACGTCCTCCGTCTTGAGGACAGAGTCAGACTTCTCGAGGGTGATAAGAAGGCTGGCGGAAAGGACTCTGCCCGTCTTGCGCAGGCTGGCGATGCTGGTGAGATCGGACGTCTGAAGCAGGAGCTTGAGGCCAAGGATCGCGACATCGAGACCTTGAAGAAGCAGTGCGAGGGTCTCACCCGTGAATACCACAAGCTGGGTGACCAGGTTTCTGGTGAAAAGAATGACGGTCCCAAGAAGGACCTGTAAATTCATTCGGGACTGCGACAAGACATTCGGTTTGCGACTTGTTGGCCAGTCGGAACTATGGATTCTTTACTTTTGGGACTGAGTGGTTCAACGGGCCACTTGCAGGCCACTTGCAGGCTACCCTCCCTCTGCATTTCGGGTATCATTTGAATTCGGATCTGGATGGGTAGAATGTGACATCAACACATGGTGGTCGGGTGAACCCGATCTACCTCCTTGGAATGCATTGAGGGTGGGATTTGTGCTGGAGTATTTTCTAAGGAGGGAGTGTCCAAAACTTGGGATTATCTGGGTTATCACTTACAATGGAACTAAGACATTTGTCGAAGTCGACGTCGGCATTCAGTAAGCTTTAGAGCGATAACCCACAAACACAGGACCGACCTTCTATGAACACTGTATGAGCCTCAGACTAGACCCAACGCTTCTCCCTCGGCTCCCTCATTCCACCGACTTACCATACCAACCCCTCAATCACCTCCAAATCAGATTCCCGCTCCCCAGCTCCAGCTCCAGCTCCAGCACAGCCAAACCCTTCCTCCAGCACAACACCCAATATCAAACACCGCTGACACGACATCCCATAATCCACCCCACAGCGATAAGTACTCACCTAGTAAAATCCCCCCTGATCTAACTAGCCCCTAAATTCCTCTTCTTCACCAACAGTAGCTAACTCCGTAATCCGTCCTAGATCTCTGCTGAGTCTGACAGACCCGCCCCCCCCCCCCCCCCCCCCACCCCACCTACCGAGTAGATCCCGCCCGCCCTCCCGTCTGGGGCCGTTCCAGGCTTTGACGGCCTTGGTTTGTCGTCGTCAGCACTACTTTCTAAGTTTGGGAGATGGTTGTCTGATACGCTCAGTGGTGAGAAAGGACAATATCATTGATAGTGATCGGGGTCGGAGGAAGTTAAGTGGTGTTTTGGTTGGCTGGTGGATGTTCGAGGGTAGGTATTGGACCGGGTCGTGTAGGGACTGCTACGTCATCGGGATCAAGGGGTAAGAGCTACAAGAGCTGATTGATGCGGTCGCTTATCGTTATATTGGCAAGTATCGTAAGAGGATTGTCGGGTCGCCAGGACCACGGGAACGCATCCCGGAAGAGACACTCAGACGATGTTGAGGCTACATTGACCCAGAGGGGTTTCGGCATGACGCATTTATTCTATCGCCAAGGAGAGACGCAGGCGCTAGTTTTGATATAAAACACTGCAGGCTTAGTGCCTGTTTTCTGACAAATCGTTTGGTTCGAGGCGGTCTAGAGCAGACGGTGCGATTCAAATGGTCGATCAAACCCTAAAACCTCACGGGTTTAGATCAATGCGAGTCGACTATGTTTTTCCGCGGCACCACTAGACCAGGAAGGTCCAGAAACTAGGATAGACGAGCTCCTCCTCGAAGATCCGTCGCACTTGTGCAAGAACAAACCGTTCTACCTTGCCGACGTTCTTGAGGACCTGTTTCCCATCTTCTTTCCGGCCAATCTCACTTTCGACCCGGATCTCTTGCAGCAGGCCACCTTGTCGCTTTGCAGAGACGGTCGCATCTCCGCCAGGTCGTGAATAATCCGTTTGGCCCCCAGCCTCCTGTTGGTCTGACCCAATTAGCGCGTCCGCGTCCTCGGATGACAGGAAGCAGAAGTGGATCCGCTTGCGGATGTAGGCAACCACTGCAACGCCGTCGAAAGTGATCCCGGTGACGTTCAGTTTCAGGGGCAGCCCCACGAAACTAGGCATGGGATAGTCCAGGAGAATCTCCGCTGTTAACGACAACCGCACATCACCCGCGTATTTGGCATGGCAAAGAACCTGAAAGTCCTCGGGTCTGCGCTCCCTCATCCGAGGAAACCGCAGAGGCTCCTCCGAAGGGTCATCCATATGCCCAAGCTCCTCTGGGTGTGATCCATGGTCGGTACTGCCTGCTCCATCACCAGTGTTTTTGTTGGACCCAGACGGATGAGAAGGGAGCGTACTAGATGTGGATGGGCGCGAGGTCGGATTGCTGCTATCGATGTCGGCTTCCGGTCGCGATTGATGCGCATTGAAGATGGGAGGAGGTGGACGTCCCCTATTCCCAGGACCCATCATCCCCGGGTCGTTCCACCCACCTGCAAACGGCGATCCACCTGCCACTGCCGCGAGGGGGGTCTGTGTCCCAGAAAGTCCACCGAGAGACATCAGATGGTATCCGAGAGTGGATGTACCTCCGGGTATACCAGGGGTGCCAGCACGGGGAAGGAAATGCGGGTTGAGATGGTCGCCGAAAGCTATCGGAGACCGCAAGGCCGAGGGTTGAAAGCCTTCGGTGAACGGGTCACGCAGAGGTTGATGCATCGCACTGTCATCGCGGAACGGAGACTCGTTGAGCTCTGAATGAGAACCATGCCACTGTGCACCAGGTCCCGAGACGAGCCCTTCAGATATGTCGGACGCTTCATCGTCATCTTCATCCTCCTCATAAAAGTCGGCGAACGGCTCGCAAAGGTCTTTGATCTCGAGCTCGGGCGGAATGGTTCCAAAATCGAAAGAATGGACTTGTACGGAGCGGATGAAGCGTGGCAAAGCGACCTGCTGAAACTTGTCATGGATAAAGGAACGGATGCGCTCGGCCAGAGCCTCCCCGTCCGGACCGGAGGTCGCGGCGCCCCAGTCAACTTCTATGGACATTACATGTGCAAGACGGCGGCTGTCCGGGGGAAGATAGATGCCAGGGAAGAGGAAAGGTTCGAGAAGTGGTCTAGAACCCGGAAAACACAAGAGAGGTCAGTTAGCTTCCAACCATGGTCGGTGACGTCGAGGATCGAGAGTCGGAGTCGGAGATGCGCGCTTGTTTTTGTCGCGCTTCGGCGGATCTCGCCACCCGGTGGGATCACGTGCTGGGGACATCCCGTGACCGCCGTCCATCGCCAACGACAAGCCGATGCGGCCACCATGCCATTCATCGGCCTCAACAGTCACAATGGACTTCTCCAGGCATTCGAGAGGGCGGCCGGCTTCTTGGTGCCCTACATTTGCGCCTGGCACCAGTTTGGGTTGGATTGACCGGCGCAGTCGGTGCTCCCACCGCCTTAGCTTGACTGTCCCAGCAGTCTGGTACCCCCGTCCCTCCCGCCCATCGCCGGTCTAAGGGCGATGGCACAGCTCTGCGGCGCGGTTCTGAGCATTACCCAAGCGGTGTACATCGGCGGCGCAGGCCTGCTGCTCCAGGGGTCGCCCCTGGGACGGCCGTGCCACCATTCCGTGCCCAGCAGCTGCGCTTCATCACGACGGAGCTAGGCTATCTGGGACCCAACCAACACTGGCGAGTCTAGCACCAGCTACTATTGGCCTACTAGGCAATCGCCCTCGATAGAGGGGATGAACAGGTGAACCTGGCTTGCTAATCATCATCCCCTCCTGTAACTTTTAAACTTTTCCCCTCGGTATCTGCCTAGTGTCTTGGGCCTGACCAGGTTCAGCAACCGGTTTATTCCCACCCCAGGCCGATCCTCGCGCCGGATTTCCGTGCCCTCTGAAACCCAGAGCAGCCGATAACACATCAGGGCGCGATGGAGAGCCACGCCACGCTGCATCTTCAGATGGTCGGCACCTTGCTGCCGCAGCCGTACACTCTGTCCTTAATGGCGCCCATCTTCCACTCCAATGAAGCTGGAGAAAGGAGGTCGGTCGTTGGGCACAGCAGCGCAATCTAACGGCTGGCAGGCCCCAGTTGCACCGGCTTTTCACCCCCCGATATACGCGCGGAGGCTCCCCCTCTGACTGGCTCAAACACCACCCCTCCGTCTGCAAGAGTTGCTGGCACCAGTCAGCATCTCTCGCCACCGGCCAACTCGCGTCTGTGCCCCATATTCTGTGTCTGATTTGCCGGTTGGACAATCAGGTGATAAAAGTCGTATGCGGTGCTAATGCAGCTGCTGATGTACGGTGCTAATCAGGCTGAGGAGAATTTTTGTTCAGTTGGTCCATGACTCATTGGAACCAACTTCATTCCACACGCACACACACACACACTCTCTCTCTCTCTGGCTCCGATGGAACAAAATCGTAATTTAAAAAGAAAAAAAAAAAAAATAACAAAAACAGCAGGGAGATTCTACCGACAGCACGAGCGGCTTCATTCATCTCAGCTATCCAAAGTGGTTCCGAAAAAAGGCCGACAAGTCTCCCAAGATGAGGACAGCGCGGCAAATTTCCCTTCGATGTGGGGAGTTCCCCGTCCTATTGACTCGGTCCACGAGGAAGTAGGGCGACAAAGACAGGGTGGTGGTGGATTTGTGACACCCTAAGCGCCGTCAACCATGGTTCGATGATCCGGATGGGTCTGTCATCAGCGACTAGTTGTTTAGTCGGCCCCTCCGGCTTTGCAGTGCCTCGCACTCGCCGACTCTCGCAGAACTCCGTGGATGGATTCTGTGGGTGGTTTTCGCAAGCTTCATGCTTCGATGGGAGGATGGGAGGAACCAAACCGTATGATGAGGATTACACCATAGAGATATCGTATATGTGGCACCAGCAGTATCCACATAACATCATCATCATCCTCATCATCACCAGCCTAGATAAAAGCCAGCTAGATATCATCTGATAATAATCTTCTTATGGTACGTAGGTACATAGTGAATCCCTAAAAAGAAAAAAAAAAGGATATCGATAGAATAACCATCGCATATGCTAACAAGGTTAACTAGTAACTACCTAATACCAACACAAAGCACAGCAAAGCAAAGCAAAAAAACCACAAAAAGCGACAACAATCAGAAACAAACCAATAGACAAATGCCACCGAAATAAAAACTACAGAAGCCAAAACGAAACTTCTGCGGACTTGTGCCTCCGAAAATCAATCCAGCATGATGAAATGAGCGGGACGGGAACGCAAACGATGCATATGGGGGGAAACCGAAACAATAACAACAATAACAGCAACGACAAAACAATGACAGTGATGGCGATGAGGATAAACACATAAACATAAACAGAACAAGCAGAACAGACAAGGCCTTCCCAATCACGTACACTCCTTCTCCTCCAATCCTCCCATAATGCTGTGGGGTCGGGGTGTTTTTTTTTTATCGATTTTCGAAAATTTTCCAACCTGATTAGTCTCCATCATCATCATCATCCTCCTCCTCCTCCTCCTCAACTAAACAAATGAAATCACCTCTCTATCCCATTGTCTGTGCTAACCCACCCAGACAAGACTTCTTCATCATAGCTTTGATCTGCTCTACCTCACCACCCATCTAGGTAGCCAGGCAGGCAGGCAGGCAAGCGGGCAACAACAACAACCCAGACAGATAGATAGATAGGCACTTCGCAGACGCACAAACCCCCTACCCAGAAACAGTTAGATCCTTGATTCGGATGATCTGGGGCGGCCCTGAGAAGGGTTTGTAGATTCAATGTGGATCTTCGGCAACTCACTAAGCTATGGGCCCTCCCTTTCCCATTCCCATCTTCCCTTTCCCCTTCTTCCCTCTTCCGAACGTATCCTCGTGAAACCCGATGGAAGGCGGATCTAGCCACCGTGGTTAGGGCAGTTGTAGCCCTCGCGACGACGGATCTGCTGTCTGACGCCGGTGCAGGAGGAGGTTCCTCGCTTGGCGCAGAAGACGACATCGCCTTCCGGGACGATGCAGCCGCAGTCGTACTGGTAGAAGTACTGGGAGCACATCTTGCGGGTTGGGTTGCTTGGAGAAGTGTGTGGGTTGGTTTGGGTTGGGTGTGAGTGTGGGTGTGGGTGTGGAGTGAGAGGGAGGAAGAAATTGGTTGAGTTGAGTTCAGTCAAGTTGGTTAGAGAGGATGCTGGAGGAGAGAGAGAGAGAGAGAGATTTGTGTGTGTGAGTGTGAGAGTGTGTGTGTGAGAGAGAGAGAGAGAGAGAGAGAGAGAGAGAGAAGTAGAAGCTGAGCTGGGTTGAACTGAAGCTGGTTGGCTTGGATTGGATTGGATTGGAAGCTGCTGTTGTTCTGGATATCGATGGGAGGGGGCAGCTCTGGTTTAAATAATTGCGAATGGAACTTGTCGTGTCGTTGGCAGGCAGCAAAAGTGTGGTGGTGATAAAGTGAGTGAGTGACTGCGGTTGACTGACTGTGCCGCAACAACGCCGTCTACGCCAGTTGCTCATCTCATGGAGACAAGGCCGGCGAGTGACTCAACGGACCAATTCCAATTAAAAAATTGGAATATTTTTTCAAGGAAATTATGGAGCGCCAGAAAAAAATAATAATATTCATTGTGGTGGTGGTGGTGGTGGTGACGGTGATGGATGTCACATTGGAGAAGCATGAATTGGATGCATGGATAGATGGACGACAGTCAGAACAAGGTTCGACAATACATTTTTCCCTCTTGCTTTCCACTCATTGCTCCTCCGGTTTTCTGGCGCAGCCCTCCTTAAACTGCCCCGGACCAATATGAAACTGTTATGACTGCTGAACAGTTGGTGATTCGATCTACATCACATTCAGATCACCCTCCAGATAATTCTAAATAATACCATCCAACAAATGACTCAATCGGCCCTCCTCCAGCAGACTGGTTGGTATGCGAATCAGAGAGCCGGATATGCCCTCGCCGTCAGCCTGGAAAGGCATCTTTTCCCAGACAGGCAAATGGACGCGCATCGGACTAGCAGGGTCATGCATCGGCCGAACTCGATATCAGCCCTCATCTAGGGAGAACGAGCGTCGCATTAGACTTCCGCGCCGGCATCATCATGGGAAGGTTGACATCATCTTCACATCTACGCCTTCCTGTCGCAGGGCAAGGCCCGTCACATAGGCAGGCCCAAGCCCAACCATCGAATTATCAAATCAGTTCCCGCCCCTCGACCAACAGAGCTTCAACTGCTGGAGGTCATGCCGCAGCCCAGAATGAGACCTGGACGGTCCATCTGACGAATGTTAGTCCGCAGACAACCAAGTTCGCCCATCCGCAGACCTAGATTGGCGTCGGGTCCCTCGCCATCATGTGTTTTTGACGCCGGTGGAATGGGGTGGGGAACCTAGGATGGCATGGCCACCACAGTCCAATATGATCGCGCCGATATCAGAGTTCGGGGGAACTCCCCCACCAGCTGGTCTAACCGTCCGGCACCTGGCGCTGTTTGGCCCGAGAGCACGGCGCGGGATTAGTTGATCGATGAGCCACCTGCTCCTGTCAGGGGTCGCCGCAGGTCCTGGACATGCCTTCTGTCCCACGCCAACATCAACCTCAACATGCTGCGGGTCGCTGGGATCAACAAGGTGTGCCAGAGCCCGGGCCCGACATGCGGAAGCTAAAGCGACGAACATGCAAGAACTGCTGCGCCGTCACAGAGCGTTGGGTCAGTGCTTTTGCAGTGACCAATGTATGAACGCCAGGGCATAGACGCAGTTGGTGATATCAGTGATTGAAAGCCTGAACGGAGCCTGACTTCCTCCTCGTTTCCCTTTGTTGGGAACTCGCACGGGGGCCAGAAGGTATGCAATGACCGCAAAGGCGTCCCGTTATCCCCACAGCGCTGGGATTGGTGTTGGTGGGAGATACGGAGCCAGGTTCACCAGAGTCAAGGCTCACTTAGTAGTTCGGCAGTGCAGTGCAGTGCAGTGCCAGATGGTTTCCACCTATCGATTCTCCGTGATCCCCGCCAGCCGGTAGGCTGAATGGAAAACATCGGGCTGAGACAGCAATGATGGGATCCGAAGCTGGCACAGGCATCTGCATGTTTCACTGTGCCTTTTCAGCCGCTCAGTGGCCGTGCCCCTCGAGGCGATACGGCGCAGAACCCCAGGGCGCTAAAACGGCGACGGTCGACAGGTTTGCCCAGCGGGCACGGCCTTCGTTTAGCCGCCGTTGGCTCCCGGGCATGGACGGTCCCTGACATGCTCTGCTTGATGAGTTGCTGTGGGTGATTCACTCGCAGCGAGCATTGGCCACGTGACCGGCGTTGAGCCGCGTGGTTCTCTCGTGGAAGAATCTCGTCCTTCTTCTTTCCTTCCCCTCCCCCGCCTCGCTCTCGCGCTTCATCTGCTGGTCAAGTCCGGTTGTCTCCCGTCAGTCGGAACCATTCCTTGGTCGACCATGGGAGAACCCTTCCCACGATGATCTCCGCCCGTCGGAAGTTGCTAAGCTGAAGCTGAAGCTGAAGCTTCAGACTTCCGCCTCGACGGACTGACTAACTAGATACCTACCGACTCACTCGTCCACCCCGACCACTGCGGGTTCTAGCGGGTTTCCTTGGCTTCTTCCAAGTAAGGGGCTGGCCTCTTCAGCCAGGCAGGTTCTAGAAGGAGATCCCCGGGGGACAAACAAATCAGCAGCGCGGAGGTCAGGTGGGCATCAGACGAAGAATGCGGCGACTTGGCAAACCCCAAGAATGGGCCTCGTTCCTGACGTCGTCGCCTCTTATCGCCTCCCTCCTCCCACGTTTCCTCAGCTCTCGTCACGGGACGGTTCCCTCTCAATCAATAGTGGCTTGGCTGGGCTCTTGGTCGCTGATCATCCGAGGCTGGTTTCGGTGGCCCAGATGCTTGTGCTGGGGCCCCAGGCCCAGCTGGTCCAACCAGATCCTGGCCGCGCGCCTGCTCGGGTATGACTATTGCCAGAGCCAAGCGATGCAAAGGAAGGGGGGGATTGGCATGGATGACGTTCTCCGCCCCTCCTGTGTGATAGTCGGTTTCGCCGGCATGTGAATTACAGCTGGCCGGTCCACCGTCGGGTATGAGGCATTGGCAGGCCACGGCTGGTCCCTCCACTTATCTGCTTCTGCAGGTGGCAGTGGGTGGGCAGTGGGCTAGAATCGGTAGTTTGCTGATCGACACCATCCCCGGTCAACCCCTCTTTGCGATAATGGCTTGGCTGAGTTCTCAGCTATAAAGGTGGCCGAGTTGCCCACGAGTTTCATCTTCTTCCAACTCAACCGCTCAAGCAAAAACTCCTCAAGCTCCAGCCAAATCCAAGACCTCTACCATCTCTCCACCTCTCCTTTACCATTACTATTTACTACTCGTGAACACCATCACCATCACCATGTACACCTACACTGCCACCTCCAAGTTCCTCGTTCTGGCCCCTACCGAGTCGGGCCCGGCCGCTGCCACTCAAGGCCGTGAGCGTTCCAGCAGCCAGTCCTCCACGAGCAGCGGATCGCAGCAGCGTCCCGGTCTCAGTCGCCTACCCAGCGGCTTCCTCTACCTAGGCGTTGACACTCGCAACAACACGACGCCCAGCGTCTAAGTTCGCCACGAACCTATCCGACGAATCGCGCTGGCCACGATTTCCTTAGCTCTCACCTCATCGCCTTCGGGGCTAAAGTCTGACCCCGCCGGCTGCAGGAAGATCACTACAATTCTCATTATGAATATTTGACATTATTGGACGAGCGACCACTCGGGGGGACGAAGTGCGGGGCCCGGTGTTTTCTTTTCTTTTCTTTTCTTTTTTTTTTCTATTCCAGGTTGCTTTGCTTTTTGTCATTCGTATGCCAAGTCATACTCCTGTCGATAGCTTTCATCCATGACGATGATACCTCCTCCTTGCCGCTGCCTAGACAATGTGAATGTTTGCCAAGGGCAGTTGATATGTGCCAAGCATTGTGCCATCAGATAGACTGCAGTTCTGTTCCACTGCCAAGCAATGATAGATTCTGCCGATCGACCATTCGAGCTGCCAAGTAGCTGCCTAGTGATAGACGTTGATAAGCAGGGCGTCGCGTCCTGCCGATTCATTAAACCAGCAGGACGGAGTCCGGAGTAAAAGGGACCGATAAGGGTGGCCGTCAGTCAATAGGGAGCAGCTAGACCGAATCTCAGATCTGGCCCCGGTGAGATGACAAGATGCGTCTGTATGCCTCCAGATGATGAGATACATCCACGGTCTAACGTAATGCAAACGTGCCTTTCAGCCCAACTCCGACCGACCCTCCAGTTGCCTCCTCCTCTTCCTTTCTCCTAGCTAGATGGATAATAACCCTCCACAGAGTATCCTGCCACCGATGACATCCAATCCGACTCCTGTTGTTCCATGCCCAAATTCAACCCAACAAACTCACAGCATATAACAACCCTCATTATAATAATAACAGCCATAACAATAACCCTCATCCAAGGGGTACTTAATCGTACTAGATAATCCCTTATCACCACAAATATCCCCTTCTAACCGAACAACCGAACAACCGAAAACCCACCTACCCACCTCCCTAGCTACAGAGTATCTAGGTACCTAGTCTAGATAGGTAGGTCCAGAGAACTCCACTAGCTACATAAGACCTATCTCATTCATGATGCAACTACCTAATTTCCCCCCACCCCCCCAAATCCACCACTCCCTAGACAATCCAGATGTAATGCATCCACCCATGCAACCCTGCACACCGGTCCGGACTTGGCTTGTCCATGATACATATGTACTGATTTATGTACATGTTTAGCGCCCCAGGGTACGCGGAGTATATTACATACATACATCCCTTTCGTCCGAATTGCTTTTTTTTTTTTTCTGGATTTAATTTGATTTGATTTGATTTGTATTCGAACCTGTTCGGAATTGTGTGTCGAGGGTGCAGATGCCCATGCCGATGTGGATGGTCTGGACTTTGCCCAGACTATCTACCTACCTACCTAGATGATAACGATAATAATGATGATGATGATGAGATTTGGGTAATTGATGATTGATGGATTCCCGGGGTGGGAAATTTCCGGTCGGTGAGGACCGTCCTGGCTGCGTTTTTTGGGGGTGGGGGGGGGGAGTTAGGGGTTAGGGTAGCTTTGAGCTGATTACAGAGCTGAGCTGAAAGGATGCTTGCTTGGTGTTTTGTTTGGAGGGGGGGGGGAAGGGTCTAGGTACTACGTAGTGGGGGTCTATGCTTACTTGCTTACGGAGTTAGTTTATCTACTTGCGATTACGGTTTGTTGAGTTGCTTATATTGCAATATAGAATTAGTAGCTATTTAGTACTACTATGTAGCTATGTAGCTATAAAGCTTTGGAGTACTATCTATCACACCAATGGTGTGGGAGCAAAAAAAAAAAAACCACAAAAATGTGCTGACAAGAGTGGGATTCGAACCCACGCCATCAAACGATGATCAGGAAGCTGTAACGCTGAATTATTAAGGTGGACCTTAACCTGACGCCTTGGACCAACTCGGCCATCTTGCCTTGAGATATTATCTGGTGGCATTTTAGTGTTACATTTGCCAACGATAGAATTTGAAAAATGTCTCGGAAGGAAGAGTATGAGTATAGAGGGTCACAGGGAGCTAGCTGTAGAATCATACTAGAATCTACATGTATTGACTACATAACATTAGAACTTTTGATTAATGAAAATAATTGCTACGTCAGGAAATATGCCATAATGAGAACAAAGGAAGTACTAATCGAACCAAAAATATTACCTAATGAATAATTATATCCTCATCCCACCACTACCACAGGTCCAACTCCATAAACTCCGGCCGTAGTACCTTCCCTTCCCCCGACCACCACCACCACCACCAAATCCCGTAAGCGCCAATCACTAAAAACAAAAGTGGACCCATCCTGAAACTAGCCACATGCAAACCTAGCCAGCCATCTATCTATTTATCTAAATCCGGCTTGCACACCGACGGATAAACAAGGCAAGACTACATTTTCTATCCCTGACCTTTGTCAGCTCCATTTAGATAACAAAAAAGGAGAACAAATTATATCAGTTAAGGCAAGATGGCCGAGTTGGTCCAAGGCGTCAGGTTAAGGTCCACCTTAATAATTCAGCTTTACAGCTTCCTGATCATCGTTTGATGGCGTGGGTTCGAATCCCACTCTTGTCAGCACATTTTTGTTTTTCTCAAATGTTCTTTTTATCTCTCCATAATCCTTGCCTAGGTACTCCGTAGATTGGTTGGTCCTTTGTTTTTTCTTAATTGCTTGGTGGTATGTATACACCTCCACCTCCACCTCCACATCCACATCCACATCCAATAAATCCCGCAGCTGACCGGTATAGGAAAGGAGGTAGATAAGCAATCAGCCTTACGGCCGTTCCACCTCGGCTACTACTAGCTAGTTCCAACAAACTCAAACACACACAGGCCAACTGAGCATTGAGTTGAGGCTGTGAGGGAGATCTCCACATCGAAGATGGAGAGGGGAAATGATGGTGGATTCGCAGGTGGGATCTATTTGAGACCTGACAAGGATCCATCTAAGCCACGGCCACTATGGTTCAGCTTTCATCCGGGGTCGGAGAGATAGTCCAACGGCCCCCATGCAGCCGGGAACGAACAGTAGCTGATGGTTGGAGCTAAAGATAGATTGACAGATAATAGATACAAGTTTCTGGGCGAGTGCATGCGCTAGCAGGGATATAAGCCTCATCAGATGATCTTGATCTCACTATACTATACGGAGTAGCCCGCGGGTATACAACAGCCACTGGAACAGTGATACACCGGAGCAAGGAAATGACATGCTAAAAATCACGCTATGCTCTGGATCATACAACGTCCACCAGGCAATCGACCAATAACTATTAAATTAACCACAAATAATCCTGAGTAGGAAAGTAAATAGCCGTAGCACCAACGACACCACGTGCGAGAAGAAAAAGTAGGGGAGAAAACAAAAGTCAATTTACAATCAGTACTATAGTGACAGGGAAGAAAACGAAAATTTGAACAAAGGAAATAAGGCTTATGGGGAACAAGAAATCAAAACATGCGAGATAGGGATATGTATGCGCGCAACAGTTGCTGGTACAATGCGAGGAATCGAGAGCTGCAAGCAACAAGACGAAGGGTGCGTGGGTATCACGGGGTATCCAATTAACCGTTCTGCTCTTTCCATGCTGAATCCAAGAGCTGGTCAAATGCCACCTCCACTGGAGGCTCAGTCGAGACGGTCACTGGCGAACCCGTCTCTTTTCCTCGAAAGGGGTGGCGGTATTATCAGAGCGCTGCTGTCTCCTTGGATGTCGCCATACTCAATCCCGAATCGCAAGCAGGTTTATTAGATTAGAACTGCCTGTCGTTCTTGGTTGTTCTACCGCAGTAACCAACTCGCCCCAACCAGCCCAAGGCCGAACGGGTCGAGTGCAGTGGTCGAGATTAACATAAGAGTAGGTCCAGCCTTAAGCCAAACCTACCGGTCGTCGCCGGCTCTCGACTTAGCGCGTCGACGGAAGAAATCCATCACTTTCCGGGCCGCCCCAGAGCTGCCGGGACGGTGTGCTAGGTCCCGCTCGTACTCGTAGGCGTCGGCGAACTTGCGGTGATTCTTGGGCAACACGCCCCCTCGCCCAGGTCGGCCACCCTGCATCGACGGCCGCGGCGCCTTGTCGTACGGGCCAGTGTAATCCTCGTAGTAATTGGGCGCCGAGTGGTTGGCATACTGGTTCCGGTAATAATGATCGTTGTCATTCGGGTACACTTGTTCGGCCGAGGTTGCGCTGTAGGACGTCGGTTGGTAGATGCCTGACTGACCCGACTGATTCGAGTGCAGAACGGCAAATTGCTGGTCGATCCGGGCCTGGTAGTTCACCGGCTCCTCTTGGGTCAGGATCTCCTCCCCCGGAGCACCCTCGGGCGCCATGTTGATCGCATCCTGTGTCCCATAACTAGCAGCGCGCGCACGCGCCTGCATTGCGCTAGTCGACGGGCGCGGTTCCACGCGATTTTCGGTAGAACGGTCCGTTTGCGACTCTTCATCGGGGGTTTGTGATCGGCTGGAAGAGAATCCCTTTAGCGAGAACGATGGTGGTAGGAAGGAGAACCTCCGAGGTCTGCCCTCCACGCCAGCCTCGCTGGTCTTGCGGTTATACCCGTATTGGATAGACCGTCGCGAATCCACAGACATCCGAGTGTCGTCTCCGCCATAGGGATCCTTCATGCTCGTGGGGGGGTAACGCTTGCCATTCTTCTGCCGAGGGCCACTACCCTGCCCTCCCCGTCCTCCAAATATCGAGCCAGAGCGTCCAAACAGCTTCTCGCCGATGCTGGACACCGTGTTGGACCTCTTGTGACCCTTTGGGGGCTCCTGTCGGGGGGTTGTGTTGAACTTGGCCGGGAGTTGCTGGGTACTGGGTTGGCCGATGGACTGTTGTGACGAGTCTTGCGGCATCGGAGCGGAGATGACATATTGCTTGCTCTTCGGCTGGGCGAGCCGACCCTGGGCGTTCGTGGCGGCCACAGTCGGTGCAACCGGCTGTCCATAAGATCCTCGTGATGGCAAACGACCGGCGTTGAATGAGGCCATGGAGCCACCGGTAGTGGGGCGGGTTGCATGGGTAGCTGGCATCGGTGCCGGCCCGGTGAGGGCAGTCGAGTCCGAGGTTGAGCGAGGCAGATGCCCAGGTGCAGGCGCCGGCGCCGGCACCGGGCCAGCAGCTGCCTTGGGTTCTCCGGTCCGCATGCCGGATGGGCCAGACATATCGTGGGCCAAGGTGCCCGATGGCATATTTGGCGCCACACCTCGGCTGTTGGACCGGGCCCGCGTCGGTCGAGATTCTGACGGTCCAGATGCCTCTGCGATCCCCGACTCCACACCACCCGGTGCTTCGCCTCTCACCGTCTGAGACTGGGGAGCAACGTACTCGACCTGGACCGTCCGTCGTTTCGTGTCGCGAGGGGTCTTGGACCGTTCGGCCGCTTGCTCTTGCGAGATATCGCCGGCGTGGTGGATCAGTCCGCCCACAGAAGAAACCGGATTCTGGTAGGTCTTGGGCGGTTCGCGGACTGATGCGCTGCGTGCTAGCGACGGAGCTTCTTTGTGCGCTTCTGCTCGATCAGCGACTGCACCGGCGGAATTCGTCGGGGAGTCCATACCCTGAGAGACCGTCGTGTTGGCGATATCCGCAACCTTGGTAGTGCTGCTGGTGATGTGAGAGACAATATGCGAATACTCGCTAAGCCAGCTGTGCCGGGCAACCTCAAACAGGTCGGCTCGCTTCCGCGGGTCCGGCACCAGAATTCGCCGCAAAAGATCGCGAGCGTGCGGGGTAACATATTCAGGGAAGGTCAGGGGGGTGGTGACAATGTACTTGTACAGCAGGTTAATGTTGTCTCCGTCCGGGTTAGCCGGGTCATCATCAAAAGGCAAATAACCCGCTAGCATGGCATACTATCAACCCGGTTAGCTCTTGCACAATCATCCGGGGGGGGGGAAGATGACCCACCAAAATGACACCACAGCTCCACACGTCGACTTTGCGCCCCGTGTAGAGCGAATCGCTGACCACGAGCTCTGGCGCAGCATAGCAAGGACTCCCACAGCTGGTCTGCATCAAATCTCCTCGCCGCAACCCCTTGGCATTCGGCCGGTCTAGGCGCATCCGCTTCACGAACTCCTTGTTGGTCAGGTTGTATTCGATCTCCTCACCCAGCTCGTCTACCGGGTCGAAGGTATTAGCGAAGCCGAAATCCGTAATGATGATGTTGCGATTGCGGTCCAGCAACAAGTTTTCCAGCTTCAAATCACGGTGGACGATTCCCTTCTTGTGAAGATAACCCACCCCGGAAATGAGTTGCGCAAACAGGCGTCGGGCGGCGTTGTCCTTGAGATACCGATTGTTCAGGATATGATCGAAAAGCTCGCCCCCGGAGGCATACTCCATGATGATACCAATGTGACGGTCCGTCTCAACCATCTCGTGAAGCCGAACAATGTTCGGGTGGGCCAGGTCTCGCAAGATCGAGATCTCGCGGTAGATCTTGGGTAACCGGCTGGGATTCGACCCAAGCGACTCCCTACGGATGAGCTTGATGGCGACTTGGATGGTGCCGTCTCGCTTCCACCCCAGTTTGACCTTGCCGAACTCGCCCTCTCCCAGCGTTTGCCCGAGAATGTACTGACCAAACGTCGTCTCTTTGCGCTTGGCGGCTTGGTCCGAGTAGTCGTGCCGACTGCGCAGTCCACCTCGACCTCCATCGTCCACACCATCGCTCCCCACCAAGCCTAGCCCGGACGCCGGAGCACTCTCAGTCGAGGGAGAGACCGACGAGCCTGCCTGTCGTACCTGCTCCCGCTCGATATCCACTGACGGATCACTCACTAGGACCTGGTTAAGAACCGTACTTGACTCCTTCATCAATGCTGCCTGGCCTGCAAAAGCCTCCATGTTTTCCTCCGAGTGCGGGGCGCTAGCAGAAGACGGTGCTGCCGGCGCACGGGCGCTCGTACCCTGTGAAAATTCGTCAGGCGATTTCACTTGGCGAAACTGAGTGTCGTCGCCCCTCCTTGCGCTCCGGTCCTCGGCTTTGTTTTTTCCGTGACGTGAACCTGAGGTCTTGTCTCCGGGACCATGGTGACTCCGTTGAGTTGACGATGTTCTCGGCGGCGGGACCGGCGGAGCACCCAGGAGATCGGGATAGATGGGGGAGCGATTGTAGTCCTGCTCGGATGAGGGCGCTGCGGGAGTCAAGGCTGGGGATGCATGGGTGGTGAGCGGCAGGGGCTGCGATTGGGGGTCGTTCATAGCCGAAGAAGCTGTCAGGACCGAAATGGAGGCAAGCTGCTGAGCAGTTAGCGCTGCATCGCTCGCGCGGCGTGCACCACTCTCTCGCCATGTATGTCGCGCCGACTCGGACAAGAACTTGCGGGGGTGCAGCGGCGCATCGTCGAATGGCGGAGCTGGAGCGGGAGGTATGTATAGGAGGGGTAGATCGATGTAACGCTGTGGGGAGACGGTGTAGACAACATACCTTCGTTTACTGAAGACGCAGCAGGGCCTTGAAATGAGGACTGCTGCGTGTACGGTCCGAGACAGCCTCTTCAGATAGATGTGGGACGGCAGATGAGCGATCACCTCGGTTGGCTCTGTTCGAGCAATTACGATCGGCGACTGAAGTCCGACACGTCCAAGCCCTCCAGAGGGTATTAAGAAGAATTTTGGGAGGGGGGGATTCTTTCTTTTTCAGAGACCTGTGACCGATCGATCCGGAGCTGGAGGGTCCGGTCGGGCAGCTGAGCTGTTTGTCTCGAATTAGTCTCAGTCATCGGGGGTTCGATCAGGACCACCGATAAGGGATGGCAAGGGCAGCGACTGACAGTTATTGATCCCAGACGAAAGCAGCGGGTATTGGGAAAGGGAGGACACCAGGTCAGACAACCAGCAAAGATTCACGCAGCCAGACGTCGGCGAAATAAAGAAGACTAATCAATAATCGCGTTTGTCAAAGAAACGCATCAGCTGGTTGGTCTTGCGAATTCCGAATTTTCTCTCTTTCTTTCTTTCTTTTCTATGAGGGGGAGGGTCTGGTTTCTGTTTTAGGTCGCAGCAAGAAAGGGGAATATCTGCACTGCAGAATTGACTCTTGTCCTTCGCCTCTGCCCACGAGTAATCGCTACCCAGGTGGGTAATGCGTTGGGGGAGAGTCTGCGGCTCGAAGAGGGAGGAATTGGAGATCGGAGCGACGAGACCGACGCGGGCGGGAAGGGAGCAGCCTCGGGAGACGCGAATTTAACCACCACGAGCCACTACTTGTTGCTAGCACGGCGGGACTTGACGGGAGAGCTTGGTGGACTCGTCCCAGGCGCTGCACCGATTTCAACACTTCTGGAGGAATTGACAAGGCAGAGTGTAGACTGCGTTGAGGAGCATGATCGACGGGGAAGGGAAATTGAGGGAGGGGGAAGGATGATTGAAGATGCAGCCACAAGCAGCACCAACAGTAGTAGGTGGTGGTAGCAGCAGCAGCAGCAGCAGCAGTAGTGGTAGTAGTGGTAGCCACGACAAGAGGGGTGCTGGTGGAGTGTCGACCGTCACTGGATCGGGGACCGGACAGGGGGGGGCGGCGCGAGGGGAGAAGGAAGACCGGCGCGATCAAGGCCCAGGGAGAGACGAGCCGACCCAGGGGGGGGGTGTCCGAGGGAAGAAGAGAAGAAGAAGTGAAGGGAACCGAAAGGGACGAGAAGGAGAACAGGAAGGACAAAAAAGGAAATATAAGAGAAAATGGAAGACGAGGAAGTAAAGAGGATGGTGATGGAGAGAAAAAGAGAAGAGAGAGAGAGAGGCGGTGGTGTACAGTACAAGTCGAAGCAATACGACCTAGAAAAGAATAATCATACTGGCCATCATCATCATCATCATCATCGTCATGCTAATAAAAAAGACTAATATAGACCCGGTATTATTATTGCTTTCTGCTAACGAGCTTCCACCGTACCAAGATACAGACATACATACATAGTACTACTTACAGGCGCGGAATTTCGACCTTACCTGCCCACCGAATAATCATCCGTGACTCGCTGCTTTGCCGCTGCTTTGCTGTACTGGACTGCTGGCTGGGGAAAGCCAAAGCGGGTCAACGGGTCGGATCTCTTTGCCAGGAATAATCATCGCCGCCCCAATTTAAAATCATAAGCAAATCCACAAGTTAAAGCTAGATACATGGCAGTCGAAAATAAAAAAAAAAAAAAAAAAATAATTAAAAAGAAAGAAAGAAAGAAGGAAGGAAAGAAAGGCGCAGAAAATCAAAAATGCAACACAAATAAAATCAATCAAAATTACGAGGTCCACAAAAACAAATACCAAGGTTGAAGAAGACAGGGCACCCTGATATTTCTTGACATTGATTCCTCGCTGGGCAGGTACTGACTGGGTAGATAAATGCTGCATTGGGCCTCGGAATTAATGGAGGAGTGAGGGATGCGACTGGGCAGTGGGCAGTGGGCAGTGGGCAGAGGTCTATACAAGTGGACTGGGAACTGACTCTAGAACGTTAGTGGGGACGACCGACTTACCTAGCTACCTAATGTATACATGGTGGACGCAGAACTCACGAGGTGACGAAATGCTCTTGTTTTTCTTTTTCCCTTCTTTTCCTTTTCCTTTTCTTTTTCTTTTTCTTTACGTTGCGCGCATGGGAGGAAAGAGGGCGCGATGGACGCCCGATCCCCAAGGGAAGACTAAAACAAGGGCCTGAACGTGGGTGGTGTCCCTTGCCTGGTTCGACCGGCCGTTGGGGTTTTTCCCAGTCGGGTCCTCACTCGGGTTATGACCGTGATGCTGCTAGTCTCATTTCCCGGATTGCCTATGGAGTCCTGTTCACTATTTACCTCCTGTTTACTGTTTACTGTTTACTCTTGACTACTTTGAACTTCCGGATCACGAATAGGTGCGGTCATGCTACTGCTAGAGGCGCCTGATCAGCAGACACGACACGGGGCTTCTCGTTGGTGAGTGGATGATATCAGCCAGCAGCCAGACCGACAGACAGAACCGACGGAGCGTACTAGGAATGAGAGGGCGCCAAGTCATCAGGGGCATCGAACCACTGTTTCAAGCCGGCACGGAAAGTCGCTGCTAGAGCCGCTGGGGCAGTCGATCGTCATTACCACGACTAACCGGGCAGTCATCGCCTGCGCGCCCCCGCTGATTGGCTGCCCGGAAGATTACCGGCCTAGACACCTCAGGTACTGAGGGTCCTCCGGTCACGCCGGCCACGGTACCTGCCTTAGGTACCACCGCCTAGCAGGGGACTGCTCCTCATCTTGTTCCCTAGGATTGAGTATGACTCTTCAAGTTCCACTTGAATCAGAGGAAAAAATTCCATCCATGCCCATCCTGACCCTTGGGTATCCCATCCATGGTATGGATTACTATGTATCTCCTAGCTAGTCCTCTGAGAGTTCGTCCCAACTGGCGTAATCCATGATCGCGACCCAATTATTGCCTATCAGGGCCGAGCTTATTTAGGTTAAATTCATTGGGAGCCTGTGGTGAAAGCGAACCACCAATCCTATCCCTTGGGTTATGGATCATATTTCCTGATATCTTATCTTCTGCCGTCCATTCTACATGTTCGATGGGCCTTCCATTCCCGCCCTCAACCTAAACCGCGATACGACAGATCCAACTCATATCCTTCATGTCATTCTGACCAGCGACCTTGCCATCAACTGTGCGGCGCTTGACTGGGAACCCTGCTGACTCGCTCTCTCTCTCTCTCGCGCGCCCGTACGGAGTAGATACCACGACCTGAAACCGAACTTGATCAGCTAGCTACCTTAGCCTGGTGGCTAGGATGCAGCTCATTCAGCTACTTAATTTAAAAGCTGACAGCCTAGTCGTCAACCCCGAGGGGGCCGTCAAGCCAACCCCTCCAAAATAGAAACGCGCGACAGGGATGCTCCCAGGAAGGCCCCTGCTCAAATCAAGGAGTCTTGTTATTGATTTGGTTCGGCCTGGGCAGGTTGCAGTGTAACTCTCCGTGTTTGTGTACGCGGCTGCTCCTCCGCAGGACGACCGGTTCGTTACCCCAGCATCGCCGACCCAAATCGGAGATTTCCTCCATTACCTACGTATGCGCCGTGACAACTAGACACCTACCTGTCCCGCCAATCACTGAGGTGAACACTTGCATCCGTTTGATCCCTTGGTCGTCTGGTTGTCGGGGAGATCTCGCCAGCCTTATCGGCTGAGATCGGACCTGGCTGATGCCTACCTAGGTACGGAGTACAGCACCACAAGGGTGTCGCGAACCATCACATGTCCACTCCACACCTTCTCGGCTAGTTGACGGACAGCTTCTGCAATCATAATTCACTTGTTCTCCGCAACAAGAAGTCATGACAGGCACGGTCGTACAGGTTCCTCCTGGTAATATCCACAGAAACGAGGCGGCAATCTGGTCTCCGGACACTTGCATACGGAGTACATGAGGCGCCTTAAGTCCAGGCACATCATGGTCCTTGCTGGTTACTCAACCGGCGATCATTAGGAGTTCAGTGACTCTTGAGATGCATTTCATGATGCCTCGGAAGATCGGGATGCTACCATTTGACAATTGGGCTAGTCTTGTCTCAGCATGGAGTTGTGAATAGCGCTTTATGCAACGTACATGAGAGGTCTGACCCTCGTGTCTGCATGTAGTGGTGTACATATATATCTCAGGGGATGTTCGTATCTCTTGATCAGGTGCACAAGCCTATCCCTCCACTCCTGGTATCTACTATGTAGTAGTCTCTACGTCGACATGGTAGAATCTAAGACAGCCTATCCAAAACATAAATATCCACCTAGCCAGAAACATACTATACCTACCTAGCACCTAGCACGTAAAGTACTACTCCGTAGGTACGTACTATATAACATAAGACCAGGGACCTCCCTCCATCCCCACCCACTCTATCGAACTCCAAATCCAACTCCAAAACCAATCTCCATCAACCAATAACCAATCCCCTAATATAAGAAATCGGGTAATCCAACGGACTCCTGCATCCTCCGTAATACCCTCAATCCAATCCAATCGAACCATAATAATAACAATAATTAGAAAAAAAAAAAAAAAAAAATTGAATAATATTTCTAACCCACTCACGGCATAGACCCACCACACCCACACCCACACCCACCCACATCCACATTCACATCCACCACGGTACCACCACTACCCAAACCCCCAAATATCAATTTATTTGACTGAAAACCAAAAAAAGAAACGACAACAGTCGGATTTGAACCGACGCCTCCGAAGAGAATAGATTTCTAGTCTATCGCCTTAGACCGCTCGGCCATATTGTCTTGTTCTTGAAAATAGGTTTTAATTTTTAGTATCTAAGGCTAAACGAAGATTGAGACAAGATGAGTTTCATGTTGAGGGGCGTTGTTGGTGGTTAGGACTACTAAATATGTAGGGAAGGTGATTGTGTGGATGATCATGATGGTGGGTGGTTGTGATTCTAGAGGCCTGTACTTTGTATGAGTTTATATGGTTATATTGTTGTGGAGGTTGTGGGGAAGTGTGTTCCTGCTAGGCTGGTTATATATTCGTTTGTGATGTGCTAATGAGGCGATACCCTTTTGCTGGGAATAGATCTCGCAGATTCCATAGCTGGTATAACATGTACATAAAGAGTAGGGGGCACTAGGATACGGCGCATCAATGCATGGGTGTATGAAGCATGATGTGGTAGACTAAATAATGACCGTCTTGACGAGATTGAACGATTATAAACCACCTCAAAGGGCAGGATAGAGATACGGAGATTGTAGATGTAGGAAATAAGACGAAAAACAACGACGTGTTTACATTATTCCCGTCGCAAAGTCGCAGAATAGTGCTTCTGACGGGGTCTGAACTGTATGTATGCCTGGAGTATTCATGAATACTGACTGGCATTTCAGCACCAGGAGGAGGTGCTGGTATGGGTGTCTATCAACCATCGGCAGGGGACATGGCTCAGGTAACCATCAAGGACCACCAACCCAGAATAGTATACACAAGGTAGGAAGATACGTGATTGGATGACCAGATAAAATGCCGTTTACCAGAACGTAGTCAAACGCTATACCACAAACTGCACAACCCAGGAAGACCATATCATAGATACATTCAAGAGAACCAGGAGGAACAGAAGAACAAATCAGCCCAGAGCATCAGTCATAAGATCATAAAAATCATTACATTAAACGCAGTACAGCAGGTTGGGATAAAAGACAAGGTGCGCAACGGAGATACAGCGAAAGTCCTCTCGAATCAACGTCGACCCCCTGACATGGATACACCGCCAAGTGAAGTGGTACCCGGAGCACCATATGCAGGTGGAGGGGTCGAGCTCGAGGATGGACGTCTCACCACTGGAGGAAGACCTGTCCAAGGTTGCTGAGGTTGCTGAGGTTGGGGTTGCTGGCTTGGGCCTGCTGCTCCAGGAGGGACATCCCCGCCGTCACCCGTGCCGACGAGAACCTGTTGCCCGTTTCGCATGCGCCCGACAACCATACCTTTGGCAACAGACTTCAGCATAGCCTTGCGGCTCACACCCGCGGCATCAATGTACACCAGACCGACATTTTTGACACCGCCAGTGAGATTCGAGGCCACAGAGCCCGCCTGCTCGCCATAGCGATGTCCGATCATGGTACTGGCAGCAGCGGAGCCAGAGATCAGCACATTGCGGGCACTCTGTTCGATGCCATCCGTCAACGTCGAGAACGCAATCATCGACTTATTCAGGATGCCCGGCTTGTAATCGTTCCCATACCTCTCCGTCCCCCTCTGTCTATCATTCTCCTTGCGACGGGCCAAAGAGGCACCAATGTTCTGTGCGTATTTACCCACCTGCCCAACCGTTTTTGCAGAGAGGTCAGCAGCACCCTGCGAAAAGGTGCCGACCCTTCTGATCCGCGAGTGTGTGGTCTCCGAGAAGGTCATGGGTTTGGGGTTGGGTTTAGTCTTCTTGGTGAAACTCTCCGCGCCGCTCGTTAGGACGTTCGCAAGGTAAGAAGAGCCGGTTACGATCAACCGGGAGGCTGTCGCAGATGTCTGGACAATCGTCGAGTCTTTATAGGCCGGGTGACGGGCCATCCGCAGGTATTCCTCGGAGACATTGCTGACCCTGACTTGATTGCCCTCACCCTCGTTAGGGAGTTCAACCTCCACAGGTCCTATGGCAGAGGGACCAGTTAGTAAGGCCCACGGGTCAAAAGGAAAGCAGTACGTACTCTTCGAGCCAGGTTGGACGCTAGGCTTCTCGACCACATCATACCCCTCCATCTCACCAACCACGCTGCCATCCTCCTCATCCACGAGAACAATCCTCCCATGCGAATCATCCTGGCCAGGACCGGGAGAAGAAATGTAGCCCTCATTAGGCGCATACGCCGCAGGGTTATACGGAGCATGGTCACTGGGCGGGGGTGCGCGTTCGAAGAACGCAGTGCATTGGGCCAGGATTGTCTCAAAAGTATCCACATCATCCTGTGTCACCCTACCCGGGTCGGAGCCAACTCCCGGAAACTGGATGCGAATGAATGCACCGGCGTCGGGACCCAGATCCCAGCGAGGGATCAAGTAGCTGTCTGGATGCTGGGGGAAGACCTGAGTAGTCGCAGGGAGCGCTAGGTCTAACTCCGGTGGCAGATGCAAGTGAAGGTAGAAGTCATCCTCAGTAGAAGTATTGGGGGGAGGTGTAGAGACGGCGTTCTCAGGTGCGCTAGTTCTTGTTGGAACCATCAGAAGCGAGAGAGTCTGGGGTCCAGACGGAGTAAGTTCCGTCTCCTCGCCATTTTGCAGATGATAGGCACGGATGTTGTTGATGCTATAGAGTAGCCTTGGGTCATGAATGGTGGAAGCCATGGCCGAATCGCCGAGGAATTGACGTAGGCAGATTGATTCACACGAAGACCCTGTACCGAGTGGGGGAACTTTGCGGGGAACCGATACCGCAGCGCAGCGCAGCCTAGACGTTTGGCAAGAGAAAGACAATACACGATCCACCGCAGCCCCAAGATCTCAAAGAAGGTAAAATAGAAGAAGGAGAGGAAGGAGGCTTAGCCTGGGGCCGGGAGACAGGCAATAAATACCCGTGTGCACCGCGGTAGGCCGTCAATGGGGAGGGGGGGATCATGGATGACTGAACGAAGGCGAGTGACATAATGGCGCCGTCCGCTCTTGGCGGAACTGCGCCACATTCCATCACATCACATCTGCACCGCCACGGATCGCGAAGGCGGCGTGTGAGTGGTCGAGCCCGAACAAGAATAGAACCGATACACAGTCGGCGGCAAGAGCAGCGCCAGTCATCCCTTCAAGGACCTTGAAGGGACTGCCCGAGTGGAGACTCTGGAGAGGACTTTCCGTTCCCCTCTTCCACCGAGCCAGTCAGTGCGCAGCGTGATCCTTCGGCGGTTGCAGGGCTTTTGTCCCAGCCAAGGGCGTTTAACAGTTGGTTGATTGACGGACCAAGGGAGGTCCAACCCCTCACTAAAGATGGCACGTTTCCAGATCGTCTCGGATCTGCACCTAGAAAACCCGGTTGCATACGATCTGTTCGAGATTCCGCCCAAAGCACCCTACCTGGCGCTCCTGGGCGATATCGGCAACGTCAGGGACGATGGCTTCCTCCCGTTTATTGAAGACCAGCTGCACAAATTCGAGATCGTCTTCCTCGTGCCGGGAAACCATGAGCCTTTCCACTCCAGCTGGCCGGAGGTGAGAGAAAAATTGAGGCAGTTCTCGGACGACATTAGCCACCAACGAGCCCAACACTCCCAACCCGGATCTCCCAAGCTAGGGGAGTTCGTCTTTCTCGACCAAACACGGTATGATTTGTCCCCGGACGTCACCGTCCTAGGGTGTACGTTTCACACCAAGATCTGCGAGATGCAGGAGGAGCGGATTAGCTTCGGTCTGAATGACTTTTACTACATCAAGGACTGGTCGGTCGAGGACCACCGCGCTGCCCACGAAGCCGACCGTGCCTGGCTCAATGACCAAGTCTCTGAGATCGCCAGATCCGATCCGCACCACAAGATCGTGATCTTCAGCCATCACAGCCCGACGGTTGCACCACCAGCGGTTGATCCCGTCCATGCTAAGAGCCCCATCTCGTCGGCGTTCGCGACAGACCTTGCCGGTGAACCGTGCTGGGAGAAACCCCAGGTACGGTTGTGGGCATTTGGGCATACGCATTACAGCTGCGACTTTACGGACAACCGAACCGGGAAACGCATTGTGGCGAACCAGCGAGGCTATTACTTCTCCCAGGCAAAGATGTTTGAGCCGGAAAAGGTGTTCAGCGTCTGATACACCGGGACAGCATGTGAATGGGTATGGGAGTTGTTGTCTCGGGCCATAGATAGGCGTACTGGAGATCAATGCAATATAGTAATGCTGTTGAGGACAGCAGTGGCTCGCCAGCCTTCTCAGTTCTTCCGTAGTCTCTGCAAGTGAATGGAGAGTTGCAAGCCGGAGGTGAAGTGCGGAGAGACGGAGACGGCTGATCGACGGCCCTCGGCCGCGTTTAGCCGAGGCCCATCTGCCCCCTCGTGATTTCACCCCGTTCATTCCCCAGCTGCTCTCCTCCTCTTCTTCCCCCATCCCCCCTGCCCCTCTTATGTCTTGTCGTGCGTTTCATATTCACCATATCCAAATATCTTTGTTTCTCCAGATCTCATAATGGCGTCCATCACCCGTGCGTTGCGGCCCTTGTCGCGCACTGCAACCTCCGCCCGCCTTATCGCAAGACCGCCACAGCCATACAGGCTAGCTTTGAGGTGAGATTCCCATCACGATCCAGTCTCCAGCTTCCCCGCCAGAACCATTCAGATTAAGAAATAACATACGCCATCATTCAATCCCCCACCCCACTGACACCTCTCCTCAGCAGCACTCATGCCTTCTCCACCACATCCCGCCGGCGGGATGTCGACCTGTCCGGCCTGACCCCAACCCCGATCACCTTCCTCTCCGAGACCGAGTCCCTGATGGCCGAGTCGGTATCCAAATTCGCGCAGGACCAGATTGCCCCCAAAGTGCGAGAAATGGATGAAGCGGAGACGATGGATCCAGCCGTGGTCGAGCATCTATTCGAACAAGGGCTGATGAGCATCGAGATCCCGGAGGAATATGGTGGTGCGGGGATGAACTTTACGGCTGCGATTGTCGCCATCGAGGAGCTGGCTCGCGTTGACCCCAGTGTCAGTGTTCTCGTTGATGTCCACAACACCCTGGTCAACACTGCTATCATGAAGTATGGTGACGCGCAAGCCAGACGCACATGGCTGCCCAAGCTGGCAACGGGCACCGTCGGCTCATTCTGTCTGTCGGAGCCGGCCTCCGGATCGGATGCGTTTGCCTTGCAGACCAAGGCCGAGAAGACGGCGGATGGATACAAGATCAATGGTTCCAAGATGTGGATCACCAACTCTATGGAGGCCGGTGTGTTCATCGTCTTTGCGAACCTTGACCCCAGCCAGGGTTACCGCGGCATCACTGCTTTTATTGTCGAGAAGGATACTCCCGGTTTCTCTATCGCCAAGAAGGAAAAGAAGCTGGGTATCCGGGCCAGCAGCACTTGTGTGCTTAACTTCGACGACGTGGTGATCCCCAAGAGCAACTTGCTCGGTGAAGAAGGTCAGGGATACAAGTACGCCATCAGCGTGCTCAACGAGGGCCGAATTGGTATCGCCGCTCAGATGACCGGTCTAGCTCTGGGTGCTTGGGAGAACGCCGCACGGTAAAAGCCCACCTCATCTCCACATGCTTCACCCCGCTAACCACTGGCACAGGTATGTCTGGAACGACCGCCGCCAATTCGGCCAACTGATCGGCAACTTCCAAGGCATGCAGCACCAGATCGCGCAGGCATATACGGAGATCGCAGCCGCACGAGCGCTGGTCTACAATGCAGCGCGCAAGAAGGAAGCTGGACAAGACTTCGTGCAGGACGCCGCCATGGCGAAGCTGTATGCATCGCAAGTCGCCGGCCGCGTGTCCGGCTCGGCAGTGGAGTGGATGGGAGGCATGGGCTTCGTGCGCGAAGGCATTGCCGAGAAGATGTTCCGGGATAGCAAGATCGGAGCCATTTACGAAGGCACCAGCAACATCCAGCTGCAAACCATCGCCAAGCTGCTCCAGAAGCAGTACACTCACTAAATCCGAACCCCCTCGCCCTCCTCCACTTTCTTCTCCAATCTTCATTCCACCATTCCATAGAATGTCCATGTCGTAGACGTATGTGTATGTTATTGATTGATCCAGGTGGGGAAACAGATAGGATGAAGAATCATGAGATAGATATATGCGTCGGCTTCAACCGACCGTACCAAATAAACAATGACCTCATGTTTCATATTTCATGTTTTCATAGCCTATACTTCCTTTCTTCCCCCCCCGGGCCCCATACATCTTCAATTCATAACCCCCCCATTCATATCTCAAAAGAAAGCACAACTTAGGGTTCTCGCTTGGGATAGTCCCGGGCGGAAAATGCAACCGATTCGATACCATTGGGCATGGGAAATCCCAAGACCATCCAACGTACATACTGTAGTGGAACCCGACCGGGGCGACCGACCGGACCGACGACCTACCTACCTAGTACCTACATATCTATCTAGTACTATTAGGTAGATACCCCGACGATCATTCCGATATAAGGTTAACCGAACGAGCGATGGGGATGAAACGAGCCCGCTTTTGTCAGGTTCTCGTGACGGGGTACCTATTCCCTGGATAGGTAGAGGCGAAGAAGACGGACCCTTGGAAGTTGGAAGACTGGAACAGAGGTAGCAGGATGGATGGATGCGCTCTGCAGAGGAGATGGTTCCGATCCGATAGAGGGCGGAGGGAGCGATCGGTAGTTACTCTGGTCCGATCTTCCGGCATTTGTCTGCCGAGCTCGAATCAGAGTCAGATTCGCGGTCCCGCGCCTGGCTGGTGGTGGAGGGTTTGCCTGCTTTCAGTATAGGGAGCCCGGTAGACGAGCCGGCACCGGGCCGAATGGATTCGTTTCATGGAACAGAGATTACTGATTCTGGACAACGGGTCACGAATAATTTACTGGGTGAGGTGAATGATGACGTTGTAGTACGGTTTGGATTATTCTGAAACCGACCAAGTGGATTCGGGGTATCTCGGTAATCGAAATCTAGTCTATCATGCAATCTGATCCTGCATTACTTCCTCCACATTGCTGGCGAATCGTGAAAACGTAGAATCCCATCGTCACGCCGGACGGGCGTGGCTCGGTAGGAGCAAACTCTTCTCGGGGCGGATCACGGATGTGCTCTGTTGCGGGTCGGTCAACCTGCGAACGGGACAGACCTGCCCAGTCCCGGCAGACGGCCTGGTGACCGCCAGAGCTAGTGAGATCCCGGCCATTGTGGTGCAAAGATCGGTCCAATGAGCTCCCATCGTAGCTTTGCGTACGATTTGGGTAGCCGGGTAGGATACGGTCAGTCCGTAGTGGGATGACCGCGTGCAACACACGCATTTGTGTATGGAGTCCGAGAGAGCGTGCAGTCCCTGTGCTTTCGGTTGACAGCACTGGCCTAAACAATCGTCTAATCGCCCACTGTGCCTTCATTCGGATAATAGCCGCAAAATGCCGTGGGTTGTGCTCGAAAGAGTATCTTCCAGAGGCCCATCTGCTAGGTAGACTCAGGACTGATGGGGGGCCCAGCCATAGCCGTATTCAGTTCTTGTTTGAGGCGGAAGAGTGTGTTGATGATATTGCTGTGGCGCGTGGATGACCGGATAACCTCCAGGTCTCTCCGTTGGCATCGTTGGCACCGACATAGGCCGCTGGCCGGGCACGCAGGGGAGTGGCTGTGGGGGGTGCTGTGCAAGTTCTTCCGCCGGTCCGCGACTGGCGTTTCCTGTGTGGTATGCTTGTGCATACGAATGAAAAGTCGTTTCAGGCTGAGTACAGACTGGGGCGCTGTAGCCAACCTGCGGCGGCGCGACGGAAATCGCAGCAGACGGTTGGAGTTGATTTTCGAAAAGGTAGGACTCAGCGCGGCTGCCATAATTCGTCTCGGTCGATTCGCATGTTGATGGTGATCGTGTTGGGCCATAGTGTGGCCACTCCGACCCTATGGAAACCCGACTAGACGTAGATAGGACTGACGGTGCTCTGGACGCAGGATTCACCCCCATGGGCTCTGCGAACTGCGAGGCAGGGAGCATGGGCCCGGAGGCATTGCTATACGACCCTTCTGCTGCATCGGCACCATTGTCAGCAACCTCCCAAACATCTCTCGAGCCTTTGTGGACGATGAAGACCGGTGACTTACCTATACCCGGATATCCTTGCCTGCTAGCCACGGCGAGCTGATGCTTCAACGCTCGAATTTCATGTTCCAACGCCACATTCCGTCGGACGACATCGTCAAATTGTTCCCCCTTGGCCTTCAGCTCGGCCACTTGGTGCTCCAGCCGCTCGATATGTTCCTTTGTCCGCTGCCGAATGGTTCTCTGAGCTTCCCGGTCGTTGGCGCGCTTTCTCTCCAGTTGTTCGGCAGAGAGCGACGTTACTTTACGCGCCCCAGCACGGGACTCGCGTTTTTTGGTCGTTGGGGGCTCTGGGGTAGGGCTCATCCTGCGCGAAATCTCGGATCCAGCTCGATGGTGGTGGACGAAGAAGAAGGACAGAAGAGATTCGTCGCGGATGAATGGAGATGGGCGTTCTAGGAAGAGTGAGGCATCCCAGTCGTGCGTGGGCCGCCAGAGGTCTCGAGGCCGCCTCTCAAGATGCGACTATAGCGGTTCCAAGTGCGTGGGTCGCGCTAAACTAGGTATATATACCCAAGGGGACGGACGGAGGCCGCCTGATAGGAATAAGGTGGGCGGGTAGATACGTAGGTAGACAGCAGTAGGCTGTGGAATCTTTGTTGAGCGTTTGGAGGGAATAATAATCAGGGAACTGCCCGTTTTAGGCATGGGCGCCAGGACCCATTCCAGGTCAGACTCGCGCAGATTTTAGGCACGTATGGCCTGGGAGGATCTAGTCCTGGCTTGGTCTCCAGATCGTCACTTTCTTTCTCCCGGACAGCTTGGACGCTTGAGTCTCCGGCTCCCCAACATTATTCTTAGCTGTTACGCCTCGTTACCACCCGTTGTTTTGGGGCCCGAAGACGCGCCAATGAGCAGGTCCCACGGCCTGGGAAATCCCCTGGAGGAAGGGGGGCGGTTATGGTGCAGTGCTTTTCTTCAAGAAGCTACTTCTATGGGTCGGCGGCGCTGCGCTATGAGCACCTTCCGACCCTCCCGACCTACAAGCACGCTCTAATTCGCAATTCGAGGGGGCCCTCAGCACCCTAGACGGGCTGGCTTGGTTGCGTGGCGGTAGTTCACACCAGTCATGTAACCGACACGGTGGTGTCAGACACCTCGAGGAAGTCAAGAGGAACCGGGCAGGTGGTTGCTGTCCCTCTAGCCCATGGGCATGTCCAGCTCGGAATTTGCGTCTGGAGGAGCATCCCTTCGTACGGTAGATAGTAGTGACCACTCGGTGGATCTTAGTCCTTCCGGGCCACATGGCAGACCCGATTCAGTAGCGGATACATTATATTCTTTTTTAAGCGAACGAGAAAAAAAAATAAAATAATTCCAGGGCGGCGTAGGCCTGGGACTCGTTCAAAAGCTTCACGGCGTTCGTTCGACCACTGGAGAAATCCTTGGCACCATGCTGGGGCCAAAGCAGAGTTCAGGCTGAGCAGAGAACGACTGACCGACAATCAGAAACTGGTTCGAGGACCGCAGTGCAGGCGGGACGGGGGAATGCCGAGTGCGACGTACTTTATTCCTAGGGGTTAGAACGTCGAGAGACCAAGCGGATCGGACCATGAGAAGTGGGTTTGGCTGTACTGACAAAGTACGACGGCGGCTGACCACCCACTTGCCCAGCGAGCTGCGGGTTTTGGATTGGTATGCACGATCCCAGCGGTTCCAGGATCCGAATCTCAGATTCCCGGATCTGCCAGGCTATCAGATGCGGACAATCACTACTGACCCCCAAAGAGCCTCTCCTTTAGTGCTCACGGCTGCACGAATCGTATCCCATCGCTTCTCGCGCCAACGAAACCAGAGATATTCCCTAACTCCCCTAAGTGGTTGCCTCTATCCGACTTCGGCAGGCTCCATGACACTTAGGTCGGAATTTGGGAAGCGAGTGAATACTGGGCAGCAGGCCCCTTTGAGCCAGTTGCAACCATGGTAGCATCTGAGTGGTGCTCGCCACGAGGGGAAGTAGATCGGGTCCACTGCCTGGCCCTCCATCAGGGCCAACTACGATTTGCTGAGCCGAGCGGAAGGTTGACCCAGAAGGTCCTTCTGAGTAATCGGAACCAATCAACTGCCGGATGGGATTCTCGTGTCGGGCGAGAAGGCCGACGAAGAAGCCCCGTAGAACATCGAACCCAAACTTTCCCGTTCGGAATCACCAAGAGTGGGAATGTAGTGGGCAACACGCCCGAGACTAGACGGCAAAAGCCGACGAAAGGGCGAGGATTTGCAGCACCGCCGAGGCCCTGGAGCTGGAAGAGAAGGCTGGCTGAACGCCAATAATGCATGACGCACACAGGGCCTGCCATCTCAGGTTAGTCGGTTTTATCCAGAAAGGTTCAAATGGAGTCTGGATCCCACCTCTTCTCTCCCTCGCTTTTCCTGCCCTTTTTTCAATTTTTGCTTTTTCTACTTCTTTGCCTCTTTTCCCTCGTCTTGGGCTCGCAAGGGTGGGCGACTGGATGATGATGTGCCATTGGCACAGCCATAAACTTTCAGGAACCACTTACGATTCTCCAGGCACCGGCAAAGTCGGCGTGATGGTGTGATCAATGTCCAAGGGCAGATCCATAGCATCGATGTACCCCGGAGTACGGAGTACATACATACCGGTCATCGGCCGAAATGACCCTAAAAAATAATTCTCCTGAGGTAAGCCATACTAAAGCCGTACGGTGGGCCTGATAGCTGCATATCATTGTCCCAGGCTGCATCCGCACGGGAAACGGCCGTGTACTTTACTGAAAACCGCTGATGATCATCTCCTTGCCAATTGATTGGCTTGTGGTGGACGCATCCCACAAATTCTTCTTATCGGTCGTCCTTCACCTCCGAAGGCCAGCAGAACGATGGAAGAAGCGGCACAGCATGTCTTGTGAGCTAAATCTCGGCTGACCCAACCAGTTCTAGCCCGAAACGACGACGCAGGGCTAAAGCAGCTTCCTGCGTAGCCGTACTACTTGGGGGACCCGGAGAAACTCCGTCCCTCTGTGCTCACCTTCGCACCCCTGCCCCAGTAGTAGTATGGTACCCCATAGTAATGCGCAATCTCAGTGGGTGGGTTCTAGTGCGTCCTGTGCTAGAATCTGGTTGGCCCCCTAGAGAATGTAGATCCGAAATATGTGGAGGTTCGAGCAATGGCAGCCTGGCAGCCTGGCAGGTGTAAGTTATGTGAGTCTCAGTCAGCACTTCATACGGCGCAGTCAAGATCGATCTGCCGCAAGTCTAGCGAAGTAAGCACGATATTTCACAGCAGATCCCGGCTGACCTTTTGCTTTTGCTCTTGCTCTCTGCTTTCTTTCCTTTTTCGTTCTTTCGGTTTCTTCCCCCCCGCCCCCTCATTTTACCGTCACCACGGTCATTTGATCTCACATTCCCACCATGAGGCGCCTTGTCTGTTGGGTGGGAGAGTGGGAGAGAGAGTCTGTGTACAAATCGATCCAAAATCGATCGGGACAGATGTGAGACAAAGCGACTATGAACAAGGGGAACGACGGGCCAATGGTGACCACAGGGGTAGTTGCCATTCATTGGGTGATTGCCACCCCCAATTGACAGGTTGGAACGGATGGAACTCCCCAGCAGGAAAGCCGGCAGCGGATGATTTGCTGAGGGGAAGGTCGGCCATGGAAAAGATGGAAAGGTGCAACCTTGGGAGGGGTACCGATGATACTTTGGTAAAAGGCGGGGATGTAATCGGGTTACCATACTGGGTAATCCAGGCCCTCGACGCTAGCCCGATCGGGGAGGTAGCTAGCCTGAGGTGCTTGTGGCTTTAGTGGTTTAGTGGCCAGTTGGATTTGTTTGTTTGCCGGCTGTCTTTTCCAGCGTCATCGCGGTACTGCTGCTGCTGCTACTGCTGCTACTGCTGCTTCATTCCTTGCGCCGGCCACGTCGCAATATCCGCATAATTACTTACTGATGCAAGATTAACTCCAATCTATCTGCATCGTTGTACCTCTCTTCCTCCCTCTTCCCCCTCCTCCTTCTTACCTTCTCTCTCGCTCAATTGGACTCGAACCCCGGAAGTGAATGCCAACATGGATCCAGACTATAAGGTGCGAAAAGAGGCCTTCGTGTCCAATTTGGCAGGCGGGGGCATCCACGAGATCAACGCTGTGACGCTGGTTGCACCGGTAAGTCAATCGTCTGGATACGTCATTTTTTCCTGAATGTCGCTGACTCGGGATTTGCTCCAGGCAGCTGTCCTACTCTGGTCTGCGCTACAATCACGCCTTTCCTTCTTTACTCCTTACAGTTCAGCAGCACTGGTGACCGACTTTCTCCTCAATGTACTGGCCATTCTATTTGCCACGACGCTATACTCCTCTGCACCATGGACACTCAACGTCCTCCTGATCGCCCCTGCCCTCCTCCTGATCCTGAATTCGAGACCTCTCCGAGGCCAACAGAAGGCCAAGCCTCCACCGAAATCAACTGCGGCCGATAAAACATCGGACATGTCCGAGTCTCTGCCAATCCACCCGTTCCTTACAACGTATCGTGCAGCCATGATGATCATTACCTGCATTGCCATCCTGGCGGTGGACTTCCCGGCATTCCCACGACGGTTCGCCAAGGTGGAGAATTGGGGCACGTCACTCATGGATCTGGGGGTTGGATCCTTTGTGTTCTCTGGAGGGGTGGTATCTGCTCGCTCAGTACTCAAGGGTCGGAAGAGCGGAGCCAAGAAGACTCCCACTTGGCAACGGCTGACAGGGTCCACGCGGCACTCGGTCCCGCTGCTTGTGTTGGGATTGATCAGGCTGTACAGTGTGAAGGGGCTTGACTACGCGGAGCATGTGACGGAATACGGCGTGCACTGGAATTTCTTCTTCACCTTGGGTCTTTTACCTCCCTTCGTGGAGCTTTTTGATTCCCTGGCTGCTATCATTCCATCCTATGAGGTCCTTTCCTTGGGTGTTGCTGTATTGTATCAGGTCGCTCTCGAGTCGACCGATTTGAAAGGCTACATCCTCGTTTCGCCTCGTGGGTTGGGCTTGTTATCCAAAAACCGGGAAGGGGTCTTCTCTTTCCTTGGATACTTTGCGATCTTCCTGGCCGGTCGTGCCGCTGGTATTCGGATCATTCCTCGCGGGACAAACTCCTCAAGGTCCCCTCAGCAGGCTAGGAAGCGTGTGCTTGCGATCTTGGGGGTCCAAGCCCTCTCGTGGTCTGCGCTGTTCCTTTTGAACTCAACCTATGCGATGGGCTATGGTGCTAACATTCCGGTATCGCGCCGCCTCGCCAATATGCCCTATGCACTCTGGGTATCTGCATTTAACAATGCCCAGCTGTTTCTATTTTGCCTCCTGGAGACGATCTTCTTCCCGTCCGTGCATCGGGCATCGGGGAAAGATGGCGAGGCCGAACGGGTCTCGTTTGCGACGAGCCATGTCCTCAAGGCATTCAATAAGGGCGGACTGGCCATCTTCCTGGTGGCCAACCTGCTCACTGGGGCTGTGAATCTGAGCGTGCCGACCCTTGATGTCAGTACTGCACAGGCTATGGCCATCCTGATCGGATATGCCGCGGTTCTGACGGGCATTGCGCTGGGACTGGACCGGGCGAACATCAAGTTGGCATTTTGAGGCCTGGGTGGGGTCAAGCCTAGCACCATGAAAAGTAACTATGAGTATAAGTAATCTGGCAGCCTAATTCATCGTCATCATCGTCATCATCCTCATCCTCATCCTCATCCTCTTCTTCGTCTTGTAGTGTAGAAAGTTTAGCTTGTGACGGCAGGCTTGGCAACAGTTGAACCGCGGCTGAAAAGGTTGGGAAGCTCTGGCGGGGAGCACCGCAGCTGACCAGCTACGAGTTGGTGCTGGCTTCTTTGTTCGGGCTTCCCGTCCGTCCTCCTCCGTCCGCGGATAGCCAAGCTCTTGCATTTCAGAATCATGGGCGAAAAAGCTCAGTTCTTCCATTATCCGGAGGTTCGGCCGGGCCCCGCGGTGCCGTACAAGAACGAGGACCAGGTGATCCCCGTCTTCCGCGGCACTCCCTTGGCCGTCGGAGCTACCCTGTAAGTCTGCCTCGTCTTCCTTCCCTTACTCACCCACTCGCTAAATCAGCGACTTCCCCCATCCTCCAGCATCCAGAACGTCGGCCTCATTCAGAGCTACTTCTGGCGCAATGCCGGCTTCGACGTCATCCGCAACCTCCCCCTCGATCAGTACTCCGCCCGATATGATCCTACTGTGATCCCCGTCGCCAACCCCGATACCTCGTCCCTTGCCAGTCTGCCCGTTCCCACTCAGAGACGGACGGGAAACGCAGGCTACTACACCTCTGCCGACTATGTCGCTCGCTACAAATCGGGGGAATTGACTCCTCTCGCCGTCGCCGAGACCTTGCTTCCTTTGATCCGCCGTGATGCCAACCCACCCGGCAAGCACTCGGTCGCCTTTTTGGATGCGCAAGTCGAGAGAATTCGCGCTGCAGCAGAAGCCTCTACGCAGAGATATAAAGACGGCCGTCAGCTGGGTCCCATGGATGGCGTCCCTGTTGCAGTCAAGGACGAAGTGCACATGGAGGGCTACCGGCGGACACTGGGAAGTAAGATCGACTTCACCGGTGATAATGGTGGCACCTCCTGGTGTGTAAAAAAATGGGAGGAAGCCGGCGCCATCGTAATTGGAAAGACCACAATGCACGAGCTGGGCTTAGGTGTGTGCACTGTCTAGCAAACTATCACGACCTAGAGCTAACAATCACATTTAACATTAGACACCACCAACAACAACCCGAACTACGGCACCCCCAGAAACCCCCACAACCCCCATTATTACTGCGGCGGCTCCTCGGGAGGATCTGGATACGCCGTTGGTGCTGGCCTGGTGCCCATCGCCCTGGGCGCCGACGGCGGAGGCTCAATTCGCATCCCGTCCTCCTTCTGCGGAATCTGGGGTCTCAAACCATCCCACAGCCGAGTTAGCGGTTCTCCCACCGTCTCACTCGCCACAACTGTGGGCGTCTACGGGCCTATCGCCGCCAGCCTTGATGATCTGGCGCTTGCCTACCGCATCATGGCCGCGCCTGCCCCAATAGCAGAAGACCCTCTCTCCGCAGCCTTCCCGCCCCCTCTCCTCGAGCTTGCCGCGGCCGAATCCAGAACCACCCCCAGACCCAAGACTATCGGCATTGTGCGAGACTGGATCGACCGGGCCGAACCTGCCGTTCGCGCCGTCTTCGACGCAGCCCTAGAGTATTACCGCAAAGAACAAGGCTACACCATCATCGACATCAAGATCCCCTACCTCCCCGAAGGCCAACGCGCGCACGTCCTCACCATCATGAACGAAATTGCCTCGGCCCTCACCCCTCACCAAATCAGCCAACTCACTGCCCCCAACAAAGTCCTCGTCTCAATGGGCATGTGGCAAATCACCGGCCAGGACTTCCTCGCCTCCCAGCGCCTCCGCAACTGTCTGATGACCCATCTCGCCTACCTGTTCCAACAACACCCAGGCCTCCTAATTCTCAGCCCAACCACCCCAATTCCAGGCTGGAGAATCGAAGGCGGCGAAGCCGATCTCGCCCGTGGCGTATCCGACGGCAAATCCTCCGTCCGGAACATGGAATACGTCTGGCTGGCCAATTTCACCGGCTGTCCTGCGATCAATTGTCCCGCTGGGTATCACGCGCGGGACGGATCCCGGGTCCCGATTGGACTAATGGCGATGGGAGAATGGGGTAGTGAGGAAGATTTGATTGCGTTTGCGAGAGACGGGGAGGCCATTCTTAATCTACCCGGAACTCGGTCCGATGATGCGGAAGAACCAAGTTCGGGGTTGACGGTTCCCCGGGGTGAGAATGCGGTGTGGGAGGATGTTATTTCCCAGGCTTTGGAGAAGGTTAGTACTACTAGTTCTTAGTGGGGGCTGAGGATGTGGCTTGTATTCTTTATTCCTTTTCGGTTTCTGGAATATCTTTGGGTACGGAGTAGTGTTTGATCTACTTATGTTGTGGATATGGCTATGAATCGACAATTTGGATAACTTATTTCATTACGTGCGATTCACGATCCTGGGGTCCTATGCACAATGGCATGCAGGAGATTAACTATGTCTTTTCGTTATCTTTATCCTTCTCCCCACTTATTGGGGTAGGGATATGTATGGCGTCTGTTATCCATTCTGGCACCCTTGTGCCAGATGTCTCCTCGCAACCCTGGCTCTATTGACAATGCGCTCGAATGTACAAGTGGTATCTGCTGAAAGCACAAGTTACAGGTGAAAATCTGAAACGCAGGACCTTGCTCCCACCAGCCGCACCACAGAAGATAGCAAGATAAGAAGTAAAAACAGAACCAGTTATCGTATGAAGATAAAGGCTCGGACGTTCCCTGGCAAAGAAACCTACAACCAGAGTCACGTCGCATGTCCACGACAAATTATGTAGCACGTTGCTATATTTCCTGGCATTTGTCCACTCATTAGAAGAGAGGCATGCTAAAGTGTAAGGGTAATGAGCCATGATGAACCTGCGGCAGCAATTTCCAGCGGGCAAATCAGATCAAGACGCTCTCACCACGTGTGGGAACACGGAACTCGCATCCTAACCCAGCAGCTTCCCCCTGGGCCTTGAGTTCCTGTAAGATGCGCTCCTGTGGAGGTGGGCCATCGCTCAAGTCATCTTTGATGTGTATGATATAGACCAAGAGGCCAGCCAGAGGCGGCTCAGGCCACTGAAGTGCCGTCAGAGGGTCCGAACTTTCAGCTAGTGACAAATCTATCCCAACCTCACTAGGTGCATGAGAAACGTATGGGCTTGCTTCCATAGAATCATTGGGATCTTCCAGAGCAACCCTTGCACGCGTATGACGACGCGTCGTTCTAGCAGACCCTCGACGAGAGCTTCCGCTTTTCTCTCCAGCGAGGGCCGCCTTCTTCGATTTGGGGCTCAGGGCTGTATCGCCGGGTACGTCGGGGGCGCTCGCACGCTTACGCTTTTTCATTAAAAACGACTCTGGGTGTTTTAATTCCGTGACTTTCTGCGCCAATACAATCAATTCATCGATTAAGTGGCGTGGGCAAAGATGACCATACAAGGACGCGTCGTCAACATCATCGTTATAGGAGCATTCGATGAAGATCGCTCGCAGTTGAGAGGCAACGATCTTCGGTGCTGCTGCTTCCCACACGCGTCGATTGCGTGGATTGAGAGAGATGGTGTCAGGCTCCACGTCGCCGAAGATGATCACTTCTCGCTTTGTAGTGGGTTCACGGATGAAAAACGCCGAGGACTCGACGGCTGCCCAGCCATCCTTCCCAGCCACACGAAAGCCCGGCGAACGTGATGGAGAAAAGTAGCCAGTCTCTGGTTCGTCAAACGAGACCGAGTAGCCTCTTGGATTCAGCCTTAACGGATCAAACCCAAACGCAGCGCTGCTCAGCCGGTGTTGGACCTCACTCTCGGGGTTGGAACGCTGCCTGCAGCGCCCGTGACTGATGGCAAGACATTTTGCCAGCAAGCCCTCGCAGACTCGTGTATAGCCTCTGTCATCGCCACGGCCCATCATAGGGTTGCCGCCTTCCATTAAGCGCTGATAGGTAACAAGGCCAGCACCGCCATCTTCATCGGACAAATTTGGCCAAATCACATCGTTGAACACGTGGGTTTTGATTGCAGCGACTACGGAGGGTAGGGCGGCCAGCGTTTTCGCTCCACATCCTGCCTCCAGAACCGGCGTATTTATGGCAAATGCAGACATGTGGTCTAGATGAGGATGTGTGATGCAGACAGCCCCAATGATGTGCCGGAAAACGTGCGCTGCATTTGCCGGAGCATTGTTGTGTGGAAGTGCCAGACCAGCAAAGGCGCCCTGGTTTGATACTTCCTGGTGATTATCACATGGCTCTAGGATATCAATGATCCCACAAAGAAGGGTTCCTGCATCAACAGCGACCACCGAGTTTGATGACCATCTAGTTGATGTGGATCGGACCAGAAGTCCAGTGACTCTATCCTCACGGGGACCTCCTGTTGGACCCTTTACAGGCAAGTGTTAGTGGTCGACTCCCCTGGTGGGTACTCACCACCGGCAAGAAATGATGCAATGTACGGGACTTAGGACGGGACAACCGCGGGGAAGAATGTGAGACATGGGACATGGCTGCCAGTAATCAGGCGGGCCAGGATGGGCGAAACATGTGAAAAAGGAAAACGTCAAAGCCACAAGGGACACAGGACTTACCAAAACGATGATCTGTAAACCCGGAGCTTCTTCTGGACCAACACTTTGTGGAGGGTTTGGTCCAACATAAGGCAATTCGGCCTGTTGCATTTTTGAACAAGTCAATTAATGAGTGAGGAACTGCCTGGGCATCAGTTGCAGCAGGAAATAATGGATCGTTAGGCCTCCAGAGAGAATCGCCCTTTCGAACGAGCTCTAGCCCTCTTTTTCAGAGACCACTTGGGGTGGTGCCCGGACCGTGTGGGGATATTTCAGGGAAGCTAAGATGCAGTTTCCACCCGGTATAAGGCTGGGCGCGATCGCCGGTGCCGTATCTACTGCGTATTTGCCCGAAGAATATGAGCAAGGGCAGAACCAACGGTCCTCGCGCGCCAAATGTAACTACTCCGCCCTGTGCGGCTGAGTGCAGATATTAATGCCCTCCTCCTTCGCTTGGCTGCGCAGGTGTGACCGTGGGTGGCGGAGAACCTCCTCGCTCAGACACGCGTCACTCCCGGAATCTGAAGAAAAGTGAACCCCGTTTGGAGCTGTATACTTCTATGCACGCTAGATAGCAATTAGGCTGGCCGCCAGGCCGATGTGGCAGGGATTCCAATCGACTGCTACCGACTACTGCGAGGGTTCTTCCCCATAGATCTGGGGCAATGCCCCGTTGCACCAGACGAGATAACTAGTGCTCGGCTGGTTGGCGGCCACTCGCTCGCCACTGGCCAGCTGCAGGGCGCTAATGTCCGGGCTGGTGGACGGATGATTCGGTGGCTGGAAGAATGATCGGAAAACGGTGTTGGCAGCAAAAGCAAAATGAGGTGGCTTGTGCGAGAGCCAATGAAGACGGGGGAGGGGAATTGAGCTTGAAGAAATGCGACACCTGTCCGACGTGGTCGAAGCTCGAGAAATCGCTATCGTTGCCCAGTTCGCCGAGTTGCGAAGGTCAGGCGAGGCGTGATCGATGAGGGGAAGGCCGATCGAGATATATAGTAGAAGTGAGGTTGAGCATCGCCAGAGAAAGATCACCCAAGGAACAACTGAAGGAACAGAAACTCTATCGGGGCGTGGGTAGATGATGACAAATGAGCCCGTCGAAGCAGCTTTGGACGACAAAGAACGAAGCAGAGGAGAGAAACCGAGGCGGTTTCTTTATCGCGGGCAGCAGAGAGCGATTGGTCGATGATGACGCGCCGGCCGCTCTGGATGCGGAAGGTGCAAGGCGAGGCCCTCCTGCGACGGAAGGAGCTCCCCCCCTCCGACAGTGAACTCTCTATAAGAAGGCTGGTGAGTCCGATGCTGTTTGTCACTCAGGCCATACAATTCTCAGCACCAGGCAGTATGCTAGGCCGATTGCCAAAGGACAGCTACACATACACCAAGGAAAGCGCCCGGCAAGGAATGTTATAGATAGCCACTGTATGTTGTTCGATTAAGAAAAGTTTATCCCCCAGACAACACCGCAATAAATCCGCCCAGTTCGATAGCAACCATTTTTGACACGAATTCGGAAGGAAACAAGGAAATCATGGGAACAGGCACTCGTTCCCACGACCGCAACCGAGCACATCGATCCCAACGACGAAGACAAAACGACCAGACCCTATATACGTAATTCATCATTGCCACATCTAGCGGCGTAACCGTGAAACCTAACCTGCAGAATCCGCCTGTGGAACGCCGACCGTGGCCGCTAAAATCAAGGAACAGTAGAAATATACCCACGTAGTCAGTGGCTGAAACATGCCGTATACACATCGAAGAGACGCTTCGCCAATAACTGATGATGAACAATAACAATAGAAACGAGACGGCGGCGGCGGCCCTTAACGGGTCTCATCCGTGGGTAGGCCGTGGCCGTCACGGTTGCCAACAGCAGCATCGTAACTGGGTATCGGGTGTAGATCCTCGCTGCCTCTTAGACTGCCGTTCGGGCTGGAATACTCAGGGGGCGGGATCTGGTCGAGGTCGTCCGTATGTAACAGGGAAACCTGCTCACCCTCGCCATTGGCTCGGCTCGACCCTTCTCCGACGTCTTCGTTCGACGGGATGTGAGCAAGCTGAGCCAGGGAGATGTCGGTTGGAGACCGTACTGGGCCGGGGCTAGCGGACGGCGCCACGCGGACCGTCGAACTCGTGCGCGCGTTATTGGCATCCTGGTAAACCCGCTGAGAGATCTGAGCTGCACTCTCCCGACCCGATTCAAGTAGGATGCTGCCTTGTTCGCTCCCGTAAGGCGGAGGAGGGGCCAGACTGCCAGTCATCGGGGCTAGACCCCACTTCTTGACATTGGCTTCGATAAACACGAATCCCATCTGACCAAAGTTTACATGTACAGCACAAGGGCCGTTGGCGCCGACAGTAGGGAAGAAATTCTGCGTCTTTTGACCGTGGACCACGTCCTCCAGCTTCTTACCGTTGCGAGTGAAGAAGATCGTGCCCGAACGAGGTCGATACCCTACGCCAATCACATCGCCCTGCAGAAGTTGAGGACCGTATGGCATTGGCGTGAACGGCTGATTATGTCGCCTATGGCCCGTGGACTGGTATGCGACCGAGGTTTTGTGGAAACCTGATATCAGAGGAATAGAATTAGCAAGCGATGCAAGAAAGCATAGACCCAACACCCACAAACGCACCTGGTAACTTGAACAAGGGGTACGGTTTCGTAGTCATGCCAATGCTGATAAGAGTATTATCAGGCTTGTCGTAGATCTTGGCCTCCCAGTAATAGACGTCATTTTGTTTCGGAACAGGCAGATTGGTTTGAACGCTGCATTCCGAGTCGTAGAACTCGATCTCCGTCCGGCCCTCGACAAAGCAGTTGGCGATTTCCAGCTCTGGCTGAAACTCCCATGCAGACACTCCTTTTTCTTGAATGGCGAGGAACTGCGATAGCGATATGTCGGTTTGCATTGACTCAGGCGGGTTGGCTTCGATGAATGCTGCATATTGGGTTAGCGACAAACGCACGTCCATAATCGAATACGGCTTCGGATCGTCGTTGATAGCCTCAAAAGGAAACGATAGAAATGGGACCACGAATGAAAACAAGGATGCCTTACCCTTTGCTCTTAGATATTCCGATCGCGTCAGGTCATCCATCACCTCCAAGGCTTCCGCTTCCTCGCGCGCAAACGCCTGCTCATCGTCGAATTCGCCCGGTCGGCCGATGCGATCGAGTATGATTCTGCCCCGCTGAGTATATTTGAAGAAAAAGAAGATCGCGAGAACAAGGACTGCGACTGCGGCCGAACCAAAGGCCGAGAGGACGCCTATCAGGATACCCTTGCCGGTAGAACCCGACGAGTTGCCACTGACGCTAACCAGACCGCCATTGTCGTGGGACATTGCTTGCAAAACATGCTCGATGTTCGAAGCGACCAATTTCGGATCGGTCAGAGGAGAGGCCAAAGCGGCGGTGGGATTGCCTTGGATGGAGGTGGCAAGAGTTGAGGGAGCATCAGAGAGAGCACCGGGCCCCGATGCCTCAGATCCCCGCATCGTTCATTGACTGGTTGGAGGTCTCGCGTCAACACGGACTCGCTGGTGGCGGGATTATGGCGCTAGAATGGATATCGAATAACGAGAGAGAGTAACCGTAGGGGATGCGGGAATAGATGAAAGACGTAGAGAGAGAGAGAGAGGAATGGATTTGGGTGGGGGGAGGGGATGGGAAGGAAGAGAGGTGGGAGGAGACGGGCGATGATGAGGAAGTCAACGAACCCAGAAACCAGCAAGCCGAAACTAAGACGAGAGCGAGTGAGCGAGACTGCGAGAGAGGCGCATGTGGGGGGGGGCGAAAGGCAGCGACGCTTCCGGGCGATGCGCTTGATGCGTTCGGATGACAGCGCCCGGGCATTCGTTCTTCTTGTTGTCCCTGAAGACAATAGACGGGCCACGTTTTAGCTTAGATTTAACTCTACATATCTAGTACAGATGCCTGCTGTCGCGACTGGCACCCAGAAATGCCTCCCCATGCAAGGCCCCAAGTGACCCTAAGAAAAGGGATGACTGATGACTGATGAGAGTCCCTTTCCTCGATGCCTGATCAGGGTCTTAGTATCGGAATCCCTAAGCAGAGGTATCTCCGGCTTGTAAGATACGGTATGAGCGGCCTGGCCAGACCGCCAAACCCACGCGATTCGGGGTCATTGGGCTGTTCCGCGGGTGTATGACCTATGACTACTACTCCGTAGGTACCTACTAGTTAGTTAGTCCCTTTCCTTCCCTGTTGACGCCGGACGGACGACGGAGCACTCGGCCGTCATTTGCACTTATCCGTCTCCTCTCTATCTATCTATCTGCCATCTAGGCGCTGGCTTATCTCTTCGTGTTTCACCACCCCCTTCGTGTGCCTGCGTTCACGTCTTTCCCTTGGTCACGGTCCTGTCTATATAGGCGCTGAAGTCCCCACTCCGCCTGTAGATCGGTGGTGAGCAACAGAATGCGTGTTTCAATCCAGCCAGAGCTTGTCGCGGGCCTGGATCTCCGCGATATCCGGGTGACGGTGCGTGGCACTGGCGTCGATAAGTACCCAGGTATGTCCTGTGTCTGGACCCTTCCCATTCATAACCCCCCTTTCTTCTCCCTCTTTCTGCGCCCTTCTAGGACGCTCCGAGACTAACAGGGAGTCCGGCGCAGCTAAACAACATGCGCGCAAAGCCGCGATGAAGCTGGGGGTTTCCAGCGGCCTTATCTATCTTGCTGGGAAGCCGACCGTCAATTGGGGCGATTCGGACCAAGAACAACCCTTTCGACAGAGACGCTATTTCTACTATCTTAGTGGGGTCGACGAGCCGGATTGCTTTCTGACTTACGACATCAACAACGACTTGCTGATTCTTTATGTTCCTGACTTTGACTTGCACCGCGCAATATGGATGGGGCCCACGTTGTCCACGGACGAAGCTGAACGCCGATTTGACGTAGACAAAGTACGCTACTATTCTTCCTTACAGAGCGATGTCGAGTCATGGGCAAAGAAATACAATGATGCCGCCCCAATCTACATCCTCCATAGCTCCCAGCAGCCCGAAAGCCTATCCAACGAGCTTCACCTAGATGATAAGCTTTTGTTAACCGCAATGGATGCGGCTCGGGTGGTTAAGGATGACTATGAGCTTCGTATGATACGCCACGCAAACAAGATCTCAGGTCTGGCCCATCGAAAAGTCCTCGAGAAGATCCACAAGATGTCCAACGAAGCCCAGATCGAAGGCCTTTTCCTGGACACATGCGTGTCGCACGGAGCAAAGAACCAAGCATACGGGATTATTGCTGGGTCTGGGCCCAACGCAGCCGTCCTTCACTATATGAAGAACAACGAGCCCCTCAAGGGAAGACAGCTGGTCTGTCTGGATGCAGGTGCAGAGTGGGAGTGCTACGCAAGTGACGTGACCCGCACGTTCCCTCTGGCCGCCGACTGGCCCAGTTCATACGCCCGCGACATCTACCACATTGTAGAAGAGATGCAGGAGGAGTGTATTAGGCGCATCAAGCCAGGTGTGCGGTTTCGCGATTTGCAGGTGCTTGCTCATGAGATCGCCATTGGAGGCCTGCAGAAGCTAGGCGTCCTCAAGAAAGGCACCTTGGAGGAGATTCGTGTGTCTGGGGCGTCGTCCATTTTCTTCCCCCACGGGTTGGGCCATCATGTTGGACTGGAAGTCCACGACGTGTCCGAAAAGCCAATCACGGGACTGGGGTGGGCTGGCAGACCTTGCAAACCTGAATTCATCCCGGCCATGAGCCTGTCAGTTCCCTTGCTCGAGGAGGGCATGGTTGTCACCATCGAGCCCGGCATTTATTTCTCCCAGCTTGCTCTGGCGAATTCTCGCAAGCAGCCACTAGCGCGGTACATCAATTTCGACGAAGCCGAAAAATATATTCCCATCGGTGGTGTGCGCATTGAAGACGACATCCTAGTCACCAGGACAGGATATGAGAATTTGACGACGGCGCCGAAGGGCCAGGAAATGCTGGAGATCATCCGGCGCGGGATCGACAATTAGCCGGCCCGTCATGTCGACGATTCATTCCTTGGCGGTGGACAAGTGCTCGTTTCACAATTCCCGCAATCTGCCAGTCTCATTATGTATGATGTAGCCAGTCTAGACCCTCGCATGGTGTGGAGCGTTGCTGGTAGTAGTGTTATCCGAGTTGCACAATGGCATGATTGGCTGCAAGATGGGACTCCATAGTCCCTCAGCAGTCTCGATTCCATCAGAGGGGGGTCCGTAGTGATACCTGGTCCTGAGTAGTCAGTAGTGAGTAGTGCCGTCGTGTTTTGTCTCCGTCATCCTTTTTTTTTTCAACAATAACCGGGCAATCCTATGCACACCCAACCAAGGAAGTCAAACCCATCACCCAGTCCTTTACCTCCGAAGCCCATCATCCCAACCAAAGAACACCAAACAACAAAGCACCGCGTGAAACAAGCCCACCCACCATCTCAGGCACACCCGATTTAGAACACCAAACAACATCCCAAACACCCCAAACAAACAAACAGACAGACAGACAGACAGACAGACAGACAGACAGATTAAAAACCCAAAAAGAAAAAAAAAACATATCATCCCCCCGCCCCCATTATTAGCAACACCGCGAATAACCGCCCTGCAGCAATCCATTATCCAGCGTACCTACCTATCTAGGTACTGCCTAGAAGGTCCACGATCTTTCCAGAGGACCTAGATCCACCTTTTATTCCCCATCCATCGCAACTCGCAAGCCACAAGTCAACAAACAACACAAAAGGGGCGCCGCCGGCCATCAATCGGCCACCGTTAAGCCCTAGGGCAGTTACACATCCACCAACCAGAACCGAATCGCGAAAAGGGGAAGGAGGAAGATGGGGCCGGGGTCATAGTAACTAGGTAGTAAGTCGTTCATCGTCCACTTTCTTTCTCCATTTGCGGGGACGCCTCGAAACGGGACTGCGAGTCGACACGGGACAGGGGAGGTAAACCCACGTAGCCTTGCAATCTGCAGATTCGAGGTTGTTTGAGAGAATTGTTTGGTTTGGTATGGCTAGCGTTCAACTACGTGGTTTAAGTAAACGGGATGAAAGGGTAGTTTGAATTGAATCCCGGGAATGGAGCTAGAAGGCAAACGAACCGAACCCACTAAATAGATACATAGATGGTTAATTAGGCATGCATGTACGGAGTAGATGCCAAACACATCAGCAACTAGGTACCGTAAGTAGGTAGGTAGGTAGGTAGGTAGTTAGTTCGTCCGGGCAGCAGCTCTAAGACATGTGTCAAGGTCGGATTAGGGCCACGTCAAGTCAGCAAAGATGCCAAAGAGGAGAAAAAAAAATTGACTTATGATCTCTCTTTCCTCTTTTTGCGCCGAGATCTGCAGATATTTGGGTTTTTTTGTGTTCCCGTGGGTTTTGTGGGGATAGAAGTAACCCTGTTGGATACTTACTGTTTGTATGAGGGATATGGTTTCCGGGTCTTTTTTGAGGGATTTTTTTTCATTCGATTTCATTTGTAACTACTTAGATGGGAAGTTACCCTACCTGGTACCTGTCTTTATTATTGATCGACTACCTACATAAGAAGGTGTGAGAAATGAGGACCTCGGAGGAGGGGGTGGGGGGGGGAAAGTAAACTGCAATAATAGGGTTTTGAGCATCCCACGTCTTTGCCTACTTCTAGTAAGTATCCGCTATATGGATAGGTAGTGGTAGATAGATGCGGAGTAAATAGGAAACGACATCCCTGTCAGATTGACAACATGTTCCCAAGTCCCAACGCATGCCCGATTCCCCCCGTAGTCGCGATGCTGCCGAAGCAGCCGTGGTAGGATGTTGTCATCTCCTGACTGGATTGCCGGACTGGCCCTGTATGCAAGGTAATTTTGGGACCTCAAACCGCGTCATAATACCCGCCCGGCCCGTACGGCATCCACTGCTCGCCACCCGGCGCTGGATGAAACGGACTGAGGTGGTGGTGGAAGTAACAAATTGCTGGTTAATCTTAGGTAATACCCATAGTAAATTGAGTGTGGGGAGAGAGGAAAGTGCGTGGTAGTAGAGAAGTGACTAAGAGAATAGATTTGCCGACCTAGATCACATAACCTCAGACTAGGGCCAAGCGGCATCGGACCCGGTTTGGTACGGTAACAGAGGACCTTGTTTGCTCTGATTTCGGGGCCGAGAACCTTCTTGCATGGCGTCAGACCACTCCATTTCTGGGTGATTTTTTTTTTGTGTGGCTTGCCCTTTGTTCAACGTCTCCTGATGTCGAATTCCGTTTGTCCCGGGTTTGTCGCACCGTGGATGACGGGGCCATGATTTTTTTTTTTTTGTTTTTATTCTGGGTGACGACTGGTAATCACTCAATTGGTTCATTTGAAAGGGTTAGGCAGCCGGGCTGAGATCAGAATTTTCGGTTCTCTTTCATTATGACTCCGTACAAGGCAACGGAAGATTCTCACTGGTTCTCCAGCAGGGTTCAATAAGGCAAGGAACCTTAGGCATGGACAAGAATAGTTTTTTCTCACTAACAAGGTACATGATTAGTTAGGTCATGGGTGACTCAGGAGAACCCTAAAGTGAGACTACGGAGTCGGCCCTGTGCTCCGTACTCCGTAGGGCCACTAGTAGGCGATTTGGTGCGAGCTAAAATCATACGCAATTCAGGTTCGCCATGAGACCAAATTTCACCATCGGCAAGCAGGCTTAGGTATTTCTGCTTCTAGACTGCATCAGAGTGGAGTTGGCACTCCCGAAGTAGAGGATGCTGGGTGGATCCCCTGGGCCGGATGTGAAGATTTTTGTCCTGCTTTCTGTGCCTCCGTAACCTTATTGGGATGTAGTGAGTCACACCACAGCTCCAATGCATTCGCATCATCCTTGACTACTATATATAATACCCGCCCTCCCGTACGCATCTCCTGATCCCTTTACTTTGATTCCTTTTTCACCTCATCTCATCCTTCCCAGGGGTGATGGTCACTCCTTTCCTTTCCGTCCTATAAAAAGCTATACGGACAATATTCCCTCGGGTTTATTGTCTCGACCTACCTACCGGCTTTGATTACGACGAACTCTACACCCCCCCAAAACCACCAAAAGAAACAAGCTATCATCTTGCGCCGACTGGACGGAGAATGGGCCAGAGGCACAACCGACGTCGCACACGACCCCGATCCCGAAACCGCAGTGTCAACAGTATTCCGTTCGCACCGTTCCCACGACCTGTTGACCTTTGCACTTCAGCTGTTCCCTCCGCACTCGACTGTCCTGAAATACCCGCCCCGACCTGGCACTATGGGCATTTGATTTGGCAGAAACGTGACCGTGCGCTGAGGATGGAGGCTTCTACGCTGGAGGCAGAGCAGTGTCGTCTCTTTGGCGGTGTACCCGGTGACGATGTCGGTCTCTGTTATCGCATGTTGGAGTACTTCGGTGGACTCGATTACATCGATTGGTGAGCTCCCCCTGCCTGCAAAGCATATTCAGAAAACCGATTCTAATTAATCGATTTTAGTCCCCAATCCTTGAACGCACTACCTGGATGATTCGCCCGGCAGACATCATTTGCCTTTTGCAGCAATTTTCATAATTGTCGTCCAGGCGGTGGAAAAAAATCTCAAAAATTAAAAAAGGGACCGAAGGCATACCCAAATGGCACGCAACCTCAGCCGAACGCCAACGGGCCCATCCCTACGATAAAACCCGACATCAGCGAACCAGACGAATACCAGCTCTCGAAAAAGGCGAGAGAACCAGTTTCAATGGAGGACCCAAGTCCGTGACTTGCAGCAATGAAGATCCCTCTGTCTTGTACGAAGAAAGAGGTGATTGGATTGGTCTTTTGAAAGGCTTGGCCATGTGATTTCTGGCATGGAGGAAACCTGCACGCTTGCGACGTCGAGATCAAAGGCTTTGCGATGTCGAGGACCTTGGTCGCTTTGGTGGGTGGAGTTCGTGTCCGACCCAGCATCCGGTCATTGACGACGCTTGAATTCCCCACGGAGCGGGTAAGTCGCCCGCATTGTCATGGGCTCTTTTCGCATTTCCGCCTGCACAGCGTGTAGGGGACTCCGTTCTCTCACTAACCTCCAGAGCTGGCTCTGATGCTCGAAGTTATGAGGAAACGAAAAATCAAAAGTTTGGGCTGGCGTTATTTGTTGTCCATTTATGGGGGAACAAAAAAAAGAGGGATACCAGTTTTATGATGAATGAAGCCTGGATGTGAACGCTTGTATGCCTGTTAGACGGGTTCCTTAATACTAGTAGATAGACCTGAGAGTTGTACGATATGTACCAAAATTTCACCATGTCAGAGCACAGTGACAGTCCGCCAAGTAGATAACTAGAAGGTCAACCCAAAAGTCAGCGCATGACCCTGAAAGCCTGAATAATTGGGCCCAAGAGCCGCCAACCCCAGAAGGGCAGGCGGTGTGGTTCCCCTACGGCCCCGTAAAGGACACGGTCGATCACAAGGTACAACCGGCGCCGATGCGATAATCCCATCTCGAGATACTCCGTCGTGCTCCTCTCCTCCCTCCACCTTCCACACTCTTTTACTGCGTCCGAAGGGATCATGCTCCTCCGATCCACCACCTGAACCATCCATTCCCCCTTTTGATCTGCTGGACATTTCTGCCGCGCAGCATAGTTGGTGTCCAGGAGACCCTCTTTGTTCAGTCCTGCCCGCTGCGGGCGACCGTGTCCATTGTGAATTTGCTTCACCATGTCTACCGACTACAATTATGACGACAAGGTAAGTGCTCGGTCCGATCCAACATTCCTGACTTGTAGTAACTGATCTTCGCATAGGGACAATTTTTCCCGTTCTTTGTCCTGACCCTCACCAGTCTTGTCACCCTCCCTCTCACATACAACCTTCTCCGACCGAGCAAGGGTTCGTCTAAACCTTTGACCCTCTATGCGGAGGATTTCTCCGTATCAAATGCATATTAACACGTCTTCCCATTGGCAGGCCTCGAAAACACCGCTCCCCGGATAAAATCCGAGTTCAAGCCGGAACATGCAGAGCTTATTGAGGCGCAGAAGCGCAAACGCTTGCGCAAGGAACGCCGAATCAAGCGCATAGTCACCGTCATCGTCGGCTACGCTGTTATGGCATGGATGGTATACCTGATTATCGTCACCGCCAGGATTACGCCCAAAGTTTGGGACCCGTATGACATTCTGGGTGTTTCAAGGGTGAGCACTCAGTCCCCCCTGGCGTTTTGGACGCGTTCAAACACTACGGATTTACTAATCGAGGCCTGTTTTTTTTTTTCTTTTTCAGAGTGCCGATGAGAGAGCCATCTCAAAGCACTACAAGCGCCTCTCACTTATCTACCATCCGGACAAGATTCGCCCGGACCCCGCCAAGAATGAGACTATTGAAATGCTTAACGACCGTTTCGTCGAGCTGACCAAGGCCTACAAGGCGCTCACGGATGAGGAAGTGCGTAACAACTACATCCAGTATGGTCATCCCGATGGCAAGCAAAGTATGAGCATTGGTATCGCTCTGCCTACGTTCATCGTTTCGGAGGGAAACTCCAAGTACACTCTGCTGGTCTATGGTGCTCTGCTTGGCGTGCTCCTACCTTACATTGTCGGAAAATGGTGGTATGGCTCTCAGCGCTACACCAAGGAACGTGTTCTTGTCGCAAGTGCCGGAGATATCTTCCGGGAGTACAGGGAGGACATCACGGATGGCGGCATCATCAACGCCCTGTCCACTGGCGCTGAGTTCAAGGAGATGCTGCAAGGACCAAAGACGGATGCTGGATTGGCCAAACTCGAGAAGAAGGTTCTGGCTGAGGACTCGTCCTTCCTTTCGCCTGAAGACAGAAATGTTATCAAAAGTCTGGATGATTCCAGCAGACGCAAGGCCCTGGCATTGCTGTGGGCTTACCTCGGCCGCATCGACCTGGACGAAACTACGCTCAACGGAGGTACGTGACTTCTGCTACCTATACTAACAGTCTGCTAATGTCGACGTATTTACAGAGAAGTACGAAGCTGCACCCATCGCTTTGTCGCTGAATGAAGCCTTTACTGCTATTGCACTTGCTTTCGGTAACGTCCGGCCAATCCTGGGTTCTTTCCGCACATCTCAGCATCTTATCCAAGCTGTTGCTCCGGGATCGTCGCCCCTTTTGCAGTTGCCTCACTTCTCCGAAGAGGTTGTCAAGTCCGTCCAGGGCGCTGACGCCAAGGAACACTACACCGTCCAGAAGTTCATGAGCATCCCCGAGGAGAAGCGTCGCAGCCTCACGGTTGGCGCAGGCCTCCTGTCTGAGAAGCAGTACACCGCAGCCACTACCGTCGCCAAGCAACTCCCCGTTATCGAAGTATCCCGTGCCTTCTTCAAGGTCATGGGCGAGAAGGTCATCACTCCTAGCAGTCTGGTCCAGCTGGTCGTCAAGGCCCGCTTTGTCCCCCCTGGTTACTCGAACGTTCCGCAAGTCGACCCGGCCGAGCTGGAAGACATTGACCCGGATGAGGATGACCTCGACGCCATCATGGGCCGTAAGCCCGCCAAGAACAGGACCACTAAGCTCGTGAACGGCGTCAAAGTCGAGGAGAAGGTCGAGGCCATTCAGCCCCCCTTGGCTCACGCCCCCTACCTGGCTCGCGATCATTCTCCCCGGTGGCACATCTTCCTGGCCGACGCCAAGCAGGGCAAGATGGCCGTGCCACCCTTCACTTTCACCACCTTCGACAAGCCTTTGTTTGACGCCGACGGCAAGCCCACATTCAACGTTCAGACCCTCAAGATGCAGTTCCAAGCTCCTCCCCAGGTCGGAGACTTCACCTTCGTCCTGAACCTGCTCTGTGACAGCTACCTGGGTCTCGACACCAAGATGGAAGTCACTCTCCACATTGACGACCCCGCCAAGGCAGCTGCTTTGGACGAGGAAGACGACATCAGTGAACCCGACGAAGGTAAGCTAACCTGATTCGCCCCAACGAAACACCCAATACTAACAAAACACCTACAGACTCGATAGCCGGTCAAATGCAGGCCCTGAAGACCGGCCAGCCCCCCAAGAAGAAGACCAGAAAGCCGTCCGAGGAATCCACCGACGACGAGAGTGATACCGACGGAGATGCAGGAGACACTAGTGACACTAACACGGAGACTGACATTGATGATTAAGTTGAAGCTGAGTAGTCATCCAACCTTGAGAGTACGGAGTCAAGAAGCAAAGAAATGAAAGAGGGAACAAAGAGCTTCCTTCCCAACACGTCCATGGAAATTATTTTAATTGGCATGATATACTACTACATACACATTCACATACATACAAAATAAAAGAAAACAAAATCATACCTTTCCCCTTTTTCTTTTTCTATATCTTGTTTGTTCTAATTCTTGCGTGCAGGAGCATGTTTGACCCCTGTTTGCGTTCTTGCATCTGTTTGGTATTTCGTATCCGACCATTGCTTTTTTTTTTTTTTTTTATTCACTATATTTTTTATTTAATTTTTATTCTAATTTTTATTTTTATTTTTAATTTTTTTTTTGAGAGGAATACACCGCAGGCCCGCATGAGCGCTTCACCTGTGGGGCGGTTGCGTAGCGGGAGTGGCTTGCATGCGATCCTGGAATGTTTGCTGGCTTGCTTGCTTTGATTCTCACCGTTTCATTACAGATACAGGCAAACCCCTCATGATGGGTTTGTTCGTTGCTGTTGAGCCTTTGGCTCATCTGTTGTATGGGTTTGCTTATGTTAGATTGCCAAGCAGTGGGTTAGGAGAGCTAAGTCTTTGTTTAATCCTGCATGTCTTGGGCCTTGATGCACATATATCTCCGAGCCTTCTTATCTCGGGTTCTTTGTCTCCCTTTTGTTCTTTCTTATTGATGCATGGATGATTTGGTAGTGTAGTATAGTTCACTGGCTCGCTTATCATTTCTTGTCCTGGGACACTTGAGAAAAGAAATATGACCAGAAGAGAAGAGAGGCTGCGAGTAGAGGCCGGTGGATATGATCGAGCCCAAGATAAAGCTCAATACCGAACGCCTATAGACTAAGGCCAAGGTCTAATGAATGCGTAAGTCGAAGACGATGAAGGAACCCCTCAACGCCTGTGACCTTGCTTGTACATGTTAGTGGATTCTGTCTCGGATGGATGATGCGGTCATCCAACAACCGATGAAACGCCATGCCGGGTATGTAAGATAAACATTGCCGAGAGCTCGCAGGAACACCAAAGGTTATGATATGCACGATGCTGTACGCAACAAGATACACGGCTAACAGAAGCAAGAGGCGGACAAGAGAGGCGGTCGGCCTGTATGATGTGTACGTACAAGGAACGAGAGATGGACGGCTAGTGGATGCCTGCCCGAAAAAAAGAATGTGATGGAAAAGATAAGAGAAGGATCAGGGGCCGTTAGATGGAGACGCCGTGGTATGTCCCCATCTCTATCCACACGTGTACGGCCAGCCAGATGGGAGAGGCGGGTAAATGGACTGATGTTCTTGTACATGTAAGTTATAGTCACTCATCATGACCACAGGGAATCCAGAGGCCGGTGCAGGCTGTTGGGATCCTGGCCTAGCTGTCATTTCAGCTTCCAGGCGGCTCTTCGTGGGCCCTTCATCACAGCTGGCACCCATATAGTAATAGAGTGAATGTCCATGGTCGGCCATGGGAGGCACGATTTCCGGGCTCTTAGGTTCACCCGGAAGGCCAGTTGGCTCCAGACTCGATCGGGGCATCGCCATGGGGTGGTATCCAGGAGGAGCGTAGCCATAATGTCCCGAGTGAAGGGGTTGAACGGGCTGCAGCTCCCATTTCCAAGGCTCAGTGCCCTTGGATGAAGGGGTAATAGGACTGCAGTTACTTGGGGAAGGATCCGGGGGGGTGGCTGGTTCTGGCGAGGGATCCGTGGTAGCGCTGCAGTCAGTCGAGGTGGACAGAAACCGCAAGTAGCGAAGGTCCTCCGAATCTTCCTCGGGCTCATCCGGATTTTCCTCGGCCTGTTTGATCAACCCTAGACGATCCAGAATCGCATGTGTCAAAGGATGACCATCCGAGACCTCGACCAGAGGCTCGCCAGGAAACCCTTCTTTGTCAAGACATAATTTGTAGAGCCGCTGGAGTGCTTTCACGACCAGAGAATGGTGCGATTCCAACATTTCGACGAATCTGTCCGAAGGCGCGGCCAGCAGTCAGTCTCGACAGTCCGAGGACGTGGATATACCAAAAGGCGGGGCGTAGAGATCAGAACCTTACCCTCGAGAGTACACCTTGGTCTGCGTGGCTTTTCTTTCCCGGAAAAGACAAGGATGATTGTAGGCCGAGCAGCGGTTGCATGGCTGTTTCCCATCACACTACCACGAATGAGTATGGCTGGCCACCAAAGACTGCACTGAGGCCAAGATGGATGCAAAAGACGACATAGAAGAACCCAGCACTTCACCAACCTTGGTCTTCTTGACTCTGCACCGATCGCATGCCTTCAGCACATGCTTGCGCTTGACGCGAAAGACGCGCTGGTCATGCTTCTCCTCCCCAAGGCCTGCGCGCGACTCAAGCTGCGATAAGGATGAGACTGCAGCAAGATTGTAGATGGCATCTGGGAAGCCTGGGATATGCGACTTGGGTCGCAGTTTTGGCTGCCGCGACATCGTGCAGGAAATCCAGGCGGAGTCAGAATAACAACAGAAATGGAAAAGGCAATGGCGCACACGGGGAGAGAAGAGCGGACGAGCGGGCCTGATATGATATGGGACCTGACTAATCGATCGCAGGTCGCGAGAAAGGAGGGGGAGGGGTAGATGTCAGATTGCTCAAGAGGAACAAGCAGGTGGGGTGCGAGATATTGCTAAGGGGCAAAGAGGCTGAGAGCCCATGCCTGAGGACTTGTTGATATCATTTTTCCATCGGGAAAAGGCCTGCAGCTCGAGTGCCCCGCACATACATTCGGCGCTGCTACCCCACTCCGACGTATATCGCCTGAGAATGCGATGGTGACGTGGAAAGCGGCCTGTCACGATATCAACCGGCACGGTCGCTCGACGTCCTTCAGGCCGTTGTGGCTGTGGCAGCCTAGCAGGTACACCAGGGGTCCCCGCAAATCTCGACAGATAGCTTGACCGTCTGCCCATCACGCCGGCCGATAGATACAGGTGACCTCGTCCGTTTGCTGGCGCGAGACACGCCAGCAATCATGCCTGTCGACGGTCCGAGCCGTCAGAACCAGAGAATGCCCATGGCACCGCTCATCGGCACTAACCGGGCACAACCCTGGTCATTTGGGCAGCGAAACGCAGAAGACTGAGAGGGGCATCGTAGGCAGTAGGGTACTGGTTCCGTCGCGTAATTGCGACGGGTTTCGTTTTTCGGAGTCCGTCGTCTTCTTACGCTTCTCCCTTCTCCTCATGCACTCTGGGGTGAGACATGACCATCGAACAGGAAGCCGGAGCTGCAGTATTCAGGCGAAGCTTGGAACCGGTGAGGAAAGTTCAATACCACCTTCTGTCTCATAGGCGCCTGTCGGGCGATGCGGCAGCTGCCATTGGCACACGGATGGCCGGCTCCATAATACTCTGAATGCCGCCATGCAATCGACGAGCGCGTGCTTTGCGCTGGGCTCAGCGTTACGCCAAGGCGATGAGTCGACGTTGGCCCAATGGCAGGGGCTGTCACTTACCTTTCGAGTTTTGATTTTTTTTTTTTTTTTTGATTTTTCGATTTTTTCGATTTTCTTTTATTTTTCTCTCCCGCAGATTTCCAGGCAATCACCTGCACAGGCATGTTCCGCTGAACTAGGCTTAGTAGCCAGCAAAAGATGTCCAAATCCTGTGAGAAATGACCGCGGCAAAGTCGGGTGGCTCCATCCAGTCAACAAAAGCCGCATAATGCTTTTATTTTTTCCGGGAGGGCCAGTCGCCGGAGGCCTTGCAAGGGCAGTATTGTAGACGGTCTAAAACAGGGCATGGGGGCTATGTATTGCTAAAAATCTCCCCGTCATATCGGCATTAACGTCCTGAATGTGGCGCTGCTGCCATGCTGGAGATGATAGGGATGCAGTAAAAATCACCTGATAGATGATTGGGGTGTCAACCTATGAATGAATATCCTGCCAAGGTCAACTGTAGGGATGCGCAATGGCATTGTTGGTGACAATTGTGCAATAAACATTGAGTAAGCGTCCGCTCAGCAGGCTGCAGTTAACTGGCGAGGTGCAGTGCAGAGGGGTTGCACGGCGTGTGCTTATTGCATCTCTGCACGAGTAGTCGAGTCCGCCAGAGAAAGTATCCGTGCATAATGACCTGTGTAGAAGGCGTTGCCGGAAGAGAGAAAAAGCATGGCATGGGCATCTTGCATATGGGGGGGGGGAATGGTATATTGCCTGCAGTCCGGTTTTAGGATCTGTAGGATGCTATCACATTTTAGTCCCAATGAGACGCCAGGGAATCCTCCTCAGCTTCGACGAGCCCAGGCAGTTGGTGCCAGAGCAGGCCAACCGGGCCACCAGAGATCGGATAACACGCTCCAGTCTTAGCCGTGACAGTAAGAGCAGGGCCGGCCGGGTGGACTTCCCCTCTCTCGCCCGCTTTGATTGAGGGGTCCGAGGATCCTGCGTGGGACGCAAGTCAACCGCACAGGCAACTTGCAGGGAAAGGTCCGTCCACCTGCAGGGCCTTTGCCAGAGCGGACGGGGACAACTTGGTTCTGGGGGGTTTCTCCCCGCCTGCTTAACCTTGAACATCCTGTGAATTAAACTTCCGTCAAAATACAATCTATACATCTAATTGCCGTGTCTCCTCAGGAACGTGCTGGCGATGATGTGGCGCAGGCCAGGCGCGGGGCATCGCGAAGGCTCCCCTCCTCGCACCCCTGCTGAAGGCTAATGAGTGCCCGTGGTTTAGGCAGAAAGGATGCTGGTAGAAGCCATACAAATGGACCGAAGGCAGCCGGGTATGGGATTGGAAGACGACGATTGCAAACGGAACGGGAGGGGAGGGGAAAAACGAATGCTGATGATTGATGCTGGAGTGTCAAGTCGGTCATGGCTCCAGTTTCTGTGGCCGCCTGGCCGGGAAGGGAAGGAGCCAATCACGGAGCGGCCCGTGCGACTCGTCTCGCTCTTCCTGCCGGATTGGCCTCGTCGGCCCTTCTCCTCGTCCCCTGGTTATGATCATGGACTCGACGTGCTATAGCGGAGGCTACTATCCCACACAAACCTCTCGGGTGTACAGAGCCATGGTCTCATGATTAGGATCTTCATAATCATCACCATCACCATCATCTCATCATGATGATGATGATGATAACCACCCCCCCCGCCCCCCGACAAATACCTTCGTCCGAGGGAGAGACTGATACGGCGCAGGCAAGCCAGCCAGCCAGCGGTAAGAGCATCTCGGATCACTCTATGCATCATCCACCTCGACCGCAAGCCCAGCCATCCTGGTATCACCTGCATTGCATGGCATAAACTAGCATGATCGGTTTACTTTTTGCCCTGGGAGAACAGCCAAGCCAATGGACGACGAGAAGAGACATATTTTGCGCTTCTTGGGACCCGGATGAGCAGCAGGGATCGAGCATCCCATATGGCCCAGAGTAAGTGAGGCCCGGCCTTGTCGGTTGGTCTGAAACGGCAGTGCTGATGCTGGGACGCGGCGGTTCGGGACAGGCAACTTCTCGCCTCCGGTGAACATCGCGCAGATGCTGAACTGTCAGACTACACACCGGGTAATTGTACATATGTATACGTGACTCTGGGTGTATGCGCATACGGATTCTCCCACTCGCGGCTGCCACGAAGACCTGCGTTTAGCCCGACTAGGCTCCGTGGCAATACCGTCTATGTAGTGCCCCAACCAGCTTGCTCACAGACAAGGGACGGACGGACGTCTTTGCCTGGATAAGCTGGGACTGCGCTCCTCAAAATCGCCTGACAAATCGAGGAATAGAACCGAGGATGTGCATCCATCCTCCTTCCCGTGTATGGCACGTATCTCTCTGATGCCAAACCCGCAGATGGAAGACAGGCTGCTCTCGGACATCGACCGGTGTTCGATACGGAGTGCCAATACTCCGAGGCCTGCGGCCAATAAGCAGATGAGCGAAAACCGGAGTGATCTGGGGTCAATCGCTACTCGTCAGAAGCCAGCTGAAAACTGGAATAAGCAAACAGACGCGGCTAATCACGAAAAGTTCTCATGAAAATCCAAGGATCACATAGATGAGTCAGAAATGGGCATGGAAATCGATGATTTGCTTTCTGTACAGTAAGACAGAGGACGGGGGAAAAATAAAAAATAAAAGTAAGAAACAGAAACAGAAACAGAAAAAGAAAAAGAAACAGTGAGGCAATAAAGTACACGGTCACTTGGATGATCGTCAGCCAACAGAAATCCCGGATCTGGCCATTCCAGCCGACCACCCACACATTGAAAAACGCGCTCCATTTTGTTTGCTACTTCCCAAGCCTCTTGTCGTGATTCTTTCACTCACGCGCGGTGATCAGGAAGGACAATGCTGGCCTCTCCTGCCGCAAGAAAATCAAAGCTGTCGTCGCTGGTTGCTGTTGTGGGAGGACTCAGACTTGTTCCGTCTGGCAAGCCATGGAATTTCTCATTCTCTAGCGCGGGCACGAACGCAGCCTGACGGGCGTCCCTCACTTCCCATCGTTTGTCCCCGATCCACTCCATGCCGTCACCAGATCCTCGGACGTCTGCCTTCCGACGAGCTTTTTCGCGCTCGAGAAGCGGGAGGGCGACCGGACCGGTAGAGGTCGATTCATCCTCACTACCAGGCAAGGCCAGATTCCGGTAGTGCCATTCACCCAGGAACATGCCGTCAGGGTCCACATCCTGGCGAACCTTTAGCCATTCAACCATGTCCTCGCCATACAGATCTTTCAGCTCGTCTCTCGTCGTCTGGAAATTTTTAGCCCAATGCGGCCTTGCGCCCATTTCTCGCATAAGCCACTCAAAAGCCTCGTAATACCGGTCCGTGCATGGGGGATCCCGATGGTACGGGCGATAGAGGGTCGCATTAAGATACAAGGTCGGTCCATCGGAAGAGGTGGGGTCTAGGAAAGGACGAGGGGCATGGTTGTATGTAGAGTCTGCAACTCTGACCTCGATGGGGCAATGCACCCACAAACCGTCAACGGGGAAAGGGATACGCGCCGTTTCGGAGTCACCGTTTAGCCAGGCGGAGAGTCGAGTGATGGCCTCCGGGCCCTTCTCCAGCGGCAGTGCCCATTCATTGACAAATTGCGAGTAGAGGCAGTTCATTAGAAGACCAGAGCGGGCCGGTTCGACGGCTTCCGTCACTATCGAGCCCTCCTTGAAGCCATACTGCAATCCAAAGACAAGCCATTCCACCCACGGCAGGATCCGAGGGAAATAATTGGTTAAGGCCAGCAGATTATGGTAGATATGGTATCCGACTGTCTCTCCATAGAATGTCTTTGGCGGAGCACGCAGGGGAAGGTCGGTTTTGTCGGCATGCCAAACGACCGCACTTTTCTCATAGGGCATCCACCACACCCGAACAAATTCATGCGATGTCCACAACCCCGACGACCACTCGGACAAGACGCTGGACAGCTTGCGTCGCGTTTGCCGCCAGGCAACCTTGAACGTGGGCTCCGCTTGCAAAGTGATCTCGACTATGATACCGAGCGCTCCAAGAGAAATAAGCGCTGCGCGAAAGAGGGAAGGGTTATTAGTCGCACTACACCGCACCAGTTGCCCGTTCGCCAGCATGAGAGTCAGCGATAAGATGCACTCGGAGATTAGGCCATGCTGGAGCGAGCTTCCATGGGTGCCCGTCGAGATCACACCGGCAACAGACTGGCTGTCGATACTACCCAAGTTGGACAATGTCAAGCCATGCTTTTCCAGCTGTGCACCCAGATCTCTCAACCGGATACCGGCCTCAACCGTCACAATACCCGTCTCAGGCGAAACCTCTAACACCCGATTGAAATCATCCAGGTTCACAAGCCAGGAGGACGTGCAGGTGAGGTCGGAGGGGGAGTGGCCGCTGCCGACAGTGACCAGGCGACGGCGACAATGGCGAGCCAAATTCACCAATTTCCGAATTTCCTCGAGGGACCGAGGACGCACGTATAGTTCCGGTCGCGAGTAGAAGGTCTGCGCCCAGGTGTGATGGAGGTGATCGGTGGTCGCGCGGAAAGGGACCGCGGGGTCGACTCGGACGAGCTCGCGAAGCACAGCGGGGTCCATGGTGGTCCTGCACGATATCTGCACGACACAAGAATGACAGGTCTGATCCGCGGCAGAGCAGAATTCCGTATCTAGGTAGAGCGATAGGCGAGAGGGGATGATCGCATGCGATCAATCACGGCATACTGAAGCCGACAAGAGGTCTGGGGTCAGAAAAGGCCAGCGACTGCCGCGGCGAATGGACCGAGCAGGACTACCAATGTCGTAAAAACAGGCGGGAATTGGATGATGGAAGGCCGGCGGCGGATGGCGACCGTTCCTTCCCGGGGTGGGTCGGCACCTTCCGGATCGGGGCCGCCTCGGCCGTGATCTCATCACTCCCCCCTCCTTCCATCTTAGGACAATCCGTGATAAGGCCAGCCACACGCAAGAGCGGCCGATTAGAATGTTCTATCAAATGAACTATCATACAAAAAAAATGCCAATATCTCCATCGAAATGAAGTGAATATGAACAGCCCAACTCCCAACTCTCATCCACACCCATGCACAAAAGGATGGCCACATTCGCATCATCCCGTTAATCGACCGCCACTTGAACATGCCCCTCCATTTTGTACAAATCAATCAGGCTTAGCCAGTATATGCACAATCTAACCCGCGAAAACGCTATGCACAGCTAGAAACCAAGCCAAAAAAAGAAAGAAAAAAATCTCAGAGAAGAACGAAAGGAAGAAACCGAGGGCAAACTAGGCAGACCGAATGGCTTCAATAGCCGCGTTGAGCGGGAACACCTGCGGCGGGCGTTGAGAGGGAGAGGGCGGGCTCCATTTCCGGAACGCACTGCTGCAGGGCTCGGGAATTCCGCCGATGGAGACGAAACTCTTCGGGATAAAGGGTCGATCTTGGAGCGATGCAGCCAGAATGCCATATTCGTGCGCTAGGACCACAGCAGTTGCGAACTCGGCCGGACGGTTGGATGCTTGCTCGCCCACGATTCTAAGGAGAAATGGTTAGTCTATACTGCGGCGGCGTAGAGGGTTTGGGGCACGATTGGGGGCGGTACGTACACGTAGATCTCGAAAAATGTGTCAAGAACGAAGATTCCCTTGGGGGTGATGTCTTTCTGGCAGAAGGGCTCGACTTCTTGAACGGTGTCATTTGGCCGGATGACTGGTGAAGGTGAGCGCATCCAGAACCCTGAACGCTGACCGAGCTCGTGGTCGATGCGGAAAAGGCGCGAGCGATAACGCCCATGGTTGGGTTTCAGGGGCCAGTAGTTGGTGCTGGCATTGCTTGTCTTCCGCTCGTACTGGGGGAAGTCCTCAAAGAAGCTCTCCGGCTCCTCGCCCTCGGCCACTTCCTCGAATTCGCCGGTTAGGCCAAGGTCCATGCCGATCAGGCGAGCCGCGCCGATCTCTTCGGCCGAGCTGCCCTTGCCCTTCCAGAGGAAGAGTTTGCCGAACATGGCGGAGATCACGAAGGGGTACCCGGAGCACAAGCTGCTAGGCGAGAAGTTGACTTCGTCGAATACCATCTGGCCGAGATGCTTGCGCCCGCAGAGCATGAAGATGGCAGAGGAACTGGAGCGGGAGCTCGAGCCGCGGCGAGTGATGAGGATTCCTCCCAGGGCCTGGATGAAACGAGCAGGTTCCTTGCCTTGCTTGATGATCTCCAGCTTGGATCCGTTATCCCGGGCGACCCTGCGAGAGAAGGACTGGGCATCATCCACCGCTGCATCGGGGACGTCATCACCGCACCAGAGGTGCACTTCAGAGCGTACAGTGCCATCAATTTCGAACAGATGCACACACAGGTACATGCTTCCTTCATACAGGATATATTCCTGATTAACTGGCAGATCTTGTTTCTTGCCATCGCCTGTAATCTCCCACAATTGTCTCTTGAGGGTCCTGATCTTTGTGTTATCGCTCCTGTCTTCCAGCATCAATTGAGTGTCAATGTTTACACGGTCACTTGACTTCGGGAAGGTCTTGAAGAAACCAGAAATGGCCTCCCATGACTCATCGGCCTGAGGGACAAGCGAGGTCGAGGACTTCGAAGAAAACCGGTCGACAGAAGCCCTAGACCCCTTGGGAGGAACAGGGGGCGAAGGCAAGGCTTTGTCTCGGGGTGACGAACTTCGTGACCCGATGGTGGAGAAAAAGGAAGAGGCGGTTCGCTGCTGCGTTGGAGGTGCGTGGCTCGGATTCTCCCGGAAGCTTCCCCTCAGAGGCGACGACGTAGGTGATGAGAAGTGGATGGGTGAGCTCCGTGTCTGGTTAGGCATTGGGGTTGATGGCAGTGGTGCCGTCTTTGGCGGCAAAGGAGGTTTGGTCGAGAATGAGCTTCTTAGGCTCTTGAAATATGCGCTGGCGTTCTCCCAGCTGGGGGAGGAACGGTGGGAAGCAGCCTGAGCCGATGCTGTTGGAGGGTTGGAGCTCACATCATCGGGCTTCTGAACTGTCTCTCTCTCGATTAAGCGATGCATGCTCCTCTTGAATTCCGTCGGCTTGCTGGTCACAGGCGAATCTTGCTGGCTCGGGCTTGGGTGCGGTTCAACATTTGGTTTAATCTGAGTGTCAGGAAGTGGCCAGCCGCTGGAAACACCCACAGGACTGCCGATAGGTGAAACGATTGCGCCTGGATCCCGTGCCCCCAAAGAGGACGCTGGGGACTTTGGAGCAGCCTCGTTCAATTCTGAGGCTGAGAACAAAGCCTTGGGTTCCTCGGCATCATCACTATTCTCGTTTGGAACCGAGTGTGTCGATGCCGGGGACTTTGGAACCGCCTCATTTACTTCTGAGGTTGAGAAGAACAGAGCCTTGGGTTCCTCAGCTTCAGCATTATTCTCGTCTGGAATTGAGTGCGTTGATGCTGAGCCACGTGTGTCCGAAGAAGCTGCTGGGGACTTCGGAGCTGCCTCATTTACATCTGAAGTTGAGCACCAAGCTTTGGGCTCCTCCACATCCGGCGATGGAGAATCCTTAGCATCATTACTATTCGCATCCAGAGCTGAGTGTGCTGAAGCTGGCCTCTGTGCATGTGAGAAGACCGGCGGGGTCTCCGAGGTTGTATGATTCATCGCTGGGATAATCGTCTCAGGGACTGAGCGTGTAGACCCGACTTCCTCTGCCTCCAGTGTTGAAGAATCCACCGTATTAAAAACGTTCTCTTCCGTAAACGAATGGGCCGGTGCTGGCCTCTTTGCATCCGGGAAAGTTGGTGAGGACTGTGGGGTTGTATGATTCACCTCGGGAATGGTCACCCCAGGAATTGAGCTTGTGGCCTTGACTTCTTCTGCATCAGGTGCTGAAGATGCCACCGCCTTGTTATTGTTCTCCTCCAGGACTGGGTGTGCGGATGATGGCTCCTGTGCATCCACAGGAAACGACAAGGACTCTGGGACTGCGCCATTCACCTCAAGGATCATCACCTCTGGGGCTGAGCTTGTTGGTTGACTTTCGTCTGTATCCAGTGCTGGAGGCTCTATGCCATGATGATCTTTGTCCGAGACTGAGTGTGTTGAAGTTGGCACATCTGGGAGGAATGGTGTGGACTCTAGGACCTTATCGTTCATCTCAGTGATCTTCACCTCAGGAATGAAGCTCGTAACTTCAACCTCTCCTGCGCCTAGCACTGGAGAGCCGGGAATATCACTCTCTTCTGACTCGGAGTAAATGGGCTCTGGGACCTTATCATTCATCTCGGTAATCTTCACCCCAGGAATGGAGTTTGTTACTTCAATGTTTCCTGCACCTAGCACTGGAGACTCTGGAACATCACTCTCTGACTCGGAGTAAATGGGCTCTGGGACCTTATCATTCATCTCGGTAATCTTCACCCCAGGAATGGAGTTTGTTACTTCAATGTTTCCTGCACCTAGCACTGGAGACTCTGGAACATCACTCTCTGACTCGGAGTAAATGGGCTCTGGGGCCCTATCATTTATCCCAGTGATTTTCATCCCAGGAATGGAACTTGTAACTTCATCTTTCTCTGCGCCAAGCACTGGAGACTCGGGGACATCACTCTCCTCTGGCTCGGAGTAAATGGACTCTGGTCTCCTTGTATCCGAGGAGATTGATAGGGGCCTTGGGGCCGTCTCATCGACCTTGGTAATTTTTACCTCGGAAACCTGCACTTCAGGAATTGCACTTGTGGCCCCAACCTCCTCAGTCTCCAGCACCGGAGACTCTGATATATCGCTATCTTCCGAAGAATAATGCATGGACTCTGGACTGTGTGGATCTGAAAAGGTTGATGGAGACTTCAGTGCTGTTTTATTGAGCCCGGCAATTTCTATCTCCGGCGTCTGCACTTCAGGAATTGGATTTTCGGCTTCGATATGCACTGCCTCCAGCACTGGAGACACTGAGGCATGGCAACCTTCTGAAGTAGAGTACATAGACTCTGGCCTCTGTGTATTAGAAGAGATTGATGGGGCCTTCGGAGCCGTTTCATACACCCCAGGGACCTTCACCTCCGGCATCTGCACTTCAGAAATTGGATTTTTGGGTTCGACATGCACTGCCTCCAGCACTGGAGACACTGAGACATGGCTATCTTCCGAAGCAGAGTACAGGGACTCTGGTCTCTGTGTATCAGAAGAGATTGATGGGGCCTTCTGGGCCGGCTCCTCGATATCGGGCGCTTGCACTTTAGGAATTAGGCTTTTGGCTTCCGCCTCCTCTGTCCCAAGCAATGGAAACTCAGGAACATGGCCTTTCTCTTTTGAGGCGGAACACACAGACAGTGGCCTCGGTGTATCTGACATTGATGGAGATTTCAAAGACATTTCATACACATCAGAGTCCTTCCCCCTCGGGGTCTGCACTTCAAGGATTGGACTTATGGCTTCGGCCTCCTTTGCATGCAGACTTGACACTGGAGCATCACTTTTGTCTTCTAAAACAAGACTCGGGGATTCTGGTCTCTCTGCATCCGAGAAAACCGATGGTGACCTCAGGGCAGTATCGTTCATCGCTGGCATTGAGCTCGTAACTTCAGGCTTTTCCTCGTCCATATATTTTGTTCGTTCCATGGCATCGATAGTGCCCTCCCGGACTGGATTCGAAGAATTGAGTTCCTCATGCATAGGTACTGACAGCTCCAGTGCATCAGAAGTCCCCTCACGAACCGGGCTTGAAGCTTCGAATCTCTCCTCATTCGCATATATTGACGGCTTCAGGATGTCGACATTCTCCTCGCGAATTGGGCTCGAAGCTTCGAATTCCTCATGCGCATATATTGACGGCTCTAGGGTTTCGGCACTCTCCCGGACTAGGCTCGTAACTTCAGTTTCCTTCTTATGCATCAGTGATAATGGCTTTAGGAAATCAAAATCCTCCTCGCGAACTGGGCTTGCAGGTTCCGATTCCTCCTCGTCCTTGTACATAGGTGCTAACGGCTCTGGTGCATCAGTATACTTCTCGCAGGGTGGGCTTGCATTTTCGTGTTTCTCCTCTTCCACATATACTGATGGCTCTAAGATGTCGATATTCTCCTCTAGAGCTGGACTCCTAGCTTCAGAATTCTCTTCATCCACAAGAGCTAAAGCCTTTGGGGTATAAATATCTTTTCGTACTGGGCTAGCGGGTTCAAGTTCAGATTCCTCCTTATCCATAGGTGTTGACAGCTCCGGTGCGCCAAGGGCCTCATCACAGACTGGGCTCGTATCCTGGCTCCTAACTTGGATAGCAACTTCTGAGTTCCTTTCATCGACAGGCACTGTTGCCTCTAGAGCATCCTCCTCCTCCTCTCGGCGCGATTCCGTGGTCATGGGTTTCTCTGCGTCCAGGGGTGCTGAAAACTCCGTAGCATCACTTTCCTCCTCTGATTCCGAGTACATTGATTCTGGTCTCTGTGTATCCAAGGCTGTTGGCGGAGACTCTGGTACAAAATTGCTTTCATCGAAGAGTGAGTTCGTACCTTCCGGTGTAGTACCCTTAGGGAGCCGTCTCTTTGGTCCTCTCGCTCGGCCTTTCGTCAAATGAGTGAGTGCAGCAGCCCGCGATTCCTCCGCCTCCAAACTATTTCCTCTGACACCGTTGGTAGAAGAAGCTTTTATCGACCCGTCCATCGAAGCGGGCGGACCACGGGAGAGAAGGCCCGCTAAGGCAGGGTTTAATCGGCCTGCGAGTTTACTTTTAGCAGCAGGACTCTCAGTCACGACAGGCGCACTTGTAGCCTGCATGGTATCCCCCGGTGACAGAGAACGCACCGGATTGATGCCCTCCCCCTTCGGCTCTTCTTCAGTGTCCACGTTTCCCTCATCCGTATTCTTCTGCTCGTCTTCTCTCACATCCTTCGGAAACTCCGGTCCCGCGATCTCTGTCTGTTTCTCATCGATATCGGGCTCTTGTGGTTCTGGGATAACTGGCGGATTCTGGGGTTCCTCGATATGCTCGCCGACAGATAATGGCGGCGAAGAAAGCTGCAGACCATGTGTGCTTTTTGGTGTATCCGGCTCTTTAGGCGAGAGCGGCGAGAGTGGTGACGATGTATCAGCGGCTGAAAGATTGCTTTTGATACTGCTGGACTTTGTCAAATTATTCCGCATTGCAATCGCTTCTGGGATGAACTTCATGGGAGCATCATTCTCTCCAGCAGTATTGCGCCTCAACGAGCCCCCGCCGGCTTTGATTGCTTCTTTTTGCTTCAAGATGCTATCTTTCAACTCGTCCACCTTCTGCGATTTCTTTGGACCACTTGATGAATTGAGAGATGCCTTGCCCTTCAGAATGTTGTCTCTCAGCTGGTCCGGCGGCACATAACTTGAGGACTCTGCTTTCTTCAGCCTCCCAAAGATATTTTTGAACTCCGGTTCCGCCTTGGGCGACTCATCCTTGACCACTTCTCGTCGTCGAAGGTTGGCTCGGAAATCTATCACGGGAGAAAGGGGCTTGGGCCTGTTCAACAGTGGATCGCGAGGGGGTGCCACGGGCGCATCGATGGTGGTCTTGGTGATTGGGCTCAAGGTAGGTGGAATACGCTTGTCCTTGGCAACATCATCTGCTTTATTATCCGGTTCTGCCTCTGTTTTAGTGGGAGAACCTTCTCTCGAAACAACAGCCTCCGCTGTCTGCTCCGCAGGCGGCAGGTCACTGTCCTTGGGATCGGCAGTTTGTTGAGTGGTCTCAGGTTCTCCTTCCTTCGCCTTTCCTGCGTCTTGATTGGAAAATAAGTCTGGGATGCCAGTAATACTGGAGGTCTTGGAGTGAGTGCCAGGGCCGGTAGTTCGCATGAGTCCCAGAGGTGTGACCTCTTTGAAGCTCGCAGTCCGACCTAAGTCAATGCTGCCTTTTGATTGCCGATCCTTAGCCCAGGGGGTCTGTTGGGAAGGCTGCCGTTTATGCCTCGGAGATTCATCCCGGTTTAATGCACTTTCTAACCAGGTGGCTTTGGTCGGGCTCCACCTCTTAGGGTCCATGGTCCTCGAAACCAACGGGCTCGTCGGAGGCAAAGATCCGGAATCCGTACTTCTTTCAACTGTACTGGTAGACCGTGTATGGAGACTGAGAGACGGTCTACGGGCTCCTTCATCTGATAGCACGGTATTGCTGCCGGGAACGGGAGGGGTAGCCGGCCGTTCGCTGTCTTTAGGATGAACAACAGTCGCCTCACTATGGCTAGAGCTAGGCCGGTGGCTAGAACCCGGTCTATGGCTAGAGCCGGGTCTATGGCTGGAGGTGGGCCGCGAGGGGGAGAGGCTCGAGCCATCTCTGCTCAACCTGTATGGAGGTGCAGTGGAAAATACGTCACCACCGGAAGGAGCAGCATAGCTATTGCGGTTGCTAGCAAAAGAATTGCCTCGACTAAGTCCCGACGGAAGTTGAGCGCTCCACCTTTTGGACACACTGTCCGATCGTTTCATCATGGCGCTTTGAACAAATCCACCGAGACCTTTGGTAGGGGACGTAGAACGCTCTGGAGATAGACGCCTAGGGGAAGAGGGTGACGTTATGTGGTCTTCATCATCCTCCTCAGCCTTTCGGGGCTCAAGTTTCTGTGCACTCGTCAAAGGTAAAGGAGAGCCAAGGCCAGTGGCTGTCGACACAGAAGATATACTTGAATAACGGTGACCCAAACTGCTTTCTGCGAACGTCGAACTTGCTCTTGACGGGGAGCGCGATCGCTCTTCTACAGTCTCTTGATGTTCTGCTTCCCTTGCCGGCTCTGTGGTGTTTTCCTGGTCGGTTTCTGATTCCTTGATATTCGTATCAGAATGCAGGGGATGCGGCGAGTCGTGTTCTTCCACCTGCTTTGTGCGGGTGGGGGAAACGGACCCTCCCTCTGGGTGGCGAGACCAAGGCACGTCCTTGAACGAAGGCGAAGACGCGAATGGAGTTCGAGACGCACCGTGCTCGTCATTGGAGGTTATGGACATGCCTCTAAAGCGGCCCTCGCGGGAGGGAGATGTGGAGAAGAAAGCCCGGTTACTATCTCGGGATGCAGGTCTCTGCTGCCAGGAGAGAGTACCGGCTCTGCTCCGTAAAGGTGATAACGGTCTGGTAGCCGTCTCTCCATCGTTGGCTGTCAAGGCAGACCCTCTCCGGCCACCATCCGTGGCTATTGATGCGTCATCCCGGAATGAATCAGGGCTGCTGCTGGTGTCATGCACCGGGGTGTGAGTGGTAGGTTCGAGGTGTTCCGGAGGGTCAATCGATCGCAGGCTAAAAGACGACATGCTCAACCGAGCGGGATCTAGTATGGGTGAATCTTTCGTGGGGGAAATCGACCGTGCCCGCTCTGCAATGGATCCAAGAACCGAACACAGTCAGCATTCCTGGAAATGACAGTCTTGGAAGGGGTTCCAGCCGTGCGTGAGTCATGACGACGGGCCATTCGATTTGAAGGGGGGCGGGAAAAAGCAAGGGAAGTCAAATACCAGCTCGTCGAGCCTGCCTTTCCTTCCGGCCCTGCAAAATTTCCTCCTCCAACTTTTTTGTGCGTTCCTCGTCTTCTTTGTCGCGCTTCTCTCCCAGCTCCCGAATGCGCAGTAGGAAGTCGTTGACATCCTCCGTGCCGTCTGTGTCGGTTGTGGGAGTCATGGCCACCTTGACACTTGACCAATGAGCCCAAAAATGGGATGAGAGAAGGAAAAAAGGAAAGAGGGAAAGGATGAGAAATGAGGATTCGAAAAAGGAACGATGCTAATTCAAACGGAACAAACACCGACAAGAGCCCCCAGGAACGGTGGGGTGTGCGTGGCAAGAGAGAGAGAGGAGAGAGGGGGGGGAGGTTCGTGAACAGCTAGTGGTGTAGTGATGAGGAATAATTAGTAGTGGTGATGGTGGTACGGAGTTAGAGATGAGGGAAACTCTCTTCGCTCTTGCCCGCAATTCGTGTGGGATCTAAGCCTCAGGAATCAGGACCGGCGTGTCCCTCCAGCTCATGTTGTTGTTGTCGTCGTTGCTGGTAGGAGTCTCCGCCTTTCACCTGGGCGATAAGTGAGTACTAATGGCCGTGAGCCGGGCAGCGTCTTTTTCCTCCTAGTGGTGGACCCGTATCGACGGCCAGCTGAGCGCCGTGAAGGCAAGAATAGTAGTACCGGTCCTCATCGTCAAATTAGACCCAGCGAAGGCACGCCCATCAGCTGCCGCCCCACTGTCGGAAGCCCAGAGGAAATTAGGATGAGGCGCCCGACCGGATTGACACTGCGCATCTTCTTGCACTGCGGCTGTGAGCTGGTCTCCTTACTTTCCCCCGACACCGCGATAGGAAACGTCACAAAGAAGACGGTTGATCTGGTCGCGTCCGGAAAGAAAGTAAGAGGGGTTCTCGGGACCAAGCACGCATCACCCATTATCATCAGGATGGGCATGTTTGGGAGTTGCTCTACACGGAGAACTGTTTACTTTCCCGGACCCGGCTCTTGCGGTGGAGCAAATCTCAACTCTCTGCCGCCCCGCGATCGGATACGCAATCATTCTTGGTTAATCCAGGCTGGCCGTTGTGACTCCCCTCGGGCAGCATTATTCCCTCTCATCCTCGGTTGGGTCAAACTCGGCACACAAAGCTTGGTCGCCTGGCGGAATCCACGGATAATGTTGCCTTGGGAGGCAGATGACCGGAGCTCCATTCACCGTTTCAGGCCTGACGACATTCCCTTCCTCCCGCTCGGTCGTTATCGTGAGACACGCCGGCGGCATTCCTTGCTGAACCCTCGTGGTTGACGTAAATCAACAGACTGAGGCGCTCCCTAGTGGGAGAACCCACCGATCCCAAGCAAACTTGTCTTTACCATGTTCGACAAGGGCCATCGTAGTGTTCGTGGACCCTGAAGGGGGATGGATTGTCTGATCGCCGTTCCGAAACCCGACCAGCCGCTAATCAGGACAGGGGGCTGTGACTTGCTGCATAGCACCTGCTGCTTGCAGGCTGTTGGGATGGGCGCAAGCAGCGTTTCAGGTCACCTTCAAGGCCCTGAAAACCATCCCATCATCTCACCAAAGCTACTACGAAAACTTCGAGATACCGTTAGGCATTGTCGTAGGTTTGGCTCCATAGTTGCAGCGACGGAAGTGAGTTTCCCGTAGAGATTGGACTAAATATAAGGTGACCACAACTGGCGCAGCTGAAGGTTCACCAATGTCCGTATTCGTATTTCGCGTGCCATAGCCGCATAACATATAGCTTAGCGACCACTACAGGACTATTGGCAAGGCAAGAAAAGGGGAAAGGCAAAGCTTGAAACATAATGCAATCATCCCAACACGCAGAGCATGTCATGGACCACCATGGCAGTCAGTAAAGGAAAAGCCTGTCTTTAGCGTCCTGCACGACCCATTCTAACCCTTCCTGTAGGTTCTTTCCTGTCATCGCACTGCAGGGTAATATCGTCCACTTGTGGGTTACGATGGAATCCAAGCAAAGCCGCTGTAGACACGAGCATCAGTATCCGCTGAAAGAGCCAGGGCAAACCCGATCATCAGAACTTTCAAAACAAATAGAGCAAAACTTACTTCCCGGACTTCAGTCTCATCCATACATCCCTCAACATCGGTCTTATTCAAGAAGATCAGAAGACTTGCTCCCATCAAACGCTGCGCGATGGTGAGTCCATACCCGACAGAACTTTTCTAGGCGGGCGCAGCTGCGCGGGGAGATGAACAACAAACCTCTTCCAAAAGGAGGCCAGCGAGCTCAGCTCGACAATCATCCACTCTGAGACGGTCGGTCGCATCAACGACCCAGACCAATGTATCGGTTTTCTCGAAGTAGTTTTTCCAATACGATCGCAGCGTTTTTTGGCCTCCGACGTCCCCTGACGGCACTCGGTTAGTGGAGACTGGGCGACATCACCGGTCGATATCCTTACAGATATTGAGTCTATATCTGCGAGAATATTAGTGAATAGTCCTAGGAAAGCATTTGGAATCGGAATGTACCCCTGAAAGTCTATAGTCTTGATGATAAATCCCAAAGTTGGACTGACAGTGGTGACATCTTCCTTCATAATCTGCTTGACAATGGTAGTTTTACCGGCATTATCCAGACCTCTGTCGCAAAGTGTCAGTGCATTAACCCACGAGGTACTTTATAAATCGGGACTTACAGCATCAGAATTCGCATCTCCTTATCCTTCAACCGAGCTTTTCTTAAAATGGATAGCATCTTCACTGGTATTTTCCTACGTTGCAGTGTTTTTGTTGCAGCAAGGGTAAGTGAGGGAAGAGAGAGAGGGAAGGGAAGGGCGGGCCAGACCAAAGATATTGAGAGACCCCCTCATCTGAAGAGTATATCCTTCACCAAGTGAGAAATCTCTGTGCAATGCATCACCCAGATAGCATGTGTCACACGGTCCTGGATATAGTCATACAGACTTTGTATTATTTCACTTTGCACATGGCAGATGTGCAGTAGAGTGGTTGCTTTGATTGCGGATATTACCAGGGTAGTGACGGATTAGATACGTACACACATAACTGAAAATACCTAATCCCCTGCTCATATTCACTGACTCAATCAAACGTGATCTGGGAAACGTGTATTTCTACCCTCTAGAGCAGATTCTTTATGCCCCTACACATGCACCTATCCATAGCACGACGAAGATACCCTCATTATTATCTCTGGTGGTACTACTTGAGCGTTTATTGAAGAGTACCTTTTGTCACGACAAGAAAGGATTATCTGTTATTATATTTCTCTAAGGAACCCATGTTAACAGTAGGTACAATCAACATCCGGTAGACACAGACCTGTTTGTGATCAGCATAAGAGCGATGCTAACCTCACTGGTAAAGATGTCACAGAAGAACGGCCATAACGGTCCAGGGTGGCAGCAGCGTAGCAAAGCTACAAAGGTTCAGGTATGCGAACCCTCCTGCTTCAACCATTACCATTGTTCTGCAAACCGACAACCCGCTGAGCTGACTCGTTGCCCACCAAAACCTCACATCATAGTGAACCTGAGACAGGGCTGTGACATGGAAGAAAGCGATCATAAACCGGAACCGAGCGTCACAGTCACTGAGGAGACACCAGTAGCTATGGTTCCTATTGCCCCGGCGATCTCCAAGTTAGACATTGCACCGGCTCCTGTGGTTGCCAACAGTTGCGTGGAGGCCAACGACAGCAAAGATGCCACCCCCTCTGACCCCAAGTCCCAAGTTGTGGTGAAGCTTCCTACACACTCGACTACCACACATAGTTCTACTCGCCGTGTGACTCCAAGACCACCACTGCCCCTTTATACCCCTCCACGTCAGAGGAACAACCAGTGTCAAAATCGAGGCCGGAGTTTCCCCACCAGACAAGGTAGGGCTCTGGGTAGTGAATACCGATCTCAGCGAAAGGTCGCACAATCGTTCCCCACTCCTCTCTTTTCATACACGCCCAACGAGCCTTTTGAGGCAGAAGCGTCAACGGTCGCCCAAAGTATAGACCAAACGGGGTCTGGTACGCCAGCTGGCAAGAAACTGTCTCAGGCTGCGTTGTCTAGTAAGTGATCACTTTAGATCTGTCAGTCCTCTGCCACACGGTATGGTAACTGACAGATGAACCGAAGACAAACAGGTGACGAAACGCAACATGTCATCCACTGACGAGTCAGATGATATTGTTCTGCGTGATTTCAGAAACAAAGGCAAACAACGCAACGTTGAGGACGCCTTGCCACGCACCAGCGACAGTGTATACAAGGATATATCGCCTGAGGGCAATATCCACGAGCCAACAGGTCAGCCCGCCACGGAGAGAAAGCGATCCCCTACTCGCTCGGAAATACGCGCAGAGCTAGAGCAGTTGAAGAAGGAGGCGCTCGCCAATTTCCGCAAGAAGCAAGAAGAAGTTGAGGTTGAAACCGCAGATCCTGCCGTGCTTGCGAAATGTCGCGATGGCCCAGGTGTTGACCCGGATTCCAAAATTTGTGAGGAAATCGCAAAACGTCGGCGGGTTCGTCCCGTACTGGAAACAGATTCGAATGTCGAACCATCCACTAGACCGGAAATATCTGGGGAGGAGCCAGAGGACGACAGCCTGGAGAACCTGGAAGAGCTCAAAGAAAATTTTGATAAGGATAAACTGATGCCCCAATGGGATGCCTTCAGAAATGATCTCGTTTTTTACCCCAATGTCATTAACGGCCAAGTGACTCTGGCTTCGGAGCCGACTGAGGCGCAGAGGGAACTGCAAGAAAAATTCTTGTTATTTGATTGCCACCCACATGCTTCTCAGGATGTGAACAAGCTGCCACCCTTCCCCGAAAGCTTGGAATGGCAGCCAGACTCCCACTTGTGTAACTGGTGTTTCGTCCCTCTTGGTGTCTACCATGTTGATAAGTGGAAGCGCAAGTTTCGTCGTTGGCTCGACTATACTATTGTGATGTCCTGCTACGCCGACAATTACCACAAGAGTTTTTTCGATGGTACAGCACATCCTGATGGGGTACATACCTTTTTCATACCCGAATTACCCGACCATACCACAATCCTCGACCCGAATGACGAGCAGGGGCAGCTTCATAGGAACGAAACGGCGGAAGGGTACTGCAAGAACCTAGCCATGCACACCAAAAAAGAGGAAGAAGACGAAGAGCAAAGGCTGTTGAGGGTGCGCCGGGCCAATGAGGCATTCTTGGCCAGCAGAGAAGTGAACCCAAACGCACCCAAAGCGAACATTTATCTTCGGCCTGCCGAGATGAGAGACATTCCGCAGCTCTTACCCATCTACAACTGGTATGCTCGCGAGTCTTCTTTGAGCATTCACACCAGAGATTTGACGCCGGATTATATTCGGGAGCGTATCCAAGCCGCTAAAGTTGCGCAGTTGCCCTTTATTGTCGCTGTGGAGCGCAGCTGCCGCGAACGAGAGGCCATTTTCGGCTATGCCACTGCCAGTGAGTATACCGCCGGTCCAGACACCGCCGGTAAGTTCACCGCACAGTTGGAAGTTTTCGTCCTTCCCGAGAAACAGCGCAAAGGAGTCGGGTATTGTCTTCTGGATAAGCTCCTGCAAATATGCGACCCCATGTACATGTCCAAGGAAGGTTACACCTTCGATAACCGTGGGGTGGGCGGCTACAGCTTGGGAGGCGAGCGTGTATTGGCTCGTCTTATTTTTTGCATGAACATTAAGCCGGAAGACCGTGCCGTGTACAGATGGACCCGAGACTGGCTGGAGCGGCACGGCTTTGAGATGCAGGGGCAGTTGAAGGGAGCCGCCTGCAAGTTCGAGAGACTGTGAGTGTGTTCAATGTCTGATGGTATGCGATTTAACCTACTGACTGCGTTAGTCTCGATGTCTATTACTTTGTTCGCAATACTACTTTCGTCCTCAACTATCGTTGAGCGTGAATGATCCTCGCACTTCCAGTCATTGGATCCATTGGGCTGTGAGATTCCTCCTACCGCCTGTCCTCAACATTATCAACGGAACTCCTTTCATGCAGAAGAGGTAGTCGGTCGAGAAACAGCAACAACTGTATTAGCATTGGAGTAGTCATTTCCTTGTGTTTCTTTTGTTAATCATGTGTTACTACCAACGAGTTCACTGGCTCTATTTTGTTGTGGCACACCAGGAACCACACTGCAAGACCTTCATCGACTTGATCTCGGTCTATGCCCCATGTTCGGGGGGAGGGGGGGGGAAATAAGAAAAGGAAAGAATGTCTAACGCCAGAAATGAATTTCACTGTATCTGGAAATCTAAAAAGTCCCAGCTAATCCGATCAGAAATTGAGAATGAAATTGAAACAACGTTATGCATCACTCCCTCCCATCGGGACCTTAACGTTGTAGAACAAGGTACGGAGTAGGTACTCCGTAGGCTACAGTAGTAAGTTCCATTGTAGCGGAGACACAACGCCAACACCCAATTTGCCCGTCGCATCTTCCCCGATCCAAAAATTCTGCCACCAGAACCACACCCACCGCCTTCGAAATTTGAACTTTTTTCCTTTCTTTCCCCGAACCAGAAACAAGAAACAACCATACGAATTGGACATTCAGAAGGGGCTATCTTTTTTCCCTTTCCTTCTTAAACTATTTTTTCATTCTCAGTGATTTCTACACGAACCTCCTGAACGAGAACCAGAGAGAAATCTCGACCCTACGATACATACACGGCAAAAATGGCCGGCTCGAAAAAGCGGAGTGCTGCCGACGACGATTTCGTCCTTACATTGTCGGATGATGAGAATGATACGTTAGCAAATATCGAGGAGGACGAGGGGGATGAGCTGAAGGGAACGAAAAAGCGCAAGAGAGAGGAGCAACAGGCCGAGAGGAAGAATAAGAAAGTGAAGAAACAGGAGCAGCAACAGGCGATTCAGAACAAGAAGAAGGGGAAGAAAGGGAAGGTTGCGCCTGTTGTCGAGGAGGTGGAAGAGGATGAGGAGGAAGAAGAGGAAGAGGATCAAGCTGAGGATGATGGAGCGCTGAATTCAGATTTCGAGTTCGATGTGGGTGGTGCGGCGAATGAGGTGACAGAGTTCGATGGTTGGGGTGTTAGTGGTGCACAGGATGAGGAGGTCAAGAGTGGGGATAAGAAGGCGGTGGATATTGATGATATCATTGAGAGGAGGCAGGCCAAGAAGGAGGCTGAGTTGGCGAGGAAGGAGAAGAAGAAGCAGAAGCAGGCGGAGGAGTTCAGTGGGTTTGATGAGGGGGAGGAGGAGGATGAGGAGGAGGAGGATGGGGGTATGGACGTCGACTTTGAAGATGATGAGTTGCTGGCTGAAGATGGGTTCGGTATGGGGGTTGATGGTGAGCAGGAGGAAAGCGAAAAGTCCGATGCTGAGGAGGAGGACAAGGAGGCTGAGGGCAGTGATGAGGGAGAGGAGGATGAGGATGAGGACGACGACGACGATGACGACGACGCTGCTTCGGATAACGACTCGGTTGCGACCCCCGTCGGCCACCCTGATGATGTTGCCTCGGACCGTGAGTCGGACGTGGAGAGTGAGGTCGACGAGGAGGAGGCCGAGAAGCGCAAGGCTTTCTTTGCGCCAGAGGAGGAGAAGACATCCGAGTCTGCTGCCGATGCGAAGCGCTCGTTCCAGGAATTCAACCTCTCTCGTCCCATCCTTCGTGGTCTGGCCGGCGTCAACTTCTCGAACCCGACTCCCATTCAGCGCAAGACGATCCCCGTGGCGCTTCTGGGCAAGGATATCGTCGGTAGTGCCGTCACAGGTTCCGGAAAGACGGCTGCCTTTGTGGTCCCCATTCTCGAACGTCTCCTGTTCCGGCCGCGCAAGGTCCCGACGAGTCGCGTCGCCATCCTCATGCCCACCCGTGAATTGGCGGTCCAGTGCTACAATGTCGCCACGAAGCTGGCGACGTATACGGATATCACCTTCTGTCAGCTGGTCGGTGGTTTCAGCCTGCGTGAGCAGGAGAACATCCTGAAGAAGCGCCCTGATGTGATCATTGCCACCCCCGGTCGTTTCATCGACCACATGCGCAACTCGGCCAGCTTCACCGTCGACACCCTGGAGATTCTGGTTCTGGATGAGGCCGATCGCATGCTCGAGGACGGATTCGCGGACGAGTTGAACGAGATTCTCACCACCATCCCCAAGTCGCGCCAGACGATGCTTTTCTCGGCTACCATGACCGACACCGTCGACAAGCTCATTCGCGTCGGCCTCAACCGTCCGGTGCGGTTGATGGTGGATGCCAAGAAAAACACCGCCTCGAACCTTGTCCAAGAATTCGTGCGTCTACGCCCTGGACGCGAAGGCAAACGGTTGGGTTACCTTCTCTACCTCTGCAAGGAGATCTACACGGGTCGGGTGATTGTATTCTTCCGTCAGAAGCGCGAAGCCCATCGGGTGCGCATTATTTTCGGACTGCTGGGATTGAAGGCTGCTGAGCTCCACGGTAGCATGAGCCAAGAACAGGTATGCTACCATACACCCGGTACGAAATGGGGGAGATGATGCTAACTGGGAACCGACAGCGTATTAAAAGTGTCGAGAACTTCCGTGACGGCAAGGTTGCATTCCTCCTGGCTACCGACCTGGCGTCTCGTGGTCTGGATATCAAGGGAGTCGAGACGGTCATCAACTACGAAGCGCCACAGAGCCATGAGATCTACCTGCACCGTGTCGGTCGTACTGCGCGTGCGGGCCGGTCCGGTCGGGCCTGCACCATCGCTGCCGAGCCCGACCGTAAGGTGGTCAAGGCCGCCGTCAAGGCCGGCAAAGCCCAAGGAGCCAAGATTGCCAGCCGCATCGTTGAGCCGGCGGTGGCAGATTCCTGGGCCGCGAAGGCGGAGGATTTGGCGGATGAACTCGAGGAGGTGCTTTCGGAGGAGAAGATGGAGAAGGAGCTGGCCCAGGTGGAAATGCAAGTGACCAAGGGCGAGAACCTGCTCAAGCACGAGGCGGAGATCAAGTCGCGGCCGAAGCGCACCTGGTTCGAGACGGAACGGGACAAGCGGGCGGCGCGGAAGCTGGGCGCCACCGAGCTCAACGGCCCCGACGCCGTCAAGTCCAAGAAGGACAAGCTGAAGCTGAGCAACAAGGATAAGAAGCGCCTGGATGACTCGCGCCAGCGGCACGAGGCCGGCGCGGGATGGAAGAAGGGCAAGGCGGCACGGGAGAGCCAGGTGAATGGGCAGATGCCGAAGAGCAACAAGGGCAAGGGGGGCAACAAGAAGGGCCGGAAATGAAGGATTTCTGTGAATAGATTTTCAGTGATATTTTTTCTGCATTAGCATCTGGATGGATCGGTGAGGTATGTACTTACTGACTGACTTCGGATTACCTACTTATTCCCACACGTACTGCCAATGAGAGGTGATGTCGGCTCTGTGCTGTACCTGAATCTGGATGACGACGGGGCCCTAGACCGGCTGGCGACGGCTATCGACGGCCAGCAATGCGACGTTGAAGTATGGGCGGGCTCCGGTGTCGGCCTGCCGAGGGAGGAGCGGAGTTCCCGGCCGCTTCATTTGGTGACTTTGCGAGATCGCCAGCCGGCCGATGAAACTAGACCGGCCGGCTTAGCGGCCAGGGGTGGAGTGGGATTTCGTACTCGATTGCTAATTCTTGCCTGGTGATTGATTATTGCGGTCCTCCATCTCCGGGGGGAGAAAGTTCCTGGGTCGCCTCCAATGCGAGGGATGCATCATGGAAGGTGGCGGTACCAAATCAGAGGGCGCCCCGCCATCCGCTGTCGGCGCAAAAAATGGAGGAAAAGGCGGCGAGCGTCATGAGATTTGACTCATGGCTGGGGCTGCCAATCGCCTGCCCGCCGCCTTTAAAGCTCACGGCCCTCAGCTCCTATCGGTCTTTTTCCTTTTAGCTTCAACTTTCCAACCATCCCTGCTTGTCCTCTCCGTGAGGTTGAATTCTTCTCCCTTCTCTCTTGTCTCTCTTTCTTTCCTCTGCCCTTTTCCCCGTCGTTGTCTCCCGCTCTCCTCTGGTCCCCGCTGCGGAGCCTCCCGCATCTCCATCATCATGCCCATGTATGTGTCTCTCTCCAGATTCCAGAGCCCCTCCCCCTCATTCTTGTCTCCCACCGTGGATGACGGTTCCCCTGCCCTCGTTTCCGGTCTTCCCCACTGACTCTTCCGCAAAGGCTTAAGGATCCCTCGAAAAAATACAAGCGCTTCCAGCCCCTCCACCTCCCTGACCGCCAATGGCCTAACAAGACCATCGACAACCCGCCTCGGTGGCTGGCCACCGATTTGAGAGATGGCAACCAGAGTCTGCCCGACCCTATGGTGAGTTTCCTGGCGGCTGCATCTGGCGGGAATATCCGGGGCTTTGTGCCCCCCCCCCCCCCCC
>KV907500.1:1341043-1397505 GCA_001990825.1 Aspergillus carbonarius ITEM 5010
AAAAAAAAAACGGTACAAACGTTTCTACCTTTAGACAACTGGGTGTATGGGCAGTAAACAAGAAACAGGGGATGGACAATGTAAGGAGGGGTTGGCAGGTTATAGTTGTAAAAACTCAGGGTAAGGTGCAAAGGTGCCGGGAGTCATGCTAGGTGTAAGCGTGGTTTGTGCCAGGCTATGCAAAAAGAGGAGGAGGAACTGGGGTACAGGAGAAGGAAGCCCGTAGTACGGAGTGCTTCAGTCCCGGAGAAGGCAACGCAAGGTGGTTTGGGTGAAGTATGCTTTTGTGGAACAGATATGTACTAGAGTTGGTTGCGGTGGATCCCGTGGCCGTCATCGTAACCCAGGTTGGCCTGGTACATGAGAGCTTCTTGGGGCCAGTCGCCGGTGCTGCCCTCCATTGGGTCTGAGAGAGGTCTGCGGTTGTACGAATCAGATCGGACAGGGAAGCCCCCGTTGCTTGGGGCGCCTGGCGGCGCGTCATGGCGGTAAGGGAGAGTTTCTGTTACCGGGCCAGCGAGCGAACCTGCAGAGGCGGAGTTGGCAAAGTCACCAAAGTCGAAGCCGAAGTCAGGGTTGCTGATGGTTGTGGGCAGCTCTTTCCGCGGCACCGGAGGAGCCCCGTTCGTCGACGCGCTGGTCGGCCGCGACGGTTCTGCAATGTGCGGCACGGCCGGCGCACCACCTTCGGGCATCGTGCCAGTAGGGCTGTTGAGGCCGGGCTCTGGCATGGCGGGATAGGAGCCGATGGATGCTTCGGATTGTTCAACCAGGACTGGAGCAGGGGACCGAGGCATGAAGTCACTGTCCGGGACGACGGTGGATCGTCGAGTGCTGTTACCCATGGTGCTTCCAGGTTTCGACCCCCGGCTGACCCGATGCTGCGGCGCCTCAGCAAAGGGGTTCTCAGGTCCCTCCATGTCACGAATGCTGAACTGAGCAATGGTCCGCAGCTTTCGGGTAACCCATGACGCAAGTACCTTACCACGTTGCTTCTCACCGAGCCGGGATCGGGGGAAGTCTCCGTGGGAAACAAATGCCACGATATCAGCAATGACTTGGTGCTCGTTGAGGACAGCATCGACAATCACAGGGACGAGCGATGCCAAATAGGCTTTTCTTGTGACCTCAACGACCACCACGATGAGCCCTCCTGCTTGGAAGACAGCACTGGGTCAAGGATTAGCCGGGGTGTTTTGGGGCCGCACGTGGAGTTGGATACTTACCATCCGCCAGACACGATGTTGCGGTGGCATCGCTCCACAGAATACTCGATGTCCATCGGGAAATGGTTCAGCCCATTGACTTCAAACGTCTCACCGATTCCTCCGAGGACAAACAGCACCTGCATCTCAACGGGCTGGCCACCGGGGCCGATGGGTCTTGTGACCGTGTGAAGGAAACCCAGATCGCCAGTACGCACGTAGGCGACATTGGGGTCCCCATCCACAACCCGACCATTGAAGCGCTCCATGTCGAAGTCCTGTTTGGAACCGTAGAACGACTTGGCACAAGCGTCCGACTGGATCCAAATCTCACCATACTCGCCAACATGGGACAGAGTACATGTCTCTGGGTTCACGATGGCGATTTGCGTGTTTACCGGAACCATACCGGAGTCCTGGAGGACAAGAGCAGTTGGATCGGTATCTGGATCTACGGGGCAGATCAGTCCACGGCGCAGAGACCGGATATCGAGCCAGAGCTCGACAGGCTCGATGCACATGTAGGATCTGGTGACCACCATGGGGTTGAGAACGTGGGAGTACACTATGTTGATGGCGGTGCGGTCCAGACTGGCCGAAGCAAAATGGAGGCGCACTTTCTGGTCTGTAATCAGGTTAGTGCTATAGCGTCTAGACGACCAGCATATGAAGGAAACGCACAAATATCAACTCGTGGCCGGCTCTCGGCGGATATCATCAAGTTCTTCAGCTCCTGCATCTGGAAGCCCTTGCCAGCCATCGCGCTCATTGCGTAGTCCAACATTTGGCTAGTAGCGTATGTGTCCTTGATCTTATAGCGTGAAAGGGTAACGAAGAGCGTCATGGGATTCTGCGCAAAGTCGACAGGTGAAACAAGATAGGTTGGTGCTCCTAGAACCGTTGTTAATCCCACAAACATCGCGGGTGATGATATCGCAGGTCTCCTTACCAACATAAATACCCATCAGACAAGTGTGAAGGAATCCTAGGCCCAAAGTGCTTCGCACACTACCTAGGACTGGCCTTGAGCTAGTCATCTGGCATGTTTCCTTCTGCACCTTGCACATGCCCATAATTGTATCGTGACCGATATGGACCGAGATTCTTCTTTGGTCCGGAGTCCAGTACGTCCACACAAGTGCGGCCTGGTTGGTACGTAGCCATGTATCCTTAACGGTGAAACCAAGGTCTCTACAGCCATGTGACTGCTTTGCAGGTTTTGTGGTGTTGTATATAGCCGGGACCCCGATTCGGAGCACTTGCGCGGACTGCTTGATGTGTTGAGAAACAAGCTTTTGCCTTAGAACGTGGTCGACATCACTGTTGACAAGAATGGCCTTGACATGGAAATCGTTGATGACGTGTAGAAAAGCCGGGGCGTCTTCGGAGAGGCGGTTCTGGTCGATAGGAGCAAGAGGAATAGCAACGACACCCAAGCAGAAGCAAGCGTGGATAGCGTAAACATATTCTTCCGAGTGGGTGTACATCAAAACCAAATGATCTCCAGGCCGAACCTTCACCTTATTTTTCAGGTACATTGCTACGGCAGAAACCTTCAGATCGAATTTCTTCCAAGTAATGCCTTTGCCTTCCTTTCCACGGCCGTCGATAGAACAATAAGCCAGTTCTTCGGCTTGGCGAGAAACACGCCACTGGAGAAGGTCCACGATAGTCGAGAAGTTGTTAAGGGGCGTTGAGGTACGGTCGTCCATGACTACATCACGGTAGTCAACGCCCGAATATTGTTTCTCTTGCAAGGCCAGCAATTCTTGCCGTGACATCAAGGCCAGCGGAGACCAAATACCACCGACTGGATCCACTCCGATTGGCAAATTGAGGACGGAGCGCTCGACACCGAATTTGACATGCACGCATGGCAGGGATCCGGCATCAAATTCCTTGCGGCACAGCATGTTACCGATCTCCTGTCTCCCGTTCTTGGTAACGCGAGGGAGGGTATTGGGAGCTGTGAGCAACACGCAGTAAACCCGCAAGTGGTGTTCCTGGTACAGGACTTCCATGCATCTTTCGGCCAGGGATTCAAGAAGCACAGAATCCAGCTGCCGTGGAGGACCACCCGAAGTAGTCGGCGCAGTTGATGCTGCATATGATTCCAACACAACAATGGGAAGATGTTCTTCGTTGACAAAAACATCAAAGGCCGTGCAATCATGGATCTTGGGGATATTCTTCAAGATGCTAACGATCATATGCTGGACGAAGAAATACCGATGTTCAACAATCTCTTGCCCGTGTTCTACCCATTCCACTTTCTGGCGCAGCCGGTCCTCATAGAGGCCCAGCACGAAGATTTTGCCCTCAATGACACAGCCAAGCAGGCCCGTCCGAAGGAATTCGGGCTCTACCAGAATAGGGGTTGGATTGCCGTCCTCAAACTTGTAAGGACGTGCATGGAAGATAGCCTCTGTGTGTTTTGGCAATGCCCAGAAGCCGCCAGACAGAGACGGGGAGTCCACCCATATCTCGCCAATCACGTTCGAAGTGCACAGCAAGTTGGTTTCAGGGTCGACGACAGCGAGTGTGGCGTCAGGGATTGGATAGCCAAACGAGCCGACACGCACGGCGTGAGGCATGGTTCCGGCAAACTTCCTAGCCTCCTCGCCCATGGCCAAGACAACAATCTCATTGCTCTTAAGAGCTTCTTTGTCTAAAAGAACCTCACCAAGCTCGGTCTTTCCTTGCTCTTGGGGAGCCGGTGTAGGGGCACCACCGCCACCCAGTAAGCTGCTCCCGAAACCACTGTTGTTATCCGCCTTCCCGGACTTCTTCTCCTCCTTCTTGCTGTCCTCACGCTCAGGCGGGTCCATCTCATGCGTCAAGGGACAGCCCATGCGTTCTTCGCCGCCTAACCAGTCCCGCACACTGATGACCATACCGCCATGCTCAGGAAGACATAACATGGGCGCAACAATTTCCCTGGCCCTCGGGTTCCTCATGGGCTTTAACCACCGATCTGCAAGGATTTCGTGAAACTCGGGATCGACTGTGAGCGTATCTATAAGGCAAAGCTTTACGCTTCCAAAATTTGGTTCCGAGTTCTTCTTGTAATGCCGGGTCGCCATCGGATCTTGCTGGTAGTTGTAGGCAGCGATTTTGAGTCCCGGATAGTCTGCAGCCATTATGGTCGCTCTATACTTTGTAATGAGATGGGCATAAAGACCCGGTGTCTCAACTGCTCGGTCCTCAAGCCAGACAGTTGTGTGGCCACCATATACGGCCATTAGTACGCCTAATATCATACCAATGCCTTGTCTCGGATCAAGATAGCTAATGATTGTCTCACCACGTGGCTTAGCCATGCTCGAAGACACAGGGACGGTGGAAACAATCGCGCTGAGACAAGCCATTTGATGCATGATCGTCCGGTGGCTCATGACAACACCGCGAAGATCGCCTGTAGGTGCCCGCGAGAATTCAATATAAGCCAGATCTGGGACCACAAGCGGTGGCGTGTCGTCCTTCTTTTTCGGGTGATAGCTCCCGAATTCGTTGGTCTTCCACCATTCTACCCCCCGAGGCCAGTTGAGTTTCTGTGCTGTGATGTCTCTCTGAAAGCTTTTGAGGTTGTTCTCTGTCGTCAATGCAAGATGAGCCTGAGTTGATGTAAGAACAAGGTTAAGACTCTGGTAGTCCTCGAGACTGTTAATAGGAACAGCAACCACGCCGGCAATGAAACAACCCATCAGTGCCACGGCGAATTCGATGAGCTCGGAATCCCGGTAAATCAAAGCCACTCGATCTCCCCGATACAAATTGCTCTTATCACGGATTACTTGCGCCACCTTTTCAGCGCGACTGGCTAATTTATCCCAAGTGATGGACGCGATTTCTTTGCCCTTTTGGTCCAATACCCAATACGCAGGCTGCTTCGAATGCACCCGGGCACGATGTCGGAGAACGGCGGGAATGTTATCAAAGTTAGACATTGACGTATTCTTGTCATGCGGGTCCTGTACAGCAAATGGGATATCGCGAGGCTCCAGTGGTTGAAGGTGAGCGAGTGCTGGCCCATGATGTAGTTCAGAGGCGGGGATCAGCGGCGGTGCCATATTCGCCGTAGGAGAGAACGTATCCGACTGAGAGTAGCGGTGAAACCCACCACCGTAACTATCCCGATAATCATCCTGCTGTTGGCCAGCAAAATCAGAGAAAAATCCCTGTTGGGAGTCGAGCATTGTTGACTGTCGTGTAGCCCCACCTGACGGCATTTCATAGCCTCCGACAGGCTCCTCATAACTCTCGCGGTGATAGCCGGGGTTAAACGCATAATTTTGGCTTAACAGTGTTGCCGTTCTTGAGCTTTCTTGCATGGGAGGTGCAGGTTGGTTCTTTGGCAGGAAAAGAGAATCGTAGGATGCTGCCGAAGGGGCTCGGTCAGCAGGTAGCAGCATGCTCTCTCTCTCATATGAGCCCTGTGTATCTCCACTAATTCTGCGCTCGTAACCGAGGCTTCCGTTGTTGTAGCTATCACGCCCATTGGAAAAGGGCTGCGAGGGGCCGCCTTGACTTGTAGATTCGGCCGTTGGTGGCCGGACATTGAGGATGGCTTGTGGAGGGTTGACTGAGCCTGTCAAAGATGGCGAAGGTGCATGTCCAGACGTGGGCGTGCCAAAATCCAGTGCCATATTAGGGCCGAAGAACTGCGAGAGGAGAACAGTGCGCCGTTTCTGGTAACTTGAATCGGGTTAGTCCAACCATCTGCCAGTATATCCATAGACATTTCACCAGCCCAGTGGGATATGATCAAGGAATCTTCTAGGCTTGAAGTTTTCGCATCCCTGTCCATCATTTGTCCGATCTCAGATAAAGACGGGTTGCTTACCCCTTCTCCGTAATATCACCCTCCTGATAAGCAGCAAAAAGTTAGCTGGATCTGCAATCGAAACCCGGAGATTTCAGGGAAAGACTGTAGAATTCCGGAGTCCCTTCATACCTCCAATTCTTTATCAAGGCCCCGCAGAGCGGCTTGGAGCTCAGGGTTATTATCGTCCGCCATGATCACAAAAGCGCTGGGGATGGACAAATCGAGGGGCTTTCATTCGAAGGCGCAGGATGCTGAGCGGAACGGGTCAACGGTACCCTCATCGCAGGGTCCCGGGGGGGAAGGGATGTCGGAAGGCGCCGAAAGGGAACAGGAAACTTCCGTAAGTCGTGCAGCCCCTTGCGATGTCCCAGTAGTTGGATGGTAAATCTGGGAGTTGCCTGTCGCTTTCTCCGCGCCTGATGAGCCACAACGTCACCTGCCGCCGCGGCTAGGGCCGGTGAGGCGGGCCGGGCACGCACAATGCAGGGCCAATCAAAGACCCAGTCGGGGTGCACCGCCACGCGTCAGGAGGAGAAGCAAACAACTAGTCGGCTTAGAGAGCACGAGGATGATCCGGATGGGGAGTATGAAGGGAGAGTATGGCTATAAGCCCTATCGCTTTCCTACGCATGGCAAGGGAGAGTTTCTACAAATAGCTACACCTCTCCCTCATCTCACCTAACGGATGTGTGTTCTTGTGTGCCCCTGGATTCCTTGGTCATCCGGGCTGTACCTGAATTCTTACACCCTCGGTAGCACAACCCGTTGTACCTATTTTAAATCTTCCGCAAACCCGCTAGTTCCAGCTGCCGCCGCTTTAACGGCACTTGAGAAGCCGGTACAGCAGCAGCGGCTATGGACATCATGTCGACATCAAAAACCACTCATGATGAAGTTTCAGGCGACAGCATCATTCTTTATCCCATGCGCTTGCTAGGCAACTTCGAATCTTCCATTGCGGACGCCATCTCACTCATCCTCGGGGTCGTCAAATCCGATGCCAAAAGTGGTGCAAGTCAGGCACTCCATCGTATTATTGGCTTGTCAGTTCAGGTGGGGTCGTCTAGTACTGGGCTTGGTCTCCACGCCAAGATTCTAACATCAACGGAGACCAGTGTACGCAAGAGCATCTCAGCTGAAGAATCTGCCATGTCACCGATTTTGCGAGAATAATCCCTAGATATTATGCGCATCTGGTGCCCTTGGGCATTACAGCTGTTCTGTCGGATTGACATGTCTAGAATAGACGGCTGGCGTCTCTGCCCGGATACTACGATTTAGGCCAGTCCGTAGAGGATCTGGCCCAAAAGCCTACTTCTACCGATGATAATGGGCCGGCCAGTGGAGTGATTGGAGAAAAGTGTAATGAAACTCTAGAGGCGCTGTCAGAAAATCGATTACGTCAACGCGCCGCACATTATGCTGGTCATGATTCTTCTGGAATTTGTGAGTACCTCACCCAGCTGAATCACTCATGTGTGGTAGCTACCTATGTCGCATGCCCGAACAATCGTCAATGCTTCGAAGAATCGATCCTCTTATCAGAAAGCTAATCATTATGGTATCTCCTTCTGATATTAAGGGGTCTATTCGCTTTCCATTAGCGATCTCGCGCGCTCATCCTCTATATATCCACGCATTTCCGGTGTCACACGCGAAGCTGTCATGGACCCTGGAGCGAGAAGCATAGCGAGCTTGCTTCTCGCTCATGTAAGGAAACTGATTAAATGTTCTATCAAAGGTGTATCTGGACCATCTACCTCTAAGCGGAAAGATGGTCATTCAGATTTGGTTAACTGATTTCTCTTGAGTCTCTTAAATTTGGCCAGAGCCGGCTAATATTCTGCGATATGTTTACAATGAACACTACCGGACAGACATGAACAGGTTAGCAGAGAAGAACACGATGACTTCGCACCGATTTACAAGTCTAATCGAACCTTGAAGTGCTCATCTAAGTGTTATTGTCGGATTTCTCTTGGTGCTAAAGTAGATGCTAAGAACCCCCGGGAGTCAGATGGCTCATGATACTAGTAACACCATGCGGTGTTTGGACATCCGTACCCTGTCACTCAGCGCCTATCATAACCGATGGCCTAACGGTCATGTCGGTCAACCAGGCTGTACTACAGAACGCCCAGCCTTTGTCCGTCCGCGTTTCGCTCATTCAAATCTTCTTCTAGAATATCGAGGCTATTTGTTGCAACTTTCATTGTTGTCGCCCGGATGCAGTAAGATAGAGGCTCAAGCATGACTGCAATCATTATCATACTTATTTCTGTACCTCTTCCTCTGGGAAGACTTTCATTTCTAAAGTCACAAGAACTTGACACATCCTGTGACCAGTCCTGGAGCGTGGTAGTTTATATCGATAATACTGGCAATTTATTGTATTGAAAGCTGTTCGCTATCACCCGACATTCACCCTTGTCTAGAGGTGACTTTGACCGTACTGAAAAGCTATCTACTGCGCCGCCACCTATACACTTGCAAGCTCTCCGTTATTCCGATAACTACGGGGTCCCCCTTTAGGACACCCCAGAAACACTGAAACTATGCAACATACTTCCCACTATTCGACCGCCCGGCTACAGAGGTTATATCTCCCATAACATCTAGTAGCAATACTATTAGACCGACGTCTTGTCAATTGCTACTTCTTGTTCATATGATTACAGAGCCCCTATGCTAAATTACAAACTCTCTTGCCCTTCTGAAGCACGTAATGCTGCCTCACCTTTCTCGCAGGAGTATGATCCTGGGAAAGGCATCTTATGCTCACTGTGCGATAAGGATCGCCTACATTGAGACTCCTCATGGCCATCGATACTGTATACACATTGCGGGGTTGTCAATATACAGTGCTCGGAAAACAATATCTCGCTTGCGGGTACACTTCTAGTGACTATTGAAACTATGGCTAATGTTCACGCTAACCCTACCCCCAAGCACAGAATTCAAGGGATTTCGGCTATTTTGTGCTGTATGCTCGCCATCGCAGAAGCAAACAGTGCGATGTCCACAAGACCAGTGAGAAGCAATCGGGGTATTCCTAAATTAGAAAAAAACAGCACTATCGGCGAGCCGGCTCAGTTGCAGTTCCAGGGTCTAGGATCTTCTTTGTTGGCGATAGACTGTCTGTACTGGCTATGGTGGCGTAAAATTGGAGAGAGAGGTCTGTGGTGTGAGCTATTCTGTGGCTAGAGGATAGGTGACGCATGGTTTGCCTATTTACAGGCACCCGACTCAGTGATAGTAGTCCATGATAGACAACAAATCTAGGGTTGCAGATAAAGTACATGATATCGCGGGTTGAAAGCGGAGCTGGTTATTGAACGGCCCTCAGACACTAGTCCGGGACAGGGTTAGCGCACCGGAAACCATGAGTGACCATCACATGACACCGCCCGCGCTATTGGCGGCCAGTTCTGCCCTAACCCACCGACCGCTAAGCGAGGCGCACCTCGAATTTCCTTGCGCTCAGCGACACATTTCAGCCGCCCGTAATCGTCGACGAAGGATCACCAACGACACCGTCCGCCACCTTCACGTATCCCTCCCTCGGCAACAGGTGCATACGTCGTCCAAAATGTCTGAACACGGCGAAGTCGAGGTCGAAAACCCTGCTGCGGCCTTCCAGGTCCTGCCCAAGGATGCTATCGCGGAGATGGGAACCGTGAAGCTCTTCAACAAGTGGAGCTACGAGGATGTTGAGATCAGGGATATCTCCTTGACGTAGGTGATCCCCAATTCATCGCGATCCATTGTGATACGAGAAAATGTTGGTCGGCCGGTGGAACGACAGTATCTGTTCGAAGACGGTCGACTCGAAAAGCAAGGAGGAAAACACCACGGATGGGGGATGGGCCACGGAATCACAATTGGGAAAGAAAAATTTTGCGAATAAGCACAGAGACGAGATATGCTGACTCGACTTCTCGTACATAGCGACTACATCCAGATCCGCTCCCCTGTCTACCTCCCTCACTCCGCCGGTCGCTATGCCGCCAAGCGTTTCCGCAAGGCTCAGTGCCCCATCATCGAGCGCCTGACCAACTCCCTCATGATGAACGGCCGCAACAACGGAAAGAAGCTCATGGCTGTCCGCATTGTTGCCCACTCTTTCGAGATCGTACGTCACCTCTTTCTGTTGCCTACGCGTGCAACATCGCCCGGGCCGCTAAAGCCCGCGAGGTGCAGCAGAACAAGAACAGAAACTAACCAGTTTCCTTGTAGATCCACATCATGACCGACCAGAACCCTCTCCAGGTTGCCGTTGATGCCATTGTCAACTGCGGTCCCCGTGAAGACAGCACCCGTATCGGTTCCGCTGGTACCGTCCGTCGTCAGGCCGTCGATGTGTCTCCCCTCCGCCGTGTCAACCAGGCCATTGCCCTCCTGACCATCGGTGCTCGCGAGGCCTCTTTCCGTAACATCAAGAGCATTGCTGAGTGCCTGGCTGAGGAGCTCATCAACGCCGCCAAGGGTTCTTCCAACTCTTACGCCATTAAGAAGAAGGACGAGCTCGAGCGTGTTGCCAAGTCCAACCGGTAAAGTGGGAATTTTGGGCGTATTCTCCGTTTGGTCCTGGTTTTGCGTGTACTGGAGTGGACGGGGGGTTCATTAGGATTCAGTCGATTTGCATGCATCTGCGCGACTGTACATACCTGAAAACAGTCACGGGAGGGAGCGAGATCCTAAAAATGAGAGAATCGGACGGCTTTCTTCTACAGTAGTTGAGATGCGATCATGAAGACCTCTGGCTTGTTTGAAGTCAATACCTTTATCTATTTTACACGAAAAAGATTTCCCTGTTCAACCTGTCCCTCTCATCACCCCTGAGGTGGCGACCGACGTCGAGAGTGTAGTGTTCCACGAACATCCCAAGAGTAGCATAAGAAGGTCTTATATGGCCAGAGTTCTAGATTTGAATAGAGCGTACGGAGTACTCCATATGGTCTTTAAGCCAACGGCATGGCCATGATGGCCGGATCTTTGCGCAAGGACACCGTCCCGTCGAGGCCGCACTGCCAGCGCGGCTTATCGATAGGCCAGCCCCGTAGCAGAGAAAAAAAATGTTCGGGGCTCTGTTATCGGCCCTGGCAACCGTCGCCCGCCTTCTTCCCCCCAACCAACCACTCTATCACCCAGATTATAACCACCATTATTAGCAAAGATGGTGAAAAGGAAGTTGGGAGCCTTGGAAAAGGTCGAGGCTGATCTGTAAGTGGCCTCACTGTCGCTGCGAGGCTGCAGTTCTCCCCTCGGAACGAAGAAATCCGCCTGTCCCTAACACACTGCTTTCTAGGCCCAATTTGCAGCATAAAATTCGCAGGGATCCCAAGTAAGTCCACTGAGCAATGCGATCGGTTATATACAGTCCGCGACAGCACTTTAACCGACTCTTGTTTTGCAGATCTTACATTGAGGACTTCCGCGCTCAGCATTACCAGTATGAGAGTCACCGGGAAATTTTCATGGCGGCGCCTTCGGCGACCACGGAGACGGGTTTGATCTCTCTTCGTGAATTGATCGACTTCCTTGCCCATGTCGCCGACTGCTATCCTGAGATCACGAAGGATTTCCCCCAGCAGCTCATCGATATCTTGACGCAGCACCATCTGATCTTACAGCCGGAGTTGCGCGAGAAGATCGTTGGCAGTTTGGTGCTTTTGAGGAAGAAGGAACTTATGGACTCCGCGACGTACGTTATTATCGAATGGTCTACTATGAATGAGCTTGCCGCTAACCACTATCGCGGTGCTGTAGACTGCTCCAGACCCTGTTCCCTATCCTCATTTCCACCCCCAGCAAAACGCTACGAGCTCTGCTTTTCCAGAAGATTCTTATGGATCTTCGTTCGTCGAATGCGAAGACTACGAACCACAAACTTAACCGAACCATGCAGACCGTGCTGTTCAACATGGTGACATCGGACCGTAAGTCTTCTAAGGGTCTGTGGGCTATTAAGCTTACGCGCGAGCTGTGGAAGCGCCAAATCTGGACCGATGCAAAGGCAGTCGAAGTCATGAAGGAGGCCAGTCTTGCGGAGAATGAGAAGGTTATCGTCGGTGGAGTTCGCTTCTTCTTGGGCGGAGACAAGGAGCGCGAGGAAATGGAAGACGAGAGCAGTGACGAGGAAGCCATTGACTTGGGCAAGGTCAAGCATCAGGTCGGAATTAACAAGAAGACCAGGAAGAAGTCTCGCGCCGTCGAAAAGGCCAAGGCAACTGTGAAGAGGAAGGAGCGCAAGAAGAACCAGCCGCATCCTCTGAACTTTTCTGCTTTGCATCTCCTACACGACCCTCAAGGGTATGCCGAGTCCTTGTTCTCGAAGCATTTGCAGAACACCAAGTCGAAGCTCAACCTGGACCAAAAGCTCCTGGTGCTCCAGCTGGTGACCCGCCTGGTTGGATTGCATAAACTCCACATTATGCACCTCTACTCTTACTTCCAGAAATACCTTACTCCCCGACAGCCATCCGTTACTTCTTTCCTGGCTTCGCTTGCGCAAGCCTCGCACGACTTGGTCCCTCCAGATGATTTGGAGCCCTTGGTTCAGAAAATTGCTAACGAGTTCGTCTCGGAAGCATCGGCGGCCGAGGTGGCTTCGGCTGGTCTCAATGCCATCCGAGAAATTTGTGTGCGGCAGCCGCTCGCCATGAATGAGACCTTGTTGCAGGATCTCGTCATGTACCGGAAGAGTAAGGATAAGGGTGTTATGATGGCGGGTCGAGGTTTGCTCAGTCTGTTCCGGGAGCTCAACCCCGAGATGCTCAAGAGGAGAGACCGCGGCAAGGATGCTTCCATCGGTCTCCGCTCCGGAGAGCGGAAGGAGAAGCGCTTTGCTGAGCCGGAGGCTGGCGGCATTGAGGGTCTAGAGCTTCTGGAGAAGTGGAAGGAGGAGGAGCGCAGAAAGAGGAGGGCCGAGAAGGGCCTGCCTTCTGATGCTGAGGATGAGGAGGATGAGGATGAGGAGGAAAATGACTGGGCCGCCTGGAATGTGGAGGACGACGAGGATAGCGACGACTCTGGCGATTGGGTCAATGTGCAGAGCGACGTTGAAATCGAGTTCAGCGACTCTGAAGACGAGAAGGACGGGCCCCCTACCAAGAAGGCCAAGTCCACTGATGATAGCAAGGCGGAAACGAAGGCAGAAGAGACGGCCGAGGCCAAGTTCTCCAAGCTCGCAACGACCCGCATCCTTACGCCGGCCGATTTGGCTAAGCTACAAGAGCTGCGTACCGAAGCCGCCGTCAACGCCCTCGTCCCAGGATCGAAGGGAGCCACCCGGCATCGGGATGATCCCCTGACGGCCGAAGAGATTGAGGGTCTGGCTGCTCTCTCGGCGGGCAAGGCCACGCGCGAGGAGCGTATCGCTCATGCCAAGGAGGGCAAGACTGATCGGTCGGAGCACAAGAGTGTGACGGCCAAGCGCAAGGAGCGCAAGGAGGATCAGGGCAAGAGTACCACCAACAAGGAGAAGGCGCGCAAGAAGAACTTCCTGATGACGCTGGGTAAGGCCAAGAGCAAGAACAAGCGTAGTTTGGTGCAGACCCGGGCGGTGCTCAAGGCTCACCAGGACCGGGCCAAGCGGGGTGGTCGCAGAGGAAACGTGGGCGCCGTGGCTTAAGGTATAGATGTTGATACCCCATCGCAGATCTATTGTTTCAGGTTGTTGTGTGTCATCGAGCATCCGGACTGTTCTCACATGATGTCCATAAAAGCGTGCTTCTGTATATAGAGCTCTGTACAATTCCTGGGATTTCCTGTAGTCTTCACGGCTGTTTGCTGTTATAGCTCCTCCAGTGTCTCTCTAGCACTTCAGCACATCCGCCTGCATTCTCCTCAGGCAGCCCTCCACCAAGCCCAAAGAGGATAAATGGCACTTGACACGTGCGGGGCGCGGGGCGCGTCGCGCGTCGCGTGTTCCGGCCTCAGGTTCTGCACAGAAACGCCCGCCTCCTCCCGTTTCCAGTCCAACGCCCCTCTCCTTCTTCTTCTTCTTCTTCTTCTTCTTCCCTCCGCATTATTCATTCTCCCCTTCGTCCCCCCCTCGTTCTTGCATTCTCTCTCGTTAGAATCCCCCCCCTCGTCAAATCAGAACCCGTCTTTCTTAATCCCAAGCGGTCCCAAAGAGAATAGAATCCAGACTAGACCACCACTCCTCACCCAATCACATCTCATCCAGCTCGATTCCCAATTCAAGATTCAAGATGTCCCCATCCCCCCAGTCCACCACCACCACAAAAAACCTCGACCTCGCCTCCAAACGCCGACGCTTCCAACCCCCAATCACCAACTACTTTACCACCACCCCCTCCACCCCCATCTCCACAAACAATACCACCACCACCACCAGGTCCCACCATCTCTCCTACAACCACTACTCCACCGCAACCTGCTCCCCCACCCCCATCGTCCCAACCAGAATCCAAGCCTCCCTTCTTTCCGTCGGCATGCGCATCCGCAAATCCGTCGCAGAGGGCTACAAGACCAATCTCGCCAAGTCCGATCCCGCCTTCAGCCGCAACCTCATCACCGACGACGAAGGCGACGCGTTCTCCCTCCCCGCCAGCAGCCAGGATTCAGATGCGCAGGCTTCTGGGCACAAACGAGCCTATGATCTAGACGATATTGATGAGGACAGTGAGAGGGAGGGCGAAGGCGAGGGCTGTGCGCAACATCCCTTTGTGCAGAATGGTACGATTTCGGGTCGAACGATCCTCGCCCCGAGGTCCAATCAGCAGCGGCGACGGTTCGTGGCGCTGAAGAGATATGCTACTACGGGGAGTATGGATATTGATGATTTCGAGGAGCCTACGTTCTTGAGTCGGGAGGAGGTGGATATGGATTATATGGGTGTGAGGGGTGGGGGAGAGATTGAGATGGGTGGGGTTTAGTTTCAGGGGGTGTGAGGAAGGTTGAGATTTGTTTTTGGTCTTCGAATTTTTTTTGTTTGTTTCTGTGGTGTTGTTTTAGCAGGCATTGGTTGGGTTGGGATGGTTGTATCTTTTTTCGGTGTGGGTTTTGTTTGCTTGTTAGGTTCGAGGGTCATGGGCTGGTTCTGTGACTGATTGACTGTTATGGTTATGTGTGGGGAAGCAAGAGTGATGATGGATGCACGCATGCATATTGGGTCGTTTCCTTCCGTTACTGTGTCTGCTCTTCGAGGCGTGTCCTGTTTTGTCTTTCGTTTTCTTTGCATATCCTTACGGGGCCGTATGTGCTTCGCATTTGTGTTGGTTGTTGAGCACCCTATCCAGTACATAATACCCGATTGCGCGGATGCTGCGTAGTTTACATGTGACTATGCAGCATATTATCTCTGTATGAATACTAATTGAACCCATACACAATGGAAACACCATACCTAATACCCCTTCCCTCCTTCTCTTTTTCATCTTATATCTTCAACGTAGCGAAAAAAAAAAAGGGGAAAAAAAATTTGAAATCAATTCTATCTATATTTTACACAAAATGGTTTCCCCAGCCAAAGGAAAAGCAAGAAGCAATACCTATTCCATAGCAATCGTGAAGGGGGCCCTGTTGCACACACACATACCCCCACACATCTCATCAAAAGTACTAGAGTACTAGATCTTCTTTTGAACAACTCGGTCAAAAAAAAAAAAAAAAAACGGAAAGAAAAGAGAGAGAAACAAAAATACAGGTTAAGGAACAGGTAACGCTCAATCCGAACTCCCCATCTTTTGTCTTTTATGTTCCATACAAAACATACATGTGTGCATGTAGGATATGAGATTACAGTTCGTCCTTGACGTTGGCCTTCTTCTGTTCCTCCTTGGCCTTCTTGTCACTTTCCTTGTCCTTCTTGGTTTCCTTGGACTTGTTGTTGTTGGTCTTCTTGCTTTGTTCTTTTCCAGACTTGGCTGCCGCGGCGCCCATCTTGTCGTAGATGCGGTTTAGGATGCGCTCGAGTTCCTTGAGGCGGGTGTCGAGCTCCGCAACGGCAAGGGCCGGGTCGTCGGTTTCGGTGAGCTGCTCTTGGAGGGCAAGCTGGGTTTCGAACCAGGTGTTGGTGGATTCGTAGGTCTTGGATAGACTGGTTAGGTCGTAAGGTTGGAAGATGGAGTACTTCGGTCCGCTTGGCTTGGGGGTGGTGGTTGCGGAGGCGGTCTGGGTGGTGGTAGAGGAGGTTGCATAGGGATCCTCGTCCAGGTCGACGGAGGGGTCGGCGGAGGGAGACTCGGTGGAGGTTGTGGATGTCTCGGACTCGGTGGAAGACGAGCTGGACGCGATGCTGGAGGAGTGGGCATCCTCGTCCTGCTGGATCTGCTGCTTCATGACATCAAGAACAGATTCGGCGTTCTTCAGCACTCGCTGCAATAGGTCAACGTGGGCAGGGCGCTCCGAGTTCTCCTTCTTCCTCTTGAGGGCGGGGTTGACGATTTCCTTCAATGACTTCAGCTTCTCCCGGAACTCGGCGGTCTTTGCATCGGCACCGTCGCCGTACAGCCAGTCACTCGCAGCAGAGGCTCTCTCCTGCAGCGTGGTCAGCTGCTCAGGCTTCACCACCTTGGCGAAATCCTCGTCGTCCACCAGGTCCCGGCTGCGGTAGATGAAAGATTCCAGTTCATTCAAAGCCTCCTCGCGCAGGATACGGTCGTAGTCCGAGGCATCGAAGGCAGCCAGGCGGCTCTGAATGCGAGCGAGTTCATCTGCGGTAGGGGCAGGGACCCCCAAGGGGGATGAGGTGAAGCTGATGGCAATAGACTCCAGCCTGGTCTGGGGGGTGTTCTTCTTGCTTTCCTTGGCAGATGCGGTGGCGGAAGCATCATCCGCCGAAGAAGTCGTAGCAGCTTGAGGTTCCTCGGGCTCAAGGGTGATGGACTCGCTCGGTTCGCCTTCCTCTCCAAGAGGCACTTGCTCGTCCTTCTTGCCCAAGCCGAAGAATCCCTTAACGTCCTCGACAACACTCCCCTTCTTAGCAGACTCGACTTCACAGCTGACGGAGCCGCTGGCAACTTCGGGGAGGCCATTGACGGGGCTCAGGCGGATGGCGAACTTGGTGGTGATGTTAGCAGCCGAGCAGCCAAACTCTTCCTGGAGCTTGGCCACAGATGCAGTGAGATTCTGCGTCTTCACGCCCAGAATCGGCGATTCGACGACACCTCCATCGGCCGGAATCTGGTGGTAGAAACTGAACTCAAAGTCATCCAGGTTCTTCACAGTAACCTGCTTTTCAGGACCAACTTGAGAAGTCGGGGTGAAAAGCTTCTGCTGTCTCTCCTTAGACTCCGAGGCCCACTTCAGCAAGACAGCATAGCCAGAGGCATCGCTTGCTCGAATATCCTTGACACGGAAGCTGGGGCTGAGAGCGGCTCCTTTAAAAGCAGCGCCAAATACTGCAGCTTCATCCGCGTTGACACTGGTCCGAACCTTGTTCGCAGATCCGCAGACCCTCTCCAGCTCCTTCTGCACAAACGGCGTGCGAATGGCGCCACCGTGGAGGATAACAGAGTCAATGTCGCTCAGCTGCAGTCCAGCGGCCTCCAAAGCTTGCTCCAGAGGCTTTCCGACACGAGCGATGTGCTGCTCAGCAAGTTCTTCGAACTTGGTACGGGTGACACGGTACTTGAAGTTAAGGTCTTCCTCGTAAAGGCTCTCGAACGCGGCACCTGTCTCGGTGTTGGCACTGAGAACTTGGCGCGCCTTCTCCGCATCCTTCCAAAGTCTTGCCATGGTCTTTCCGTGGGCCTGGATATCAGCCGCTCCAACCCGGTCCTTAAGCTTCTTGTCCTCGACGAGGGCTGCGATCATATCCTGGACAATCAGATCGTTCAGCGCATCTCCTCCGAGGGTCTTGTCCCAGCCGGTTCCCAGAACGTGGACCTCTTGGACGGTCTTGTTAAACCGCCCTACATCTTTCACGGCACGACTTTGGAAGCGAATCACACTGGCCGTCGTAGAACCGGCACCCATGTCGTAGATGATGTGATACTCGGGCTTTTGTCCGTCCGAAACACTAGGGAAAGTACGGCTGGTTGCGTAGTTCAATCCGACAGCCAGGTTGTCGCTGATGAAGGCATCGACGTTCAATCCTGCCAGTTCCGCGGCTAATTCCAGGCTCCTCTTCTCCGCGGCAGTGTAAAACGACGGGTAAGTGATCACCGCATCCGTGATGTCGGATCCCTTTCCAGCCAGAGTGTCAGCATTGGCTTTGATCTGCTTCAACTGCATGGCCAGAATTTCTTCGACCAGAAAGGCGTCCTTCTTCTCCGCCTCTCCAAGTCTGTTGCTCCGCAGTCCAACCGTGCCACGATCTCCGGGGGCTTCTTCTAGCCGCAATGCAGGATAGCGGCTATGGAAGGTTTTGATAGTTTCACTCTCCCCATCGAAAGGAACTCCGAGCAAAGACTTGAGATTGGAATATACATCGTCGGGATACCGTGCTGCCAGCGCCAGGGCGTCTCCGCCGTAGAATCTTTCGGGGAACAAGGCATCGGCTTCACGGGTAGGCTTGAACGCAACGGCGGCAGACTCCTTGCGCTTCGAGTCTTTGGTAAGAACAATCTCAAGAGGGATGCCGGGTTTGACGAGCGTAGCTTTCAGATATTCGGTGCCGACATCGATACCAAGGACTGCGGAACCCGCAGCCGCCGCTGGGGCAGGGAAGCTCAAGAAGAAGACGAGGAACGGTACGATCAGAAAGGAAAGGACGGGGGAGGAGGTGAGCGAGCCATACGTCCGATGCTGGCCGCTGGGAGCCATGGTCTATGTGTCTCTAATACTGCGAGGGGGGTCAATGAATCATGTTCCCGTCATGCTCAACAGACATTCGCATACCTTGGTTGGGTTCCAGAATGAAATGCTGCCCATGTAATCTCTAGTAATGTTGTCTTCCTTGTCTAGGATATTCTTTAGCGTGTAATTGGCGAGGAAAGCGATCTGTACATCAATCGGGATTAGGTCAGGGTCCGGAGGCGGACTGAGGAGGCGTCGTTGTCGTCAACTAGATATGACCCGGTTAGCTGGGTGTAGGAGAGAGCGTGGGGGGGAAGGGCACCCCATACGCGGGCTTTAATACAAGAGAGCCATCTAGGCGACAACCACACTGGAAATTACTGGCCACCTGGCAGTAAGCGCGAGCAGCAGCAGCAGCAGCAGCAACAGCAGCAATAGCACTGGGATCGCGATGAATAATGAAAGGCGAGATGGAGAGGCCACGTTTGGCCGACCGGCTCCCTGTTTGCTCTGTTTGCCACCGCCGATCGACGGCCCGATCGTCACGCTTATTTGGCGCTGCTGCTCAGGGTCTCGAGTCCATATCCAAGTACTATGCACTACGTGATATACTATACTCCGTACATATTCTGCAGAGCTCGGCTGATGTCAATTCTTCCGCTATCTAGTCATCGTCAAACTCGGAATCACTCATCCACCCCGTCTCGTATGTCTCGCGGATCTCACCCAGTCCGTTCACCAGCGTCTCCCGCTCGTCCACTCCAGCCACTCGTCCCGCCAATGTCTCAAAGGCTTTTAATCTCTCCGCCGTTCGCGAAGAAACAGTCAGCGCCGCAAGGACACTGACCTTCTCTTGCGAATTCAATCCTGGGAACATATCACGAGGGAAGCTGTCCAAAAGGGGCAATGGTAATGTCGTATGGAACCTATCGAACCGGTTAGCAAAGTGATGGCAGGGAACAAGTTCGGCGCTCCTCCTGACCTCTGAAACAATGGTTCTGAATTGTAGTGCCGTCTGCGGCGAAGGATACCTTGATCCTCTCCGGAGGCCTCATTCTCGCTATTGTCAACTCCACGTGAAACTTGGAGCTGATTAAAGATGTGATGGGACTTTTGACTCTCCAGCCCGTCATATGCGAAATCCAGATCAAACTCCGTCTTGATTGGTGAATTCTCGGAGCCTGTCTGACCTGCGTCAGTCGAAGGGCTGGTATGTGGCTTTGCAGAATCTGCATCATCTCGCACAATCGTCGATTGCAGCTCGAATATCTTATGGATACTGTCATCCCCAGCTAAGGAAGCCTCAAAATCATGATACGGACGCAGCCGGGTCGGAAGCGACACCGTCTCCATAGCGGAACTGATCAGGGCTGTAGTGTACCATTCTGATCGAGGATCGAGATAGACAGATTTAGGGATTCGGCTCGGAGGGTCAATGATGGGCGCATACAATGACGCTTGGGTGGAAATAGCGTGGACAGATCGAGCTTTGTTCAGATCCCTCTTAAACTGAGTTTGCTACCGTCGATTCAAAGTAAGCATCAGTCAGAAAGGGAAGACGCAAATGAGATGCTCACCCGATCGACCTTCTTTCCATTCTCAATAGCCCAAACCCAGACGGCCTTCTTACCATATTCGTCCCTAATCCTATCAACGTACTTGGCAGCAAAGCCACCCCACGCATCATCAGACCCGGTAAATAATTGCAGCGCACGCAGCTGATCGCATTCCTCTGCGAATGGTCGGGCATCTCGATCGAGCAAGTCATGCTCTTTGTCAAGATCGTTGAATAGCTCTTCGCCAATGGTCCAGTCCTCGAAAGGCATGATTTTGGAGTTCAGCTCATAGTCATTAAGCTGGACAATAGAACGAGGATGGTAAAACAGCCGGTTATAATCGGACCAGTACCTGACCGTTTCTGCAGAGAGTGTTGGAGCAGGGAGCCCTGCATCGAGGCTCTTCTGGTAGTCACTCTGGGGGATAAGAGCTTGCTGTTGTAATACCTCCTTTCCATCCCTACAGCTAGCATTAGCTTTCTGCCACCGAAAGGCATTGAACACGCCAGAGCATGAAGTTGATAGCTCACCACAGACCCTGACCAGGGTTGGAATCTTCAGTCAACTCGTACAGCGCATTGTACTTGCGGAGAGTGCCAAATCCTCCCTTGAGATCATAAATGACAGTTCGAGGGGTGTATGTTTCGGCTCCGTCGGCCCCAACGCCTGGTCGGAAATGGACGTCATGATCAACTGGCGATTCATCCTCCTCATTGTATGTGAAGTAGGATTCCTATAATGCGATGTCAGCTATAATCATGAGGATTCGAGAACGATTCTAGCTGGAGATACGATTACTTACCTGAAGGTTCCAAAAATGGGTCGCCAGGTAATTAGCCCGCTGACCGAGCTGTAAGGTGATAATCTCATGCATGGTGGGTGCCGCACATTGAGGTTTAAAATATATGCAGACTTGACAGCTGATATTTCGCGAGTCCCGCTATTGTTGCAAGGGACGCCGATCCAGCGGAGCCTGTGAAGCAGTTAATTTCAGGAGGTCTCCAGGCAAATCCGGGAAGATCCAAAGCTGCATCCCTTCTAAAACACGACCATCATAATGCAGAACGAGCATCTTGATGGCATCACAGCGTGGACGCACGGACCACCGGCGATGGCGGCTGCCTATCTGGGCCTAGTTGGAGCACGGTCGACACGTGCACCCCGCCTTCCCAAACTGGCAAGCGGCGTTGTCCAGGGCAACAGTCACGGGATTGCGGCGCGAGCAACAAACAAGCAACAAGCGGGCTGTGGGTGCGTCACCGATAGGGGATCAACCGAGAACTCACCACCTCCACACCAAGTGGATTTTCCACGGGGCTTCCTTCGGCGCCTAACTCACACCCCTTCGAGACGCGACTGTCATGTCATGTCCGAACCTAGTGACAGCTTCACTCAACTAATCTAAACCCCTACGCCATATATACCGCGTCCCACAATGGATTCTCCATCAAGCGCGATGTCGAGCCCAACAAAAGCCCTCAATCCCCTGTCGCCAGAGCGGATCAACCAACAGATCGGACTCAACTCACCATCACGGTCACCCGACATCTTCAACCTCCAGCGGAAGACCCCTCGGGGCTTCACTGATGTGCAAGCCAAGGTCGCGTTTTTGAACAATCTATCGCGAGGAAACAGTCCCGCGCATGCTTCACAGTCATCCACTGGATCCGCAGCTGCTCTTCAACGGGCCGTCCTTGGGCGCGAAGAGGCCGAGTCTGCATTGACAAATGTTTCCGCACAGCTTTCTGAAGCCCAGTCACGGGAGCGTCGCATAAGTGAAAGGCTAGAGTCCCTGCTCGAAGAACTACAAACAGCAAAACAGCGCCAGGCCCACGAGAGAACAGTATTCGAAAAGGAGATTAGGAAAGCGAGGAAAGAAGCTTTCCGCGCCGGTTCTGTGTTGGTAAAAACACAGGAGGAATTGAAGCACGCAAGGAACGAAGCCAAAGGATTCAAAGATGAGGCCCAGACAGAGCGAGCAGCTAAGGAACAAGCGAAGCAGGAAGCATTCGAGCGGGCCTATGCAATCGCCGGACTTACCGAGGAGATGGAGGTTCTCAAGGAACAACTACGAGCTGCGGAAGCCACCAACCAGTCGAATAAGCTCGAAGCGCGGGCACGGCAAATCCAGAAGAACAATATTGGACGATTGTCGCTGGCTGAAGGCGATCTCAATCTCTTGTTGACACCCACACCACGAAGACCCAAACGTTCCGCCGACGACTTGGGTAACTCGCCTCAAACCAATGCAGTGGAACCCTCATCTGCCCATGACACTCCTCCGAAAAGGCAACGATTGTCAGATGTCACCCCTCGAAAGGAGGCCGGGAAGGCCACTATGTCCGATGCGCATCACAACCGTATCGATGAGCTTGAGGGGATCCTCGAGCGCGAGCGTCGGCTTAGAATCGAGGCAGAAGACATGCTTGAATTCTTGAAGGTGGAGTGCCAATTCAAACGGTGCTCCTGTCGTCTGGAAGAAGAAGATGAAATTGTCCATGTGCATAAATTGCAAAGTGTGGAGACAGGAGAAAAGGAAGGAGAGAAACATTCAGAACGTCATGGCAACAACCACAACACTCTTGTGGTGCCAGAGGAGCCAAGTCCCTCGCATACCCCTAAGGGCGAACCTTCTGGTGTTGCAGCCAAAAAGCAAATAATCAGGCAAAAAGTAGTTGGAGATGGAGGAGTCGTGGATGAAGCACCTGAGGAACCAGTCGAGCATGGTATCGTCGAAGACGAAGCAGATGAAGATGTCGATGAAGTTCTCGATGAAATTGAGGAGGTCCAAGAAGTCGACGATGACGATGACGACGAGCCTCAAGAGGAGCCTTTGATAACATTCTCACCTGCCACTGGCACCTTCCATACCTTCCCTTCTCCTGTTCGAGGATCTCCCCGAAAACATAGTGAAGCCGTGTTAAATGCACACCAATCACCTGTGGCTCACGTTGAAGATGAAAAGAATGCCCAGCTGATGTCTGTCAGTCCTACTCCGAAGTATGCATCGCGTCGGCACCAAACGCCGTTTGACTCCATAATGGAGGGTGAGGCTTATGTCTCAAATCCTACTTCAGGAACCCATTCCTCATCAGCAGTTGCTGACGTTCCATGGGACCCTGTAATGCCCGTGGGTTATCGCGCTCAAACTCCCGATAGAAGTAATGACTCGGTGAAGGTCCCCCTTCGGACCGATGACTCAGGATCCAATCGCTTTTCTGACGTCCCAGGGACCCCCATCAGCCGGGAAGAGGCCCTAGCCCAGATCAGAGCGCGAAGAGAGAAAACAAGCACCATGAAGAGGTCGGCCAGTGCCAGCGAAAGTGTGCTCCGCTCTGGAGGCATGGGTGTCGCCCCAATTCGGAGCGTTCGATGCATGCCCGGGGCTCAGAATACAGAGGCCAGGAGTGATGGCTCTGTGAGGAGGAATCGGAGGGACATGAGTGCCCCCATCCGGTTGTCCCACCGATAAGGCCATCGTCTCATCCTTTTTGACTGAAATACACACAGGCCGTCGCTTCCTTATTCCTGATATACTTGGTTAATGACCCAACTCTCTCTTGATACCCCAATACTCCGAGCGGAATGGCGTTTTTGGATGTTGCGTTGACGGGCATCAATGGACCTCCTTTTCTCTTGAATCTTACGACTATCTTTATCCTTCCCTCTTTAATGTTCGAAGAGGGTAATCGTATGGCGCTTATGTGGTTTTCTTGCTGTATCGGCTTTTTGTTCTCGACTGCCTCCCAACTATATAGCATATAAGCACTGCTTATAGGTCTCGACATTCTTTAGATCTTCCCCCACTTTCCTTTGTATGTCGATTGCTTTCTTTTCTTTATTATTTTTGTGCGTTTTTGGTCTCGTGTAATGGGCTTGGATCGCCTGGTCTGGGTATTTGGAACATTGTTTGGATGAAGACTAGAATTGATGATATTGACATGACATTCACCTTACTGATAGAAATTACGGTCGACTGCCTGAGGTTGGTCATGGTTGTGAGAAAATAGACGTGATCTATATTGGCTACTCCGCCGTATATACTCTTATGGGTACATTGTGCCAGATGACGTGAAAGAGAAGGATATTAGCACACCACTATTGCTGGACTAGATGATCGAAATGCCACAACATCTGATACGCGCGCTGTCGACACGCGCCTTACGTCCCCACCAAATACGAACCAATTCTTCAACGAAGACACGGTCGGCGGTGCTCCAGATATCTAGGCCCATTTCGGTCAGATCCTCGGAGGTGATCTTGATTGGGTCGGTATCATCGTAGGAGGGTCTGGCGCTGCGCGGATCAATCTCGGTTGTTGTCTGTTGCAGTAATGGGGATCTGGAATCATCCCCTTGGGTGGACTGTCGCCCGATGGTGATGGAAGGCTCGGCATCATCTTCTGGCTCATGCTCGTAAGATAGTATATCGTCATCCGGTTGTTCGTCGTCCTCTTCGTGATCGGGTGTATTACGGCTATCGTGCCGGGCGACTACGTCGGACAGCGTTATGAAAATTTGGGTCGTGAGACGACGGAAATATGCCACCAAGGCGATCTCGGGGGGCTGCTGAGTTGAATCCTGCAGTTGAATGCTTCGACGGCCGAGAGATCCTGAGGGTGGGCTGGGAAGTGTCTCCACACTAGCTAGGAGTCGCGTGTCCTGTTCGATTTGGTGTTCCTCTTCCTCTTCCTCGGAGAGCCCATCGCGCTTTTCACCTGCTGAAGCCCACCAGATGAAGGAAGTATATGCTAGGCGCGTCCATGAAAGAGGCTCGACGATGGGGCTGGAGGAGTATGTCGACGCTGCATCATCATCTATTTCGGTCGAATCTGCGTCGTCTTCCTGAGAAACATGCCGGAGACCCTTGCGGAGAGTCGAGTAACGCCGCGCATCGCGCTGAGTCGCTTTCACTTCGATCGATTGGGGCGTTTTCCCTTTGGCGGGCTGTGTATGAAAGATGGCAATGGTGGGGAATACCCTCTCGACAGCGTTCTTGGAGTGAGGAGGTGGCAAAGTGACGAGGACATCAAAGAGCTCGGGCTTCATGCTCAGAACACTGTCTGTGCTGCATGCAATCCATGCAGAATCGTGGTCGACATTGGCTGAAGAGCCCACAAAAGAAGAGAGATAAGGGATGTCGTGGATACCAACATTGAACAATGGGCGAGGTCGCGGAGGGGGTAATCCATTTTGAGGAAGCAGGGGAAGAAGTGAATTTGGTAAGGAGGCCAACAATGAGAGATCATATACTATTTGACTGTCAGTAAGTATTATAATGGATAGGGACCATGCCATACCATAGCTACAGGGGGTATGAACTGGCGCCTCTGCCATGAAAAGCACCCTTTTGCGCAGTAATGCTGCTCTGTACAACGGAAATAGGAGAGGGCCAAAGGAGTCAAGGAAATCAGGGAGCGAAGAAGCTGGGTGGAAAGGCGTCAGGGCCGGCCTGGGCGTTTCCAACATGATAGCATCACTAAAAGCACGGGTTCGATGTACGGCATCTTTTGGGTCGCCATGGGCCCGTAGCCGGAGACTGAGGGGAGACTCCAGAGGGGAATCGGGTGGCATAGCGGAAGCATCACTCTCACGAATTTCATGGGTCTCCCAGTAGTCCGCTAGCGGTTGCGTATTGGACATATCCTGGGCATAGTTCCTGGAAGCGATCGCAGGATGTCAACGGTCGGGCCGCAAGAATAACACATGATGGATACGACTTACGCCGCCAATTCTTTGAGCTTGGGGGCATGCCTCCAGCTTTTCCCTAGCCTTCCCGAACTCAACGGAACGAGAACCCCAATAGCGAACATCTTTGCATTTCGCTCCGCTTCTTCAGCGGGCCAATTGACAAACGCACTGATGCCAGCGTACTGCTCGTGGACGAAGTATCTAACAAGGACGAGCTGTCAGCAGGTATAGACAGTCCGGAGCAGCGACGGCATACGTACACCAGATCTTCCGAGACATTGTGCAGACCGGATGGAAGCGACTTGTATTCCACAGCTCCTTCAACTTCAACTGTACGACGGGATGGGTTAGACGACTTCGTCACGGGTAGACCGTTGGAGCAGTAGTATGGTACATACCTCCAGGAACAGCACGTTTCCATGATATCACATATCTGTATTATCGGCTTGACTGTCAGCCATAAAAACATTTGTCGACGGGTTGTCTTCATATCAGACTTGGATATCTCACCCGGCCTTGATATCGAAGCGAATGACGAAGAGGGCCGCAATGCCAGGCGGCGACTCGATGACAGCAGCGGGGCGGGGCACGTCAAGCCCCAGGGGCTTTCGTCTAAAAGGACCAGGTGCCATTACCGGAGAGCGCATGAAAGGTGGAGGCGACGGTCTCCATGGAATGAGCGAAGGGGGCGCAATCACTGAGATGGCGGCATGAAGGATACAAGCTGGAGGCCGTCGAGCAGCAGCGAGCCGACCTTGGGGGGGAGTTGCGGAGAAGCTGTCGTTGCCTGAGGACAATGTTCCTTTAGCCTAATTGGGCTAGTGTCGCCATGTCGTTCATCTAACCCGTTTGGGGTAGGTTCTGCGCCGATCGGACCAGCCAGTCAGTTTGCGCAAAACGCTGCTTCTTCGTGAGACCGACTCTCTCGATCAAGTCTTGAAGAAAAAAAGGGGTACATTGAATATACTATGATGAAAGCGATGCCTTTTGAAGATTTTTGATATCTCCTGATACGGTTGTTTGGGCAGTTTTGGGTGGTGAGCCTCCTTACCGATGTTTGGCAAGACAAACACCACTATATACTCCGGCCCGATACTAGTACTATGCATAAACGAGAGGTCCCCCATCAAAATCCTTCATAGTACTGCTACTAGTACAGTGAACTGTCGACTTCCATCAATCTGACCGTCACTATGGACTCCACAACCTCTCTTCATCCTTACTACCCCCTCGATGCCCAAATCGACGGATATGTCCCCAACGAGGCTTCTCTGCTGTCCATCCTTACCACCGCCGGCGTTGGCGCCACAGCGCTCCTGGGAGCCACGTTCACCCTGGTCACTGTGATTCGACCAAGTCTGAGAAACGCAGACCGACTCGCGATCCTGTGGTTTGTCCTCTGTAGGTCCGAACTTGTATACATGGTGAACTGGGACAGCTTCCATGCTAACAGAGTATGGACCTCCAGCGGGTACGCTTCACTGCTTCTTCGAGGGGTACTTTATGGTCCACCATGATGATATGGCGTCTGCGCAAGACTTCTTCGGCCAGCTATGGAAAGAGTATGCACTATCGGATTCTCGATACATGACCTCGGATACCCTCGTCTTGTGCATGGAGACCATCACCGTTGTAAGTGCACCCGCGGCTGCACGGATCCCTGCCTACTATAGATACTCCTTAAGTAGCATGCGACGCTGTTGGCTAAAATCCTAGAATAGCTGCTCTGGGGCCCCCTCTGTTTTTTGGTCGCATGCTTGATTCTCTCCCAACATCCTCTGCGCCATCCGTTGCAGATCATCGTGTGCATGAGCCACCTTTATGGTGATGTTCTATACTACGCCACGAGCTTGTTTGATCACTACGTTCATGACCGACCGTACAGCCGCCCGGAGCCATACTATTTTTGGGTCTACTACTTTCTAATGAATTTTATCTGGATTGTGGTTCCGTTCTGTACGTTCCAGTTCCACCGACCCCTTGCTTGGTTTCTATTCGTTCCAGACTTACGATGGGCACAGACTATCTTTTCCAGAGTGTCCGGACAATATCGGATGCCTTCAGGGCGCTGGGAAATACTTCCATGCAGCGCAAGGATCGATAAGAGAAGCGAAGGGCAGGGATGATGTCACCCATCTCAAACGGGGCGATTTCAGATGAGGGGTATGCCTCGCTATCTCGGACTAAGGCGCCTGGTCTTTACTGATCATGCATGCGTTAAATCTTAGAGGGCACTTCCGCATGGGATCTTCGTTTCGGCCGGAACAGCACTCGTTCGTCGCGTCTGGAATCAACGGCCCCGACCGAGAAAAGCAATATATACACCGTGCATGACAACGCACAGAAATAATAATGGCTCGGGTAGAATGCTTTTCCTGTTCTGGTCCACTTTGTGACGCGTAGCCCCGGTGGATCGTTTTAGGCATTCCTGCTCGTCTGCCAGCCCGGCAAACAGGAAGAATAGCTCCGAGTTACACGTTAGCTACATCGGAATGATCGTCTTGCGCGACTGCTAGTTCGCGAAATGATGAATGTTCTATTGAATGTTCTACTATCGGATTGCAAGTCTGAATTTGAATGGGTTCACTTCAGGGAATGCACGGACATGGGCGCCGGGAGAAGAAGGGTGTGGCTTGGTGCGAGGCATGAGGATGCAAAAGCTGGGCAGTCATGTGCGGGACGAGGCCCATGTGCATCTCATCAGCCAGCAGCTATGACCATGACCATGACCATGACCGTGCAGGATAAGCTGGAGACGGCGGGTGGGTGGGTGGGTGGGTAGATAAATAGAGGGGACGCCCTACCTAGGTACGGAGTAGTGGATGGCTGTACCTGACTGGATTGATGGTTAGTTGTTTTCCCAGAGCGGGCGGCGAGGACGGACGAACCACTGGTCGCGGAATGAATATTTTGCCCCCTGGACGGCAAAGCAAGCAGCAAATCATCATCTCTGGCGGAATGCTGTTGGCTGGCGGCAGCTCAACTGGGCGCCAGATCTGACGGACGGGCATTCTGGCCATGGGAGTGGTTGGGCTTGCAAGTGGCGCTGATTCGACTTGGTTTCCCCGGCAGCCCTGCCAAAGTGTAAGTTGCTCGTGAAGTATACAGCTGGGCGCGCGTGTGGCTTGTCCTGTTGTGGTTCATCCAAGCTGGCCTGGTGCGTGAACTCGACGACGGTCTGCGTCTGTCTGGCAGAGGAATGAATGAGGGCCTGGGAGAGTCGAACCGCAGCCCATCTTTTTCTCGACGAGGAGTACTCACTGGGTACTAGTGAGCTGCGCTGCCTACCTCCGGTCTCCATCTGCACTTGACCGCCTATTCCCTGTCTTTTTCCTGCTTGTTCTTTCAGATTCACATTGGCATCCTGTCTAGAATTCCTGTCTCCCTTTCTGAGTGCCCAATTGCGCCCCCCCAGCATCACCGCGACCTTGTTGCTGTTGTTGTAAGCCAGGGCATGTGCTGTCGGTGTCTCGACTGAGAGTGAGCTTCCCCTCCGTCCCATAAACAAACAACCGGGTGACGTCGGTGGGTGGATTTTCCCCCTCTGCTGGCCTCCCACAACACCACACACCCGCTCGGGGATCGCATCTCATTGGAGACCCTGTCTCGGACTTGAATCAATTCCGGCGACCCCCAATGCAATGCTGATGGCTTTCTCCGATCGCAGATTTCCATGCCGCCTCCTGCCAACCTGCAGCGCCCCTCCAACCGTGGGGGAGGCACCAGAATATCACCGACCAAGAAGCCCCTCGACATCGGAGTACCCCTAGGCATCTACGATACGAATTCCGTGCGAGCAAAGGTTCGCAAGTGGCAGCAGCAAGGAGGCGGGGTAATCGCGGCCAATGACGGCGTCTGCTACGATGACGATGAAGAGAATTCAACAGCCGATTCCAAACCCAAACCGGTGGACGATAAGGCGTCCAGTAGCTCCAATGGCTCCACAACGAGAACGCCCACAACGAGGATGCGAAGCAAGAGCACCCCCCGAAAACGAGTGATCAGTGATGAGCATTGGAAGCTGAACCGAACCCCCACCCAGACGCCCACTTCCAGGCTCCCTGCCCCGAAACGTATTGCTGAGTATACAACAAACGACCCGATAACTTCCCCGCAAGCAAGTGGGGGCGAAGGCGCGCGAGAGGACAAGGTAGTACCCTCTCCCTCTCGGAACAAAGAAAGGGGAAGGGCTGCTGTGGCACCTGACCTCGCGACAAGAGAACGACGGAAGTCGAGAGCGTCCCGGGATGTCGATACAATACTGGAGGATAAGGTTGATGGAGAGAATGGGTCACATAATGGCTCCTCAAAGTCCATTTCGCGACCGGCAACCGGGGATAAGGCCCATGCAAGTGCACGGTCGGAACAGTCGCAAAGCGCGAAGAAAAGGGACGGACCATTGGACTATGATTCCGAGTGGGCGACAAGTGAGGCCGATTTCTCAGAACTCTCCAGGCGGCGTGCGCGAGGCCCAAGCCACCCTGTACCCAAAAGCCCTGCACCCAGAGGACGGGGCACTGTGAAGCCACCTAGGGGCGGCATTTTTTCCCACATGCTCGACGAGTCTAGGAAGATGTTCGCCAAACCGGAGCCTCCGAAGCCCACTCCGACCCGGGGCGCGAAAATAGAAGCATGGCTTTCTGAGACCACTGATCCATTCATTGACGATATGGAATCCGACGTTGAGATACCTGCACCATTGAATACCAATACCGGCAAGAAAAAGGTACCCGCAAAACAAGAGGAATCCCAGAAACCTGGTAGCGATAACAATCCTCTCGAGAGCGACATGTTGAAGAAAGATGCAGCGCAGCGGCGAGCGAGGAAGGAAGGCTCGACTGGAAGCGAAAGCATAAAGCAGCCGGAGGAGAAAATAGAGCCTACGAAGGATACCACCGGTCCAACCAAGAACAAGGAGCCTCCGGAACGAGAGACGAAGCAGCCGCCTCCCAATGTTGGGAAGCTTCCCATTCGCGAACGACTCCATGACGACAAGGTCAAGGACAAGGATAAGGATAAGGACCAGGCATCGGAGACGGAAACCCAGGTGTTCTCAGAGGGCTCCGAGGTATCCGGAAATAATGCGCCGGTGCCGCTTGGACGTCGAAAGCCCTTTCCCACCACAGGAGCCCACTCTCTCTCAACAATAGCATCCGTCGAATCGATGAGCACAGGCACCGATGCTCCAGTATCAGGACAAGATCCTGTACCAGAAAAGCAAGATGCAGCTCCCACTCAGGAAAAGCTTGACGAAGAGGAGAAGAGGGACCAATTTGATCCCGACTCGCTCCCTGTAATTTCTTCCCAGCTAAAGAGGCGCCTTACTACCCACGACGATCTGATATCGGTCTTGTCTGCACCGACTAGCAGGAGTAGAAGCCTTCGCTCTGCAAGAAGTCTGAAAGCGAAGAGTCGGGTCATCACTGAGAATATTCCTGACCTTCTCAAGGAGCTGGCGGGTGACGAGACTAAATACATGCGCGAGCTGAAGACCCTGGTCGGCGGTGTAATACCTGTTCTTTTGACCTGCGTGCTATCACGATCCGATTCGGCGATTGCAGCTGGCCTCTTTCGACCATCCACTGACCCCAAGGATGAAGTGAACTTCAGCAAGCCCATTGTGGACATGGGTGTTGCCATTGAGCGGTTGAAAACACTGCACAAGCGAATTCCTCAAGATGACGTGGACGCGCTACTCAACTGGGCGAATGGGGCTCAGAGAGTGTATCGTGAATACCTCAAAGCCTGGCGACTAGGATTCAAAGACGTGATTGTTAACCTTGCGCCCCTTGAAGATGGCGAGGCGGGCGACAACACCGACACGAAGAGTTTGGACGAGGGTATGGCACGGGATGAAAACGGCGATGTGGTGGACAGTGACGGTGAGAAGGTCGATGTTGCATACCTCTTGAAGCGGCCCCTCGTGCGCCTGAAGTACCTTGCCAAAACATTTAAAGGAATCAAAACGATCCAGCCATCCACCAAGGCCGAGGATGTGGCGGCGGTCTATCAGAGCCTTGTCACGGAAGCCCGCCGCCGGGCACGCGAAGAAAGAGCAAGACTCGAGGATGAATCGGCCGCCAGCGTCGACGCGACCCGCGCCAGAGACCCGGCGACTCTGGGGGCGCTCACTGGAGTCAATGTCGACCGAAGCCGAAGGGTCCGGGCCCGGGATTTCTTCAATCTCTCTTTGTACCACACCAGCGGTCAGATTATTGATTGCCGTGCAGAATTCCTTCTGAGAGACGGCACCGCAGGAAGCAAACCAGGCGGGGACCTACTCATCTGTGAGATTGATCATACAGATCGGTGGCTGCTATTCCCGCCTATCGAGCTTGGATGTGTCTCGGCTCGGAACGGCGACACGAAGGGCGAAATCGTGGTCATGCTACGAAGTGCCCCAGGGCAGGCCAGATCCTGGCAAGAGCTGCTCGTGCTCCGCATTGACGAAGAGGACATCGGCTACGAATGGGTTCAGATGTTGGGCCTGACCCCTGTCCCACCGGCTATTTGTCGAACTCAGAGCTTCATCGACCGAGCTAAGCGGCAACGAGCAAAGACAATCTCGTCGGCCAACGAGGCCTCTCAGGCCCAGAAGGCTCCGCCAAGTCCTTCAAACATCAATGTTCCTATCGGAGAGAAGCCCACTTCTCGTACATTGCGGCGTTCCTTAACCCCTAGAGACCACCTTCCGGACCCAAGTACTGTGGGATCTTGGGTCTCCGAGTCACGCACGTCCCTGCAAACTGCAATAACGGCAGAGTCGGATTATGCTACGGGGGATGACTCACCAGTGAGGTCCCCACCGCCGCAATCTATCTTGCATGCTAGGGAGCCCCGAAAGAGCTTCACGGCGGACGACAGACCATCTCCTGGCCTCAAACGGTCAAAGGCAAAGAGAGTCACACGAAATGGCGAAATCATTCCTTCGAGTCCTACCACACCAACGGACCTCAGCACGGACAAAGGTCATAACCAGGACCACGAGGATATCAGACGCTCGGAGGAGAAGAAGAAGAAGCCCAAGGCACTGCATAATCCGAAGACTCCTACGAAAAGTACTCCTGGGCCAAGCTCTCCCCGGGTGTCTTCTGTGCCGTCGATGGACCTCCCTGTTATTCCGAAATTAAGGAAGGGCAGCAGTCAGACATACATCTCAGACACGCTGGCATCCACATCGGACGACGAGTATGCCACTATGGATGTTGATATTATGCCGGAGACTCCTACCAAAACTAAGAGCCATTCACGCGAGCACTCGGGATCGGACCAGACGAACGAGGAAGAGCCACCGCCACCGCCGCCACCACACTCTCGTTCACCAAGCTCTACTGGATCCAGCCTGTCGAATACTCCTGTCCTCAGCCCAAGTGGTGTGCGTACGAGACGCCGGGGCTCTTCGCCTTTGAAGCATGAATATGAACCATCCACCGCCTCGGACTCTTACTCGGACTCTGATACATCAACTGTGCGTCATTACGAAGTGCACTCAGGATCCGATTACTCGGATACAGACAGCTCGGATGAGTCTGAAGACGAGGCCGTGTCGCTAGCGCCAGCCGAAGCAAAGCATCCTCCCAAGCCTAAGACTCCGGCTCCAGAAGCCATGTCTACTAGCAGTTCTCTGTCACTGTCCAATTCCGCATCCCAGGGTGGATATAGATCCGTTCCTTCACAACCAAGCAAGTCGTCCACTGTTGTTGCGTCAGTATTTGCCTGGTCGGAAAAGGGTTCTTGGGACAGCATTTTCCCCGATGACTGCAAGGTTATGATCAGCCCTGGGCTCATTGAAGCATATGATATGGGAAACGCACCATCCGGGACTGAAGAGGACAGCAAAGCACGTCCGTTGGTTGCGCTTGAACTCACTCCCCTGGTACCTATTCGACGCGGTACCGCAATTGATATTAGTATCCGCTCTCCTCCTACCAAACGGTCAAAGATCAATTGGAGTAACAACATCATGTTCCGCTCGAGGAATGCCGACGAATGCGAGATTCTATACGGCCTGATCAATCAAGCCCGGATCAACAACCCCACCTACATAGCACTCCAGAATGCCCGAGGTCCTTACGCAGAGCAGCCAGCTCCCATGGAATCGCCAAACCGAGGTGGTGGGGGGTTGTTTGGCTGGCCACGACGCCGGAGAAGCTACCGTGCATCTAGCTCTCCGCAATCGGTCACCGACAACTCCGAGAGTAGCGTAGGGACCATGAGCAGCGCATTCTCTGCACTGAAGCGGTTTGGAGCGGGAAGCAAGATGTTCAACATCTCCCGCTCCTCGATTGCTTCTCGCGACGGCCAGAAGGAGGACAGCTTGTACTCGAGTTCTGCCGGATCGAACGCTTCTCCCACATCCGGCATCGGCCGCATAGCAGCCGCCATGAAGGGCGGCGACGGTATCGGCCTGTCCAACGCGAAGATTCGACTTTACTTGCGCGAAACCCAATCCAAGTGGCGTGACATGGGCGCCGCAAGGCTGACCATCATGCCTGCGTCTCCAGAATCTCGCCTCCCTGACACAGCTAGCGGACGTGGCGATTCCGGGAGCATAGCAGAAGGAGTCGATGGAAGTTTTCCGGGCTCTGGAGCTGCTTCCCCCCGTCGCGGCCCGGAGTCGGAGAAGCGAATCGTGATCCGAGGGAAGACTCGTGGCGAGGTCCTCCTCGATGTCTGCCTTGGCGAGAGCTCGTTCGAACGGGTGGCTCGAACCGGTATTGCCGTGTCCGTCTGGGAGGAGAACGAAGGCGGAGCTATGCCGAAGAAGGGCGGCGTTACCGTTGGAACCTCCAAGGTCTATATGATCCAGATGAAGAGTGAAGCCGAAGCCGCATACACGTTCGGGCTTGTCGGAAAGTCCAGATATTAGTTTGCACTTTGGGAGGGAAGAACCAGAACTCATGCCCATTGTGGCCTGTGCTCCAAGCTATACTTGTCTTTTTCATCATCTTCTTCCTCTATATTCTGTTCAGTTCCTGCATTTTTACTGTCTTCAGCGATCTTCTTTTTCCCGCTTTGTGTTGTTTTGTGCACCGGCATATCCATACCCCCTCTTGCTGATATCCTCTTTTATTCTTCTTCTCTTATCTCCCCTTGTTTCACTTCCCTCCCCTCATCACTTTCTTGTGCCAATTCATGAAATTTAGATGCCCATGTGTATATGAAACGGAAGATGACCCACCAATGTCAATGTGTGATGCAGCTTATCTAGATTTTTGCATGAGTTCTGACTTCTGATCTCCAAGTCACTTCGACTTACATCTGTTAATTATCATCCTACTACTATCTCTATAATATATAGATATGTTTACCTCGTCCTTGACTCGTTCCATAATATAAACCTACCTTGGTAAATTTTTGAATACAATTATAAAATGCGCTAAAGCCTGGTTTTCTCGGCGAGACGAGGTAAGAACCCAAATTTAGCTAGCTAGGGATCTATGAATTGATCTATATCAATTAGTCCACGATAACGACCGGGGACAACGGTGTGTCCCCCTTCGCTTCTGCTGTACTGGACTTTTTAAAGATGTAACCGATGCGGTTGTCTTCGTCTTTGAGTAGAGCGAGAAGAACGTCATCGTCGATCGATGATTCGATTCCTTCGATACCCTCTTTCTCTGTGGCGACAAGATGACTGGGGTCTATATGGCAGTATTGGGAGAGAGATTGTTGCATGCGGTGCTTTTGCTTGGTGGTTCCGTTGCCGTCATCATGCTTCTCAGGCTTCCCGGATCGACGAGCTGCGCGCGAGTCTCGGATCTGGCGCTCCTGCTTCTCCATGTCCACTTCTGAGGCTTTCAGTAGGGTAGGTAGATCAGGGAAGTCCTCTAATTCGGAGAGCGCGCTTGAGGTGGAATCATCGTCATCGTCTTTGTCATTTGCTTTTGAATCATTTTCTGATGGCAGAATGCCGTTGCCGCCACAGTCACAGCCTAGAAGCTCGTGTGTTTGGCACCTGCTTTCTTCGTCTAGCCGGAATAGGTCCTTAAGCTCGTCCCGCGAGAATTGGGCTACACTGTCCCGGTGTTCCATGACGCTATCTGCAAGCCCGATCTTAGTTACTTGACGCTGCCAAATCTTTTCTTCAAGGCTGCCTTTGAGAAGGATACGGTATATTCGACAGTGGTGTTTTTGGCCATCACGATGGATTCGTGCCATGGCTTGGATGTCAGTAGCTGGGTTCCAGTCCACGTCGAATAGGATGAGGCGGCTGGCGCCTATCAAGTTCAGTCCGGTGCCTCCAGCTTTTGCAGACAAGAGAAATGCGAAGCAGAGGTTCGGTGGAAGACGATTGAAGTCCTCAACCAGGGATTGTCGTTTCTGAGCAGGGGTTGAGCCGTCCAAGCGGAGAAAGGGGAGGGATAGAGATGTTAGCAGGGTTGCTAGTAAGTTCAGTGTGGAGGTATAGTTAGAGACCAGTACTATCTTCTCCGAGGAGTTTGTGCGTAGGTTATCGAGTAACAGATCCAGAACACGGATCTTGGCACTAGACGAGGGCGAGAAATGGCGTAGGAGATTCGGCGGTAAAGAGGATAGCAGAGCAGTGATAGTCTCACTAGGTGTCTCGTTCACATTCCTCGGAGAAAGCAAAGATGGACTGTTGCAGAGTTTCTTGAGAATGGTTATAAGTTGAAGAGCATTTTCAGAACTCCCAAGGGCGTTCTGAAAGATCGGAGAGGCAAGAACATTTTGGTAAATGGTCGCTTGCGTGCGTGTTGGATTGCAAAATAGCACATACTCTGTCTTCGGAGGGAGGTATTTGGCCAGGATATCTGCTGTCCTGCGCAGCATAAACTTGGAGGTAAGCTCTCGTAGCTCTTCGTTCCTAGCCTCTCCCTTCTCGATGTCCTTCTTAGTTGCCTCGGGCTGTCTGCTCTTGACAATGGGGCTTTCGAATTCTCTGATGAAGGATTTGAAAGTTCCCAGAACGCCAGGGTTGACAAGGTCTACCGCGGCAAAGAACTCTTTCAGATCATTTTGGATGGGCGTACCAGACAAAATGATCCTTTTCGTAGCATTCAGTGACTGAATGGCTTGGCCGCTCTTGTTTTGAAGCGTCTTTAATCGGTGACCCTCATCTGCAACAATGATGTCGACACTATCGCCTCTGGCTAACCCTTCTTGGACAGTCCTGAGTTTTTCATAACCCACGATCATGATACTATAAGCTTTCCCCCTGGTAAAATCAGTCAATCGTTTTCTCTTGTCATCAAATACAAAGACTCCGATCCGTTCGTTTCCCAGCCACTTGCGGAATTCTTTCCTCCAGTTATTGATCAGCGTAACCGGACAGACAATAAGAGCCTTCTTAACGACCGGGGGGCTTTCGTATACCGGATTCTGCTTCAGAAGCGTCCACAGGAGAGCTATAGTTTGTAAAGTTTTTCCCAGTCCCATATCGTCTGCTAGAATAGCTCCTTCACCGTTAAAGGATCTCATTCCCATAACACATTCGTATAGAAACTGGACACCCTCACGTTGATGAGGTCGCAGATGTTTCGCCAGGAAGGGATCAACAACGACATCAACAATCTGTTTCCCTTTTGGCACAGATTCTGGCCGTTTCATGACCAGCGCTCCAGGTTGGTTCGGATCATGGCGCGGAACAGGCTTCTCCGACGGAGTCTGGGGCAGAACAGTGTTTTCCAATAATGGCTTTTTAAATGCGCTAGAGACTGCTCCTCTCTTCGAAGCAGGGTTCGCTAGCGGTGCAGCGCTAGGCTTCGCAGGCTGGCTCTTGGCAGAAGTTGCCGAAGCAGAAGTACTGCTTCGAACCGGAACGAACACTTTCGTGGGCAGTGCTGTCGGTGTAAGCGGCTCGTTCTTGGCCTTTAGGAATTGTCGACCGGACAGATACTCTTTCCTAGACATTTCTGAATCAATCTCCACTTCCTTGGCTCCAATAGATAGCATGACGCCGGGCTCAAGACGAGAACCATGCATTCCCCGCCCCATGTCTTTTCCAGACACATCCTGCAAGTAGGCATAGCCATCGCGTATGGAGAGGATGCCGTCGCCATCCCACGTTTTGTTCTTCTTCGTGGTAACCTTGCGCCTTTGCGGCTTGTTAGTCTCCATGTCTTTGTGCTCCGAGAAGCGCATGTAAAAAAACAAAAGTGGACATACCATAGGACATTGAAATATCTTTCTCCGGCTGCATCACGAGAACCCCCGGAGCTTACTGAGGATTCCACATGAACCTTTGTTTGTAGTCTAGGCGTCACTAGTCGTCCAGCTGACGGAACGGTATTTTCGAGATCTGCTGGGTGCTCTGGCTGTAGACGCGGCTTCTTCGCTGGAGGACCGTCGATCTCGCTGGCTTCAGTTGGCAGTGCTGGTCTTGACACAGTGGGCTGGAGTGGCTTCCTCATCGAAGGAGGCTTAAACGGCTTGAACACCATCGCGATTGATGATCGTCGACGATATCTGCCCGAGCCTTTGCACCCTGGAGTTGATGAGTCTTTTCTCCGCCGCGCGACAGGCACGAGACGCGCGGGTGTCGCGCCATCACGTGATGATCCAGTGGTTATTGCCTGATTCGGGCAGTCAAATGGGGACTCGAAGGCTCAGGCAGGAGCTGGGGCTTGAAAGAAAGGTGTAATATACTGGGTGACATGCTAGCACACCAATGAATTATTGACTGGACGACATTGGATTCAAGGCATATCCAAGAGCTACTACTCAAAACTTTTCATCCAATACCAGGATTATATACAGATCATAAGATTACATCAGTAACGACTATTTGCATCACGTGCAGCAAGGCACACACATTAGAATCCCCTTCAAGCGTTCCTACTCCAAACCATAAACACTCAGTTCGCATCAGCCATGAGAACCTTATCAGTCATAGGAATGGACTTGGGTCCTTCATAGCTTTTCATCCGGAAGAGCCACCAAGCGGCCACGAATATCGTCAAGCCTCCCGTCAACAAACTGGCGTAGTTCATCGACGCGGCATCGGTAGGCAGGGCGTAAGGGAAACAGAAGATCACGACGAAAGCGAGAATGTAGATACAGCTAAGGAGGTTGATGACATAGCCGATACGTCCCAGCCAGAAATGGCCGGGGGCAAACGAGGACCGGCGAGTGAGCATGTGGGGGAAGATGGCGGCGAAGTAAGAAAGACTGGACAGCTGCACGAAGCAACCCACGAAAGCGTTGAAGGCAGTGGTGGACCCAACGTAGATGCAGGCAAGGATGGTGACAAACACACCGCATACCAGTGTTGCATTGAAAGGGTTCTGCATCCGCGTGTTGATGTGTCCGAGCCATCCAGAGAAGGGAGTCGCGCCATCACGAGAGATGGTCCACAAGGTGCGACCAGCAGTGATATAACAACCGGCACAAGTGATGACCGTAGGGATAAAGGCCACAATCAGCAACCCAAGGGCTCCACCCTTAGATCCTGTTGCTTGACGATAGATTTCGGCGAGAGGGAATCCGTAGACGCTATTGATGACTGCGTCGAGATCGGTGATGGAATAGAACAGGGCAATCATGTAGAGGATACCCGTGATGAATCCGACGGCCATTTGGGCCAGGACGGCCTTGGGGATGTTGCGACTCGGGCTGCAGTCATAGTCAGTACCTCAAGCAAAGGTTTATGCGGAACATGATCTTACCTAGGGATCTCCTCCGCAAGGTGCGATGAGCAATCGGGTGTGCCCACACTATAAGCTCCATTGAGCATGCCTGCAACAAAGACAAACCCCTGACTGGAGTATCCAGTGTCGTTTTCCCAGGTGCTCCATACAGACTTGTCCGTAGCATAGGAAGCACCATTGACATGGGGCATGACCGCACATACAACGATGGTGATAAACACACCCGCCAGGATAAATAACAGTCCGAGGTTACCAATATGCGGCAGGAACCGATTCATGAACAGGACAATGCAGCAGCAAAGCCAGGTGCAAATGATAAAGCTCACGAAGATATGCCATGCGTGAGGGACAAACCCAGGATGCATGAGGGCATACATCGAGACGGTCTGCTGTCCTAGAATGGCGGACATAGAGGCAGCACCCAGAATCCAAGCAAGACAGTTCCAAAACCCGGCAAAGAAACCGCAAACACGTCCGTATTTTCCCGCAGTGATCGAAGCCCAGTGATAGACTGATGGTTATAATCAGCAACGCAACCAAGGCAAGCCACGACCAAGTCCGAGTGACATACCTCCACTGGAAGATGGCATTCCCGATGCCAATTCAGCAATCGATGCTGCAACCAGCCAATAGCAAACAGAAACCGCAATGCTAAGCACACAATTAGCGACGGCCTGAAGAAGCCTCTAGGGTTGGGTGGCGTCATACAATTCGTAGATCACACCAGATGGACCTCCATTACTCAACGCAGTTGTCTACAAAGACACCATCAGCTGTCTTCTTTTGTTGTCGTCTCATCTGGAACTATCATACCACACTGCCGCCCTGGGCAATCCACGTATTTCCTGTCGTGACGGCGACGGCGCAAATGCTCAACAAGCTGAAGTTTCGTTCGACTTCCTGACGGTGACCCGATGCATTGACCACTTCAATTGAAGATTGGTCATCCGCCGCTTCGACTGCTCCCACCTTCTCTGTCGACGTTTTAGTGGCCATTTCGAATGCCGAGGCGAATAAGAACCGGATCGGAGCTGAGATTCGAGACGTGAAGGCGGAGTAGCGAGATGCAGATATTGATCAAGTCAGATAGATTGAGATGTAGAATTCAAACCGATGGAAGGTCGTTCTTTCACTCTTCTTGACGGTGCTGGGTGATAGGAGCGAGTGGGTAAGATCAAAGAAGGAATTCGGCTAGGAGAGTAACAGGATAGGAACCTAGGAAGAAGGACTCGACATGGCTTCTACCACAACCGTATACCGACGAAAAAGGTACAAAGACCAGGAGAGTGAACAGCACTGGGAAGTCCCAGGAGTTTATAGATGGCGAGAGGAGGGGGGGACACTGGCAGGTATACTTCAGCTGGGGAGTATGAGACCTACCAGTGTCCGGTGGCCCTCCATCTGGTGGGGCAGTTGGAACCCCTCGAGGAGGAATTATCCAATCAGCAACCAAAAAGGTGCGCTGGTGGTGGCCAACCGGCGGGAGCGGGTCGGGAAGCGATTCTGACTGGCTCCCGCTGGCCACTAACGCAGGAGCACGCGGAGAGGCACCTTACCCGAAGGGGGAGCTATAGCAGATATACCTTCATCAGCAGTCCACGGAACCCCTCGAAGTTGAGGTTGAATTTAAGTGTACAGTCATAGAATCAACGGCTTGGGTGGAATGGAGTTCGGATGGCAGGCGAACATGTCGTTTTCCCCACAACTGGGGTATAAGGCTTCATCTGTGCTTTTTAAGGTACTGGATCTCTGGAAATCAAGCATTGATATTGAAAAAATCCAAGAGTATCTAAGAAGTAATCGATGGTATCGTAAGGGTCTTTGATCACGCAGCGGAAGCGAATAGATAAAGGCAAAAAAGCTGCTCCGTGCGGAATTTAAGAAAGCACATACATATGCCGTGGTTCCTATTATCTGACTATCGATAAACAATCACCGGCCGCTTCTATCTTTCTCGACCGGTTAGTAGATAGATAACATTTCCATTATCTATACATCTAAGATACTAGACAAATCCTGCATCCTTCAGATCCGTGCCAAAGAGTGGGTAGCCATTTGCTTACTGCCACAGGTAAGCGCCGTGTAACCACGGCATGCTGACGCCAAGACACTGGATTTCTGGAAAGTGGGGACGTCCAGTTGCAGCCAATGACAAAAAGCCGAGGCGCCCTTCCGACCGTGGGCCTTCATTGGGTTTCTTTATTTCCGACGCATCGGAGCTTTTTTAAAGCCCGTCCATCTACGGAATAAGGACTGATTATCAAGAAACTATTATTCATGACTTGTAAGATTACACAATGGAGGTGATTTTTTCTCGGTCTAGTCGACAAAGCCCTTATAGGCGCGGGGGATTGCCCACGAATGTTATAGTGGGTTGAAGTAATCCCTACTAGTATCTAGTAGCACTGGGGCTCTCGCACTCGAACGGGTACTCGGCTCGGCCGGGATACAGTCTACTACTATGTGGGTGCTTCTAGCCAGGGGACTCAGATATAGACACTAGACACGAGGCTAGGTTCAGCTCGTGTCGCATTTTCAGAAGTGTCTAGCCAGCTCTCCGCCACAATCCCACACCAATGATAGTATAGAATATGGATGGCGAGAAATTCCCGTCCCTTCTTGATTAATGCCCCCAAAAAAGAAAGAAAAAAGACCAAGGGAAAAAAAAACGGCTCCCAAGCCCTGTGGCGAGCATCGACATACACTATTGTGGCATTGGTGATGTGTTTCACCCGTACTGCTAGCGTTTGAATAGACTCATTTATATAAACGGGCAATCATGTAAGAGAAATCCAGATTCGGAGAAACACCGGATGTATATCACCCTGCTTCCTCACCAATAGTCGGATAGTATCAGGAGTAGATATGAGAACAGCCCATTAGGTCCGTACCCCCCAAACTTTGTACTGTGTAGCTTCCCTTGCGGAATTCAGCTGCAGCCGCGGGTTTCCATGCCGGCGTTCCAGAACACGGACCAGGCCTTCCACGCTGGGCTGGTGAAACGAAATCAGGTTTTATTCATTTTAAGCCAATTGAAATGCTGACTGGTAGTCTCCCAAAGTTTATTATAGTACTCTGTACTAGGGACATCCCTGCTAGTCCAATATCGTCTAGGTTCACCGATCGGGACATCGATCTGGTTTCTGCCCTGCAATCGGCCCAGACACCTTGGGAGTAGCAGCGGGTTTGGAACTCCATTAGTGTCTTCGGGGTTTCCGATGACTCCTCCATGTAATGTTAGAACATTCTCAGACCAACACGGGCAAATTCGGAACGGAGGAAAGGGGGTAGATGCTAGCATGTCATGTTCTCGATGATACCTACTGCTTGTAGACGGCCATCAAGAATTTCAAGGGTTATAATAATCTGGCGACCCGAATCCTTCTAGATGGGGTACATTCAGCGCGGGGTACCTATCCTTTAGTGAGAATGACTTGCAGACAGGCTATTCACGGATTGGTTTAATTACATGTGCTACATGATACATCATGATCATGCCATGCGACGGGACGGCATTTTCGAATCCAGCCCACCGGATCATTCTAGTGGTTACTAAAGGAACTAACGGACCCCTGACTAAGGTAGTAGTATCTGCCTAGCTGCTATGTAGGATGATAGTACTTGCACACACTCTTCACTTAACCCACCGCAACGTGGTAGCTCCTGAATCCATCCCGATCCTGCCGCTATGCACTTACGAATGTTGACGTAGGAGAGCAACACCCCCGCTGATATTACTAAGGCATGAATAAATGAGATTAATAAAGACAGTACTTCTGCCCAGCCCGGCATTGCGGTTTGAGATTTATGAATTGGAATAACCGATCCCCCACCCCCCGGGAAGATGGGGCTACGACCCTTTGACACCCTGACACCATAGCGATCAGCTCAAGACAACACGGTAAAAATGTTCTCCGTACCACGAGCTGAAAGACTGCACGAACTCTGGTTCAGTTTTAGAGTCCAGCGAGCCAGAGCTTAATTTTCACCGACATAGTAACGGCGTAGTGGCTTTTTGTCTTGATATGTGCGGGAAAAAAAAGAGCCAAGGCAAAGGAATAGAACAAGTGTGGCCGGCTGGCAATATCGGTGCAACTGGCGGTACGGAGTAGGATCGGGATGGTTGCTGACTGGCTGCTGCGGAGCAGGGGCAGATTTAAGTTTACGGTGAAGTGGGGCTTTGATCCAAATTAAGTTGCCACTAGCGGGAGTCCACCCTCAAAATCAAATACCCTGTGTGGGTGACACAAGCGTATTGTCCAGATGAATTAATTGCACATTCCCCAACCTAAGTACTGCGTAAGTCTTGTTAGCTTCCAATTGGCGAGACTAGGACTGATTAGGCCCGACATCAAGTGGGTTGCATTCACTAGTCGGAGCGAGTAGGAGAATCTGCTAAGCATGTACACAGTCGGTAGTATACGTAAATACGTATGCACTATGCAGACGCAGAAGTGGGGATTGAGGGATGATCATCCCGTCAATACCTGCGAACTTGGCTCCATGATTTAGGCGACAGTGCGGCACCTCTGCTCGATTTTGACGAGGAGGCAACTACTGGGATAAATTGGGCCACTCAACTGTCAGTAGATCGCTTAGACAGTCCATCCTGCATGCACCTGCTATGTATCTGTACTGTGCAGAGGTAATGCATGCCAAGTACTGCTACTAGTAGATAGCACCATTTCCCAGCGGAAGCAGCACGGGGTGGTCAGGTAAGGTATTGGACGAATGGGGGTGAATGGTGGTATCTGCGGTGTCCAATACCTTGCTACCCACGGATGGAATACCTGAGTATGTACTACTACTGTGTAGCCCCTGCAGTGCTGGGTTGGAGACGTGGAGCATCCCACCATCCACCATCCACAGACCGGATGGAAGGGAGCCCCGCAACCGACCTGAGCCACCAGTCATCATGGATCCGCCTGTCTGATTTACTACCTTCGGCCTCTGCCCGTTATTTTATTTTTTATTTTTTATTTTTTTTATTTTCATTTTTTTTCCCCCTCAAGTTGCCCGCAGTAAGGGTGTTGACGGTTTGGTACTAGCCCCGGATTGGAGATGATACTGCCGTCTATTATTCGCCCGCCCACTGCCATGTGCATCGTCAAGGATTGTTCCTGGCTTCTTTCACCCATCTACCGAGTCGCCCATCTGCTATGTGGACAGGACGCACCCAAATCTGGACCACTCATTGATTGATCTGGACGCATCATCCTTCGGCCAATGCGCCGGCCCTTGAACCTTATCTTTGCAATATGTGAGTGCTGTCATCCAGTATATCTATCGGCCCATCTCCCTCGCGGCCCCTGCATATGACCCGTTCAGGTGATACCGACTGACCGGTCTTGTCTGGTCCTCTAGGTTGCACTCCAGTGACATGGCGAGCCTGGACTCCGCCTTCGCGAAGAGCTTTGCTAGGGAGACATGGACCCTTTACGGTGTAGGAGTACTGGGTGCCGTGCTACGATTGTGAGTTGCCCTGGACAGAGATATCCTGACCCTGCATGTCATTTACTAACCTTGTCCTTCGCTAATCGCACAGCGCAGCACGAATACGCCGCTTAGGCTACCAGAACCTCCAATCAGATGATTACTTGATGTTATTCTCTGTGGTCTGGTATACTCTTCTCTGTGTCGCACTCAACGAAGTCGCCTCCATAGGAGGTTCAAATCTGATGGATGAGAGTGACATAGAGAAGTTGACACCAGAGATCAAGGCCGATCGTATACGAGGAAGCAAATGGGTCTTTGTATCAGAACATTCCTTCCTTCTCGCGATATATGGGATGAAAGCATGCATGCTGGTGATATATGCCCGTATCACGTACGATCTGCCCCTCAATGGTCATTATTCCTTCATTTAACTAACTGATCAACAGAGAGGGGTTACGCCAACGGAAATGGGTGACTTACCTTGCCGTATATGTCGCCCTGGGCTTTGTTGGCAATGAGATGTCTCTATTCCTTATCTGTCGACCATTATCAAACTACTGGGCCGTGCCGACGCCATATGGTCAGTTGCTTCCCATCCAAAGCAACCCGGTTAGGACCTTACTAATTTTGACATAGAACAATGCTCAACTTATCAATATTATGAAATCATTCAAGGCTGCTTGTCGATATCTGCAGATGTCTTTATGCTCCTCATTGGGCTTCCACTCATGGTCCAAGTACGAGTACCTCTGAAGCAGAAGTTGATCCTCCTGATCCTATTTGGCATGGGAGTCTTCGTCATCGTCGCGGCCATCCTGAACAAACTTTATTGTCTCGTCCCCTCTCTTATTTCCTATGTTTACATGAACTGGTACTTCCGGGAAGCAACAGTAGCTATCCTGGTCACCAACCTGCCTCTCGTTTGGTCGCTTCTTCGCGATGTGTTTCCTGCGCTCAAAAGTTGGACGGGCGGTTCACGAAGAGCAACTACAGAACGGTATCGGACTGGCCCCTGGACGAGTAAGGGATCTGCACTCCGCAACTACGGCGCTCATAGTCAGCTCCATTCTGGAGAATACAGCATGCACGCCTACAACCAAAGTACCGTTATTACGCCACAGAAAACCATCTCGGATGCCAGCCTGGAGCCGAGCGACGATCGCGAGCCCAGTGAGGATGGCTCCGAACGGGCCCTCAGAATCCGTCAGGATGTGACGGTTACGGTGGAGCGTGAGGCGTGTCCAGCGAAGCAATGGGAGGGCGGCCAGTCCCAAACTTTAGGCGACCGGCACCCAGAACCATGAAGGACACGACTGTTTTATTGCTTTCGCTTCTCGGTCATCTTATTACTATCTATTGATACCTGCACGGGATCTTTTTTTCTGATTTTCCTTCTTGACTACACTCTTTGGATCGGTCTCCAGTTTCCCTTTCTTTCACGGCACTTTCGTTTACGGGATGATCTGATAGTGATGCCCGCTTGGCTATTGTATATAACTTGCTCGGCACCCCATCGCTCGGCCTCCATATAGTTCCACTGATCATCGGTATGTGGGGGACCCAGGATCCCGAGAGGGAGCCCATTACGACCACGGCTTGGAGAAGGGCGATATTGGCTTCTAGCGAACAGGATAGACAAAACATATTATGTGATATCTTAATGGAAAGACAAAAATTTGGACATCATCTCTGTTTCCCTGGTTTCATGCCTCGGCGCGACGACATATTGAGTTTGGCAAATGCTTTCCAGAAAGCCCTTCTTCGAGCTCCAAGGGATCAAGCATCCGACCCTGCCGAAGCGTGACCCGATCCAGGCTCGATCGTCCCGTGACAGATGGTCACGTGATACATTCCCGTACCTGCGCGTGCCGTCTGGTGCGTCTGTCGACGCAACGCTGCCTGTAACATTGGAAATCCCCTGACAATACCACTGGCCTGTCGAGCGCCGGCCTTTAACCGAGCCTCCTCGTCGTTTGCCTCCCTCTCCCTCTCTCTCCCTCTCTCGGTCTCCCTACGGAAGATGCCCCTCTCCATCGAGCGTCAGGATCTCCCAAGGGTTCCCCTGGGCCCAAGTGTCACTTCAGGGGGCTGGGTCAACCACCCCAATCCATATCCACCCATACTAAATGTGGGAAGAGATGAAGCCTCGTGTACACTTCTCTTTTCGACAGCCCCTAACTTTATCTACTATTGAGTTTCCGTGCCAAGGATAGGAACAGCACGGGCTGACAGGAACCTGTGCTCTTGGAGTAAAGAGCCACTCCCTAGGGCAGGTACCGTCCGAAGCATTAAGGGATTAACTTTGTGCTGACCTTGTCTATACTAATAGATGGCAACCTAAAGTTTAGCCGAGGCCGCGTTAGCAATCTACCCGGAACCCAGAACCAACAACCCTAGAGTTTCAAAGTCACCAAGGCATCATTAGCAAGCACCCAATCACTCCGTGTTACGACGGATCTTGAAGAGCTGCTCGGCCGTATGTTGTTTTCTACGGACTGTGAAGTGGTCCCATGGGCCAACCCCCCCTCCCCAATCCCCCACCAAGCAGCAACCACTTTAGGAAATGATCTTAACTTCGGACTGCGCTACGCCGACTTGCATCACTTGGTCCATGGATCAGTTCAGGGCGGATAAATATAATCTGCTCAGGTGCGGACGGAGCACGAAGGCCGAACCAAAGTTTCCACGGATCGAGGCTTGCACGGTGTTGTAACTTGTAAGGTACAGCGACGCACCTACTCTGTCACTTGGCCACACCCCAAGGATCGACATGCCCACAACACTGGCCAGGATCTCCAGGCTCATCCGCAGTGGAGAAGGATCATGAGCACATCAGAGAACCTCGACACGACTACGTCGATTGCGAACTTGGAAGGTTAATGAGGCGCTCGCTCATTTGCCACATTGCTAAACGGAGTTTGTTCTGGAATCGATGATGGTTTTTCGTAAATTTAGAACAACACCCCTATCTCGTTCTGATGAGCCGAGTGAAAAAGACTAAGCAAGTCTACACTTACTCCGTAGGCTACGCTAAACCTCATCTTAGCGTTTAAGAGAAGGTTTGTGGTCTTCCTCTGTTGTAGATTCGGGACGCGGACCGCTTGAGCCTGTGCTTTAGACTTTTACAGTCTGCCGTTGAAACTAATGAAGTGTCTCAAGGCTTGACTATGGCTGATCAGATGTCACTTCCGCCCACTCATCCTATAAACTTTCGGAGGACCAGACTTTTCCCAAGGATCTAGGGCAGCCTTTCAAGGGGCGAAAAAAAAAATCACTCACTCTCATCTCCGGTTGCCTTTTCCATCAGTTATGTGGTTCCCTCTTATCCGAAAGTTTACTGCATGGTGGCTCTACTAGTGCACGAATGGGGAGGTTCACACCTCTGCCTGATGCATGCGACAGTTCATGCAGCACCATCAGCACGGTTCCATCATGACCATTCAGCTACAGTGACCCTGCATCGAGGATAATGCCACGGCCCCACTTCCATGTTTGTGTCTGGGGCTCCGGACGCCAGACGGACCAGATGCCTCATACACATGGAGTCTCTATTCGATGGTTGCAGAATAGCAAAGTCGGGATATCGCCCTTGAAGAGTGAACGCCGGTGGCTCTGCCCTACAGCTTTTGGTGTTCTTTTCTCCGAGAACCTGTGCGTGGGCTGTAGATCCACGTGGTTTTTAGTTCAACGCATGGCGATCGCCCAGATGCGAACGGTTTAACTCCTCTCCTGGCCGTCTTAGTGTATCCTATTACCACCAATGACGCATGCTGCTGTTAGCTTGATGTACTAGATGTTCGGAGTCGGCCGATCAGACTCTAGTATGAATCATTCTAGGTTAGAGAATGCATCCTCCGAGACACGAGGGACACCGGCGAACTTTGTTGACGGATTGGATCATCTCCGAAGCCCGCACCCGAACATCTACCGTGAACAAGACACCGGATTTCTATTACCATCGAAAATCGGCGACGGCGACCATAGGGAGTGGGTTTTGGGGCTTGGGTCGGTACGTAGTCCTCGTCTTAGTCCAGATGGGAAGACGCCGTTTTCTTGGGGTGGGTTTCTTTAATCTATACTAATTACTACTAGATTGTTGTCTTCGGATCCTTCCCTCAGATCCTTCGACTTTCAAGACCCAACGCAGGGTTTAGCGAGAACGAGCGACTTGTTCTTGGGTGTAGCGCGAGAGTGTCGCAGCGACTGGCAGTCTAGATTTCCGCCATCGATATCTAATATATTAAGGGGAGCCATGTTATCGTCACCGACAGATTCCCATTAGTGATGCCGTCGCGTAATCGGCCGGGAAGGGGCACGTGATCGGTGGCTGGATGCGTTGATGCACCGCAGGGCGTCATCCATCCCAGTGGGATCCTCGGGCTTCTTCCAGTTCATCTCTACGGCTCGGCTTCTACATTCTAATCAATCTGGGCTAGGATCAAGACAGTCGGAGCGAAGGAAGCAGCCCCATCTACGTTCTGCACAACAGCCGAAGTAAGCACTTGTACACTTAGTCGCTGCCCTTATCGCTGCGAAATGAATTGCCGGGATCTGTAGACTAACCACGTGCTTTAGATTAAGTGCGTGTCGTGAAGACCGGCCATCTGGCTGTAAGAGCTGCATACATAGTAGGAACGTTCCAAGGGCTGTTCGGCGAATCAATGGCTCCATCATCGTTCCTGGGCCTAGAAGGCTTCCATGTCTTCATCACAGGTGCCGCAAGTGCCATTGGTAGACAAGCAGTGCAGGAATTCTTAGGTATGTTGTTGACCTTCCTACGGAGTACTCTTGCCATTGTTACGATGCATTATCGGCTGGACGCGCGATGGCCCGATATAGGCTTCTTGTAGCCCTCTATGTATGCTGTATTAGCCGACCCATACATGGCCATTTGTCATATCAGATGTTTCAGACCGACTATCACATTTATCACGGCTCATGCTGCATTTCCATACGCTTTCTTGGGCCTTTCGGATGAATTCAACATAGACCGTCTGATTCTGACTGCACTCGACAGACCAAGGATGTAAAGTGACCGCACTCGATCTCCATCATGTGGAGGTCCCTGAAACAGTCACAGGAGATGCATACGCCAGACTCCACGTGCTCAAGGGAGACGCTGTAGACGAGGGGTCCATTCAATCCAGCGTCTCACAAGCCAGCAAGCGCTTCGGTCCTATCCACATACTCATCGTGAATGCTGGCATCGCCGATCAGAACAACAGCCTTCCTATCTGGGAGCTACCGCTGGAAACCTGGGAGAAGACATCCCGCGTCAATGTACGGGGAACCTTTCTCACGATCAAACACTTCCTGAGAGCTGCTCAAACCGCCCAGCAGACTCTGGGGAGAGAGCTAGACAATCTTGCTATCGTCGTGACAGGGGAGTCATCCAGCAAATCTGATTTGCAAACCGAGTTGGTCCACATCGTGAAGACCGACATTGTCCGTCTCAACAGCCGTGCCAGAATCAATGTCGTTGCCACTGTCAATACATCCACGGTTGAAGGCAATCAAAGCGGGACCCAAGCTTCGTACGACTTCCTCCTTGTGTTATGAATAACCTCACTAATCTCACTTAGTACGTCCCCTGGACAAATGGCAACCCCAGAGGCGATATCTCGAACAATCGCATTCCTCGCCTCCCACCGCGCAGCAGGACATATCACGGGCCAATGCCTTAACCTCAACGACAGCACCTCAGTTATCCCAACAACCAGCCTCACCACCACCATTCCACCCGCGCTATCCAACCCCAAGCGCAACAAAATCCGCATTGCCGTCTCCATCGACCTCGACGCCGTCTCCGGGTGGCTCGGAACCGGCCACCACCCCGATAACATCCTAGCCGACTACTCAGCAGGCTTCTTCGCCGCGAAAGTCGGCGTCCCTCGTCTCCTGCGCATGCTCAAGAAGCTCGACCTCGCAGACCGCTGCACCTGGTTCATCCCCGGCCACTCCGCCGAGAGCTTCCCCGACGAAGTGCGTCAAGTGATCGACTCGGGCTGCGAAATCGGACTACATGGCTACGCCCACGAAGGCGCCTACCAACTCACCGTAGAACAAGAGCGCGACGTCCTAACTAAGTGCATCGACATCGCCACCAAACTCACCGGCAAGAAACCCGTTGGCTACCGAGCCCCATTATACCAACTCCGTGAATCCACCCTCGATCTCCTGGAAGAATTCGGCTTCGAATACGGTACTTCCTCCTCCTCCTCCACCCCCCACCAAAACCACTCACACCCACACCAACAAAAACTAACCAACTCATCCATCTAGACGCCTCCCTGACCGATCACGACAGTCACCCCTTCTTCGCTCCCCGCCGTCCCCCCCTCCAACCTATCGACTTTTCCCTCCCCGCCTCCACCTGGATGCACCCCATTCCGGAAGCCACCACCGACCGCCGTCCCCTCGTCTGTGTCCCCTGCAATTGGTACATGGAGGACATGACCCCCATGCAGTTCCTACCCCATGCGCACAATTCCCACGGATATACCGATGTGCGGGTCATCGAGAACCTGTGGAAAGATCGATTCCTGTGGATCAGGGAGAACGAGGAGGAACCGATTTTCCCGGTCTTGATGCATCCGGATACAAGTGGAATGGCACATGTTATTGGTATGCTGGAGCGGTTGTTGACATGGTTGAAGGGGTGGGGGGATGAAGTGGAGTTTTGTCAGACGGGGGAGATTGTGAGGTGGTTTAGGGAGAGGGAGATGAAGAACGATCAAGTTGAGGGAAATGAGGTGATTTGATGGGGACATGATGGAAGATGATCAGATATTTGCGAATTAGTTGGAAAGTTACTTAACTAATGGTACTGGTAAGTACTTAGTACTTATTGAAAGGAATTATATGTGACATTCGGTTCAACCGATTATTATACTAGTGTACACTGATATGTGCATGCGTCGTGCTAGCTAAATACAAGCAAGGTTGACTATACAGACATTTCATCATGGACGTGCAGATACATGTAGAGAAGATGCAGAAAGAGAGAGAGAAGAAAATAAGTCATCGTATCATCGTGAATCGTATAAAAAAGAAAAGCCCGTTCAAGCATCACAATCCATAGAAATCAGTCAACTTTTGTCAAGTCGTTTACTCGTACAGATCCATGTCACCGCTGCCGTCTTCCATCTCCGCCAGGGCCTCCTCCTCGGAGTCCACCATAGCTTCGTCTTCGTCGTTGGAAGACCCATGGTTGGGGAGCACGTCGATGCGACCATCACGCATGACGACGCGAGCATCTTCGCCGTCGACAACGCTGCCGCGCAGGATGAGGATGGCCAGACGGTTCAGGACCTCGCGCTCGATGATTCGACCCAAGGGACGAGCACCGTAGGCGGGCGAGTATCCGGATTCGGCGAGGTAGTCTTTGACTTCCTCGGTGCATCTGATGGTCACATTGCGGTTGTTCTGCTCCAGCCGTTTCTGGACCTCGGCCAGGCGGAGGTCGACGATATTGCGGATCTCCTTCCTGGTGAGACGGTTGAAGATGACGATACTGGAGATGCGGTTCAGAAACTCGGGGAGGAAGTGGTCGCGGATGGCACCCATGACCAACTCGCGCGTCTGGGGTTCGATGCGGCCATCCTTGGTGGTCGGGCGAGCGAGGAACTCGGCGCCCAGGTTGGAGGTCATGACCACGATGCAGTTCTTGGCATCGACGACTCTGCCTTGTCCATCGGTGATACGTCCGTCGTCCATGAGCTGGAGTAGAACGGTGAGGACTTCCTTGGCGGCCTTCTCGACCTCGTCAAAGAGGAGGATGGAGAAGGGACGACGACGGAGGCTCTCAGTGAGCTGACCACCCGCGTCGTGACCGACGTAACCCGGGGGAGCGCCGATCATACGGCTAAGCGAGTGCCGTTCCTGGTATTCCGACATATCGAAGCGAATCATGGCCTTGGGGTCGTCGAAAAGGAACTCCGCCAGGGCCTTGGTCAGCAAGGTCTTACCAGTGCCGGAGGGCCCGCAGAAGAGAAAGCTGGGGGGCGAGTTGGGGTTGCTGAGACCGGATCGCCCGAGTCGGATGGCATTCGAGACCGACGTCACAGCCTCCTTCTGGCCCACAACCACCTTGCCAAGGTGCCTCTCCATGTTCAGCAGCTTTTCCTTCTCGGTGGTCTTGAGCCGCGTCACAGGGATACCAGTCCACCGGGCAACGATTTCGTTGATCTGGTCCGGGCCGACCGCATCTGCAAGCAACGCCTCGCCCGCATCGCCCTGACGCGCCCGCCGCTCTGCGTCGGCCCTAGCACGTTCGGCTTCGAGTCGCTCAATGAGGGTATTGGTCTCGGGGATGGCGTAGTACTCGAGATCGGCAGCGGTTTGGGTGTCGCCAGAGCGCTCCGCTTCGTCTCGCTTGACCTTGAGGGTTTCGAGCTTGATCTTGGCATCTTGGATCGATTTGCTGCGCTGCTTTTCGCTCTCATACTTCTCACGCATCGGCCGCAGCTCTTCGGCGACATTGGCCGCTTCTTGCTTGGCCGCTGCCAGACGGGCTTTGGAAGCATCGTCCTTCTCGCGCTCGAGGGCATGGATTTCGATCTGCAATTGGCGGAGCCTTCTCTCCAGGTTGTCCAATGCTTCCGGCTCAGATTCGCGGGTCACTCGTACGGCCGCCGCAGCTTCGTCGATCAGGTCAACGGCCGAATCAGGAAGCCGGCGTGCTGTCAGATAGCGTGCAGCCAGCTCGGCGGCGGAAACGATGGCGCCGTCGAGAATGTTGACCCCATGGTGCACCTCGTACTTTTCCTTGAGACCACGCAAAATGGAAATTGTCTCCGAAACTGAGGGCTCCTTGACGAGAACCTGCTGGAAACGGCGTTCGAAAGCTTGGTCCTTTTCGATGTATTTGCGGTATTCGCCCAATGTAGTGGCGCCGATGCAGTGCAGCTGACCACGGGCCAGCATCGGCTTTAGCAGGTTGGCAGCGTCCATTCCACCTTCACCGCTTGAGCCTGCACCCATGAGCAAATGAATTTCATCGACGAAGAGAACTATGGTGTCTTTGGATTCCTCGATCTCTTTGAGAACGCCCTTCATCCGCTCTTCGAATTCACCACGGTACTTGCTGCCTGCAACCAGCGAACCGACATCGAGAGAGAGTAGTCGACATTGGGCTAGATTGGCCGGGATATCTGCGTTCACGATCCGACGCGCCAGCCCTTCGACGATAGTGGTTTTTCCAACACCGGGCTCACCAATAAGCACCGGGTTGTTTTTGGTTCGTCGACTGAGGATGCGGATCACCCGACGGATTTCTTCTTCACGGCCAATAACGGGGTCGATCTTGCCCTCTCTGGCCAGGGAAGTCATGTCGATTGTGAACTTCTTCAGGTTCTCGTTCTCGCTTTCGGCATCGGCGGTTTTCGAATCGACCCGTCTCGTACCGCGGATCTGCTGCACAGCGGTGTCGATCAATTTGACGTTGGGAATGCTGGCATCTGCTAGTGCTCGCTGGACTTGAGAGTCCTGAGCGACCGATAGAATAAGGTGGTCAATGGCGACATAGCTGTCCTTTTGCGTCTTGGACAGGTCGGAGGCAGCACGGATGACTTTGGAGAGGGCAGGAGAGACGCTGACAGTCTCGGGAGGAGGATCTTGAGAGGGGAGGCGGACCAGCAGCTTCATGAGGGCTCGCTCGAGGAGCTGTGGGTCACCGTGGGCACGTTCGACGACTTGGCGGAAAAGAGGGGCAGAGGAGGTCTCGTGGGATGGATGGGCGGGCGCTTGTTGATCTTTGGATTCATCTGGAGAGGGGTTGAGTAGAGAGACTGCGAGGTGAACTGGGAGAATCTGCGAGTGGGAGTATTGTTCAGCCAAGCTGCTGGAGTCCAGCAGGGCCTTGTTGGCTCGGTCTGTGAATTGCGCGCCGTTCATGGTGGTGGGATGCGATGTGTGGAAGTGTAGGAGTATGTGAGGTTGGAAGCAGTGGGCGCGATATAAGTAGGCGTAGAGGTGAGAGGGAGGTCAGGAACTGATATCTGATGATGATTACTACTGGGAAGTCTGGTGAGAGAGCCCTCGAGGGCGAGCGTCAGGATGGATATATAATCGGTGGGAGTTGGGCATCGTGGGATCCTCCCATGACGACACGGCCAACTTCCACCGCCTTCCAGAAGGATCTCGCCGCGCCCGGAAGTCACGTGCAGCTGCCCGTCCCTTCTGGCCTGAGCTCTCAGGCCGGAGGTGCGGGTAGCGGGGGGCCGGGTCAGGTGACCGGACACGGGCCACTTGCCTCATTTGGATCGATGCGATTAATTGAAATCCAGCAAGTCGAAAGACTGGACTCAACTCGAAACGTCCAGCTGCTTGGAGCATCCACTACGATCATCGACATGGCCACCAGCCTGTCGTCCCGGGAATCTGAGCATCCACCTGAACGACGATTACCTACTAGCACAGCCAGCTTCCTCCAGCGAATAAAGGATAACCCCCCACGTTGGCGATGATGCCAGCCTTGATTGGCATGCCATTTGGTCTGGCCGGGATTAGAGTTCCTGCTGGTGGTCCATCCCTGCTGAGAACATTCTGCTGATACTTTCCTAGATCCTAGATGTTAGCCAAAGGTTGTTCTCCTGACAAGACATCGTGAGCACTGCATCCATCCATGTGCATCAGCCTATGAGTACAGGAGCTCCGGATAATTCTCCTCCCCTGTTCTTTCCCCCCCCGCGCCACACTGCCCCTCCACCCAATCTGCGCCGTGATATTATTTCCTTGGGCTAATGCAGGCTTGCAGCCCATGCTCAGGTCAGGCCAGGTCATTCCAGGCCCGAGCGTGACGTCAAGCAGTGGGAACCCCTCTTACCACCCGGGATTGTCAGCCTTGTTGAGCCACTGACGGTCGTATTTCCGGAGCCTCTGGCCCATGGTCAAGGAACTTACTCGAGCCTACTGGGCCGGTCCCGACCAGATAGCCCAGAGATCTGCTCCAGGGGAGGAGAGAGGGGGGGTAAGAGGGAAGAGAGGCGTAGATCGTAATTGGGAATCGCCGCCAGCCGAAATCTCTTCCGGGCAACCCACGTCATGACACATCAGAACGGCCCTTATACGGCCGGTTGGCCTGACACGGCCGGCGTTGACCACCGCGAAAAATGCGATCTCGCTGTGAATGCCAGGCACCACCACCACTTCTTGCGGGATTAATTCAGCATTCTGGCCACCATTGTGGATAGCAGAGGGGCCCCCCGAAAAGCAATTACGTTTTAACCCCTCGACTAGCCTGGGACCGTTGAACAGTAGTGGATATGCAGCGGTACTACTAACCCTCGTTCCTCGTAGGACTGCCTTATCTGGTCCATCCACGGGTCAACCTTCCCTGTTTTGGCCCTGGATGGAGGAACGAGGCCTTTGATCGATCAGTCATTTCTATTCGTGATGGCTGCGATGCCCGTGGAGGTCTTCCCCCCCTCCCC